>BKZX01031243.1:644631-694291 GCA_014362285.1 Fagus crenata
TCATAGACTTGATTGTCATCTTATGAAAATTTTTGTTTCGTAGACTTGGTTGTCGTCACTTGAAACATTTTGATTCCACAGACTTGGTTGCTATCGTGTGAAACATCTTGATTTCATAGATTTATTTCTTGACTTGGTTGTTGTCATGCAAAATACTTTGATTTCATAGACTGATTTGGTGTCATATGAAGTGTTCTGTTACCGTAGACTTGGCTATCGTCTCACGGGAGATTTTTGTTTTCATGGACTTGGGTGTCGTCTTATGAAAGATTTTTATTCCCATAGACTTGATTGTTGTCTTTTGGAGAATTTCTGCTCCCATGGACTTAGTTGTCGTCCTATGGAAAGTTTCTATTCCTATAGACTTGATTGTTGTCTTATGGAAGATTTTTTTAGATTTGGCTAAGTCGCATGGGGTGTCCCGTAGACTTAATCGTGTCATGTGTTTGCTTGGTGCAATCCCGTTGGTTGATTGATTGATTTTTTTTTTGTCTTTCTCTTTGTAGGCACGGGTGATGCCATGCACATGTCGGAAGATGCTGGTGAAGTGGGAATCATTGGTGAGGTTACAGTTCTAGTCCACCGCGAAGGCCAATTGCTAAAGCCAATTCAAGTGTCGGTGCTAACAGTTTATCTAATGAAGTTGCTGATTTTTTAGAAGATTTTGACAGGAAGACACCTAATCCCCACCCCGAGCAGTACTTTTGGTGTTTCAATAGGCCTTTGGTGCTCTTTGGCAACTTCTGGGTTCCAAGGGACTGTTTGCCTTATTTGCTGCGGCTGTCTACGGGACATAGTAATTTTACTGCCAACTTCAGGCTTAGTGCTGGCCTTGGTGGACCCATGTTATCTCTCCTTGGCAGTGTGATGGCTGCCATGAGTGAATCTAATCTTGGAAACGTGACCAAAGCTCAGATCCTTGCATGGAAAAGCGTCATTCAAGATCTCATGGACGTTGGATTTGACTTGGCATTCATGATTGGGCGTCTACGGCAGATGGCCCAGCGTTTCTTTGACAAGAGAATTTTGGATGAGGTGAAAGCACTCCAGCATCAGATTGCCCTTCTACAGGACTCCTTGGCTGCGCTGATTGCATATCAGGAGGAAATGGCGTCTATGGGAGGGGTGGTCCTCGGGTCTGAGCACGGCAGATCACTCCTTGACAGCCTTCTCGACTGACCTTCGTGACTATAATGTTTATTTCTTTATGATGACTATGTTTTTTTTTTTTTTTTGAACATTTGTAGTTATGTTTTGTAATGACCAAGTTTTGGTCGCTCTTTTGGACAAATGACCAAGTTTTGGTCCTTTTAAACATTCATGCTCGTATTTCGTTTATGTCAAGCTAAGTTTGTGAATTTGATTGCGACATATCTAGCCCATCGCTCGTCTTGTAAGAATTTTGAAATGGGAGGGTCTTCCCCCCCTTTTTTTTTTGAAACATGTGGGAATCCTTTGATTTTTGGCAAAACATAGGCATTACATGTTATCATTCTTTAACAATACATCGTGATCCAAATTGTTCAAAGACAAAAGATTCAAAATACTTGGTTAATAAAAGTGCATATTACGAGTAATAACGATTCAGCCATTTTCCGTTGATAGGGTCCACCAGAGTGGTGCCATCTGCAGTAGCTAATTTATAGTAGCCACTGTCATATGCTTCACGGATTAGGTATGGCCTCTTCCAATTTGGTGCAAATTTAGATGGTGAAAGGAGGTCTCTCCTCACATGATCCACTGTTCTCAGGACCATTTGACCCTTAGCAAAAATCCTAGTCTGGAGCGTCTTCTCATAAGCACTAGCAAGCCTTTGATGGTACCGTAGACTGCGGACTTGGGCCAATTCTCTTGCCTCTTCCAGACTTTCCAAGTCTGCTGCTCGAGCTTCCGCACAGATGTCAGCATCAGCTTCTAAGTCTATCCCTTGCAAAATTCTTGGGCTAGGCACTAATAATTCCGTGGGGGAAATAGCATCAGTGCCGTAGACTAAAGAAAATGGGGTGAAGCCTGTTGCTGTCTTGGTTGATCCACGGTAGGCCCATAATGTGTCTGCCAGATGTGAACTCTAGCCCTTCCCATAGTCAAAAACCATTTTACTCAAAATTCGCAATAACATGCGATTAGTTGCCTCCGCTTGTCCGTTGCCTTAGGGGTAATAAGGCGTGGATCTGCGGTGCTTGATCCGATAATGCTCCAAGACTTCCCTAACACTTTTATTAACAAAAGGGGTACCATTATCACTAATGATTTTGTAAGGAATACCAAACCTTGTGATGATATACTCACGGATGAAGTTAGCCACGGCTGCACCAGTTGCTTTGCGAAGGGGAATGGCTTCGACCCACTTTGAGAAGTACTTGGTGGCTACCAAGATCCAGATGTATCCATCGGAGGGCGGGTTAATCGGGCCAATGAGATCTAGCCCCCAAGTGTGGAAAGGCCATGGCGTTGCCATGTCCTATAGACTGGTTGGATGTGTGTGAATGAGGTTTGCTTGAAGTTGGCAAGTGTGACAAGACTTCACAAAGTCTGCCGTGTCTTTCTTCATAGTTGGCCAATAATAGCCAAGGGTCAACAGCAGCTGATATAGTCTCTTTTTGCCTTGATACTCTCCACACTCTCCGGAGTGGGCTTCTTTTATCACTGTTTGAGATTCAGCCAAGCTGAGACACCTTAAGGGGTCACCGTGGAATCCCTTTCGGAATAATATGCCTCCCTCCACAAAGTACCTTGTGGCTAATTTTTTGAGTCTAATTGCTGCTTGGCTGGTCTGCGGTAGAATGTTCTCAATGAGATATTCAAGAAAAGGGGTGCGCCAATCACTAGAAACAAACGTTGCATAGACCTGATCAGATTCATGTTGGTGCTGACAAAATGAGCACTGCTCCTATAGACTGACTGCCTCTTTACTCATGTCAGGCCAAAAATAACCCAGACGTTGGAGTCTGCGGTAGAGGCTTATCCCATCTCTAAATTCACAAGACTTTTCGTGGACCTCTGTTAATTTCTTTGCTGTCTCTGTGAGGTTTATACATCTTGCTAAGACACCTCCAGGTAGTCTACGGTAGAGATCACCAGCAATCAACACGTAATCTTTGAGTACCTTCAGGTCTGCCGCACCCTCTGGTGACATAAGTTTGGCTCTTATGGGTATCCTCCAATCTTCAGCATCAAAGTCTTGTTCTTTAAATCTCTCTCTCAGCAGATCAGTAATAGGCATGGTTCTCTTATCAATTGTGACATCTACCTTTGGTCCATCAAATGAAACTTGGGAACCCAAGGTTGCGAAAGCATTCGCATAACGATTTCCACACCTCATGGCGTGAGAGATTTCAAAGGTATCAAACTTTTCTTCTAATTTCTGAGCCAAAGCACAGTATAGTGCTCATGATGGCTCCTTGAGGGAAAACTCACATTTGGTCTAGTAGATTATAAGGTTGGAGTCTCCAATCACTCGTAGATGCTTTATTCCCATTTCGTGTGCAACGGCTAACCTAGTTATGTAGGCTTCATATTTTGAGGCATTGTTGGAGCATGAGAAATTCAGCTTGAAAGACTTGGTTATAGTTTCTCCGTCTTCTCTAATCAACACAATACCAGCCCCACTTGAGTTAGTTGTGGAGGAACCATCAAATTTCAGAGTCTAGGTAGAGTCCACTAGATCTGCCAAAAGTGCTTCTCCTACTCCTCCCGATACTTCATGTGAGATTGATGAACTATCTTCTCCCGGGAATTGTGCAAGGAGATCTGCTATGGCTTGGCTCTTGATCGTTGTGGGGGTTTCAGTGATGATCTCATATTGAGACAATTGCAAGAGCCATTGAGCTAGTCTACCGGAGAGGACTGGCCTGTGCAATAGACTCCTAATTGGATGAGACTTAGTCATCAACTGAATTTTATGGGCCAAGAAGTAATGTCGTAGACGCTGTGAGGCATATATCAAGGCCAAGCATGCTCGTTCTGCCTCCGAATATCTTGTTTCAGCATCTCTAAGTGCACGGCTGACATAGTAGATTGGTCTTTCGGTCCCATCTTCATCTTCTTAGGCCACTAAGCTCCCAATTGCTTCACTATTAGAAGCCAAGTCCAAACGCAATGGTCTACCAGGGACTGGAGCACATACAGTGGAGAGTTTAGTCATGATCACTTGGATTTTCTCAAATGCTTGTTGGCACGCCGTGGACCAAACAAAAGGAACTCCTTTCTTCATTAGAGGTGTGAATACGGTTGTTACTGCTGCTAGACCAGGGATGAATCTTCTAATGTAAGATAATCTCCCCAAGAAACTCTTCAATTCTTTGTGAGAAGTTGGTGCCTTCATGGTAGCTATGGCAAATGCCTTGGCTGGATCAACATCAATTCCACGGTTGTGGACCAAGAAACCCAAGAACTTTCCGACAGACACCCCAAAAGCACATTTGAGGGGGTTCATTTTAAGTTTGTAAAGTCGGCATCTATCAAACACCTTTCTTAAGGTTTCAAGATGATCTTCTCTCTTCTTGGACTTCACCACAATGTCATCCACATAATCTTCGATTTCCTTGTGCATCATATCATGGAACATGGCTGTCATGGTCTTTTGGTAGGTGACACCGGCATTTTTGAGACCGAAAGGCATAACGGTGTAATAGAAATTGCCAAGTGGTGTACGGAAGGCAGTTTTTTCAGCATCTTTGGTGGACATGTGGATTTGATTGTAACCACTAAATCCGTCCATGAAAGAAAACATGGCATGACCGGCGGCTGAATCAATCAGCAAGTCCATGTTCGGAAGAGGAAACTCATCCTTTGGACATGCTTTATTAAGATTTCGAAAATCAACACAACACCTAATCTGCCCATTCTTCTTTTTGACCGGTACAATGTTTGACAGCCACCGTGGATGCTGTATCGGTTTTATGAAGCCAGCAGCGAGTAACTTTTTCACTTCTTGTGTAATTTGTGCTTCCACTTCCGTATGGAAAGTCCTCATGAGCTGTACCACAGGCCTGGTTCTGGGTTCCACATTCAAGGAATGGGCTAATAACCCCGGATCTATCCCTGGCATCTCATCATAATCCCAAGCAAACACATCTTTATACTCATGCAGCAGATCAATCAAACATTTTCTTTCTTTGACAGACAAAAACATGCTAATTGATATAGGCTTATTGACATGAGGATCATCACTCAAATTAATCACCTCAAGTTCTTCTTTGGTAGTTATTTTTGGTTCTACCGTGGTGGACTCTCCTCCCTTTGTTGCCGTAGACTCTGCTTGATCTACCACAGCTTCTTCAGGATTTCGGGTTTCTGCCGCAGACTCTGCTTGATCCACCACAGTTTCTTCAGAACTTCCAGTCTGCTGTGCCAAGTGACATGAGGGTTGCAGACCACCCCCTTCAAGTGTGGGACCCTCTTGCTGTGGGCAATCAGGCCCCACGCACCTTCATAAACGGTAGACAATACGTCCATTAGGGAGCTGGACTCGCACACACTGCGGTGGACTCCCAGGTTCAGCTTCACGTTCCTTCCTTTTCTTTTTTCGTTCAAGTAGCTCCCGTAGATCAACTTCGGGATCATCTTTAATATCTCCCCATGCAGGGAGTGGTGTTCCACATGGTCTCACAATTGATGGTTCTCCTGTGGATGCTAAGTCATCATAAAGAGCCGCTTCGACGAAATGAGTTTCATTCTGATCAAAGGGGCAAGAATTTGCAGCTATGCGGATTGGTTTGCCATTGAGTCTTCCCTTGACACATTGATGGTAAGTGGATGACACCAACTTGTGTTTATGCAGCCAAGGTTTACCGAGGAGCACATGATAAGGGGCTTCCACATTCACAACATGGAATCGGGTGAGTGCCACAATCGGCCCCACCCTCAAGACTAGTTGCACATGCCCCATCGTGTATTCGGTCACTCCTCCAAATCTAGTTACTTCCATGGGAGACCCTTGAATCCTCTGCTGTGACACATTTGCAGCTTGGAGAGTGCTTAATGGAATGAGATTTAGGCATGAACCAGTGTCCACCAGAGCACGTCTGACTTGAATATCTTTCACTACCGCAAACAAGTAAAGTGGACGTCTATGATCAGGGTATTGAACCTCCATGTCTTCATCTGTGAAAGTTATGGCATTTGTGGTCTCTAAGAAGGCACGGCTGGCATGAGCTTCTGCCATGAAGCAAGTGGCTCCAGATTCCGTGGCTATTGTAATAAGTGCTTCTGTCGCAGCATTTCTAGCTTCGGGCCCAAACCCAGTTGATTGAATAGTGATTTGAATTTTGGACTCTTTTAAAGGGTCCTAACAGCTGCTGGTACCAAAGAGGAACTTGCTGCGGCAGACTCTTCTACTTCCATGTCGCTCACGTTCCTGTGGATCACCACTGACACTACAGCCTTATTCTTATCCTTCTTGTAGTTAGGAAAGGGTGTCTTATGGACCTTCGGTTGCTCTTCTGAGAGTTGCAAAGTACCATCTTGAATTTTACAGTTGACTTCCCATCTGAGGGTTCGACAGTCCACCGTAGGATGATGCATGTATCTATGGTAACGGCAATACTTGGAATCTTTCTGCTCTTCTGCGGTAGGTTGTTTGGTGATCTTTGGAAGTTTAATCACTTGATCTTGGACCCATTTATCAAAGATGGCCATCATTTCTTCAACTGTGAAAGGCAATGGAGGTGGTTCCTCGTAGACCTTTTTTGTTGAGTTCTTCCGTTTGGTACTGCTGGCTATAGCCGCGGTGGACACAGTAAGAGTTTGCGGTAGACTCTTTTTATCTCTGCTTCTCTCAGCTTGAGGCTTAACAGAGAGGGCCGTTTTTCTGGCCTTTTGGAGCAGTGGGGCAAACCGTGAGATATCTAAATTCTCCAAATGAGCGCGAAACTCAGGGAGCATGTTGTCAATGCACACTTCGACTAGCTCCCCTTCTTGGTATTTGACATGACAATCTAAAGACACATCATGAAAGCGGTGGATATACTTTACCAGATCTTCTCCAGTCTGCTGCTTGGTGCTATGTAAGTTAACAAGAGTGATTTTCTCTTCAACGTGAAAGTATTTGCTGCAGAAGCTTTCTACCATGTCTTCCCAAGTTCTAATAGACCCAGCAGGCAGCACCGTATACCAAGTGTATACTCTATCCACCAGAGACTTTGAGAACTTCCGTAGATAGAGGTCAACATGTGCAGCAAAGGGCCCCATGGAATCCAAGAACTTGCTGATATGTTCCATGGCACTCCCCTTTCTACCATCAAATAAGGCAAAGGTAGGTGTGTCATACTTCTCTAGGTATGGTTCCTTCAAGAGCTCTATAGGGTAAGGAGGTCTCCTCACAAAGTGTCTAGGCTCTTTGGGGAGCCTTTCCCTCTCCTGCTTGAGTAAGTCTGCCACATCAGACATGGTGACAAATGGTGTGTCATTCTTGTTGTGAGACTCTCTTTCTTCATGGTTGCGGTTGTCATTCTTGTTTTGGTGGTCCTCCTTGTTTCCATTGGCCTCTTTCATCTGTCTCAAAGACTCAGCAAGTTCCACCTGAGCCTGTTGCATTCCCTTGATCATCTCGAACATAAGTGCCATCTGCTGTGGTCCACCAACAAGGGTTTCTCCACCACCGAGATCATGTCCACCACCAAGGGCTTGTCCACCACCAAGAACTTGTCCACCACCCAAGGGATTTTCTCCCCCGAGTGTCTGTCCACCATCCTGGGCGTGTGTCTCTCCTATGGCATGGCTGTGGCCTTGAGATTCTGCTTCAACATGAGAATTAGCTACTGAGTTTTGTCTGGTAGATTTCTTGGGCGGCATGGTTGTAGCCTCCAGAGTTCGTAGATCAGTTTCAAAAAGATAAAACGAGGGAAAATTGCAACTCAACTCCCTAGTGAAGTCGCCAAAATGTGGATACTCAAAATTTCTGCTTTGATGGGCCACGTATCAATCCACGAACGGACTGGACACGGGCTGGATTTTGTGTGTGGGGATGTTGAGCCCAAAACTCTACACCAAGTTTGGTGGACTACTTGATGGCTAATGGTGTTTTTCCCTCTAGTATCTCTTGATCCACCGGGCCACGATACTCACATAAAGAGTTGCGGTGGACGAGTAAAATCGGTACTGCAGATCAAAAGGAGCTAATAACCATAAATGTTGCTTCTACCAAAACATTTAGTAACCTCAATATACAATGACAATAATACATAAGAAGTACATTATGAACTTGTCCACAAGGGAAGAGAAACGACCCTGCAGACTGAGACTTAGCACAACAAATTTAACTTCCCCGGAAATCTACAATGAATAACAATGAGCGTAATACATATGATAAATACTAACACTCAGGGGGTCAGAGCCGTAGACTAAGAAACTGAGCACAATGCACTTGGCTCCCTCTATGACTTGCAGAAATAGTCGCAGATCAAAGAAATGTAATAAATCATGGAACTTAGGAGATTTGGGGAGTAGGAAGAGAATCATCTACTGTGCAAACATGAGTCAGTACTATGGATTTGATCAAGTGTTTGGTGTGAGTATTTAGTGGGTAAAGGGACGACTCTTTCTGTTGTGGCAGACTAAAAGTGTCTTTTGGTCTACCGTGGATCTATGGGAAGTGTCCCGTAAACTGTTGGTTATCCCTTTTTTGAGCTTTTGAAGTCAGCTTTAATGGAGGAGTTAATTTCAGTATGAAACTTTACCTACCAGCTGACCAATTCCTTCTTCTTATTTCTCCCATCTATTTATAGTGGTGTTCATGCCTAGTGGTTTTGTTCATTATCCTCTTCATCATGAGAATCACTGTTTATCCAAGAAATAAAGGGGCGGGATTTGACAAAATTTATTTGGGATTAGGCTGATGGTTTTCATCTGCCACAGATTTGACTTGATCTGCTGCGGACGGCGGATCTTTGGCTCATTTATGAGGAGGGGGAATGATGAGCATTAAATGTTTGGTAAGGAGCTGAAGTAATTCAATTGACTTGACTCATATACATTTTTGCATTAATTAAAATATGATCTTACCTTTTTTGGCATTGTTTCCCAGCAAATCAATGCTTTATAAGCTGTGGCAGATCAAAGGAAATTGCAGTAGATTGATTCTCTTACCTCCAAACCGTGCTTCCTAAGCTCCATGATGAGGATGAGCAAGGACCACCTGAGTGCTAGGCTGCGGTGGTCGTTGCCCTTGGTTGATGCTGGTTTAGGAGGCCATGGCAGACCTCTTAGTCTTTTCCCTTCTTGTCTCATCTTTTCAATCAATTCTTGAATCAATGCTTGTTTCTACTGGTTGTTGCCGCAGACCATTTTTGTGATTGAGTTCGCCATGGACCAGTGGATAATGTGAAGGACCAGTCACCTTCTTCATCATTTCTTGTCTTCATTGGTGTTGCTGCAGACCATTTTTCCTGGAGATATTTTCCTTATCTGCTAGTTGTATTTCCCTTGTCTGCTGGTTAATGAGGAATGGGTAGCCCTTCATGATCATGAAGCTTTAGAAATCTGCCATTTGTCTTGGAAATCTTCCCCTTCAGCGCCTTGAGCTCCGCGCCCAGAAAGGAGGGAAAAATGGTGCTTCACGTGGGAGCCATTTTTCCCTCTCTTTTTGAATTATTTTGAACCTCCTGATGCTATGAGCTTGTGAATTGAATGGGCTGGACTTCCTTTTTGGATTTGGTCTTGATTGATGGCTATTAGCTACTTCTTTTTACATTCTTGCTGCCGTGGACCACTGGGCTTGATGGGCTTTGGGCCGTTGGCAAATTTCTGGGGTTTTGGACTTGATCTGCCGTGGACCGAAAAAATGGGCCTCTACACATCCCAACATTGATTTTGTAATTCCAACTTATTTATTGATGTGGTGAACCCTAAGGCTCTTTTGTTATTAGTGCTCCCAAAAGTGATCCTTGCCTTCAAGCAAGCATTTAGCGCCAAAATTCTCATCCATCCACACTTTAAAACTCGAGGTCGAGTTTTCTCTAACCAAGGGAGTATGATGTGGCGGATTTTTAGATATTAGATTTCCATTTTGAATTTTGAATTTAGCTTTTATTATAAGGATTTTATGGGATGTAATAATGCCTTAATGTAATCCTTGAATCCTATAAAATAAAATTAAAAAGGGCTCCAAGAATAATTTGACCAGCCAATGAATAATAAAAATAAGAATTTTCTGATTAGAGATTATGTTTCTCTTCTTTGTTTGGTGGTGATGCCAAACACCCCTTAGGTGGTGATGCCTAGGGTTTTGTAAGCAGATTTTAGATGATGATTCCTAGGATTTGTTCTGTTTTCTCTTCCTTTTCCCTACCTCTATTTCTCAAATTATTTGTCCTACATCACATGTACTCAAAATGTGGAGATACATTGCTTGTGGAGTATTTGATGACATATGAGCAAAAGATATCAATTGGAATGCTATCAATGATACAAGGACTTGCTCTTCATGCCCTTGGCGAGGAGGCTTTAGCTCAATTCCCTCTGATGCTAAAGATAGACAGATGATATAAACTTCATTGGAGTATTATCGGCTTGCAGCCATGCAGGGTTGAATCAAGAAGGTAGGCAACATTTCAATGACACAAGAGGAAGCTAAGTCGGGGCACTATGGATGCATGGTTGACCTTTTATCGAAAGCAGGATTCTAGAGGAAGCTAAAGATTTCATCAAAGAAATGCCCATGGAACCAAATGGGGTAATCTGTGGGGCTGTACTTGGTGCATGCAGAGTGCTTTACAATGTCAAGTTTGGGGAGGAAGCAACCAGACACTTACTAAATCTTGAACCAGAAAACGATGGGATCCATGTGTTGCCTTCAAACATCTAAGCTAGATGGCAAAAGTGAGAAGAAGTGAGAAAACTTATGCACCAAAAAGGTCTTCGAAAGATTGTGTTGATATGCGATCAAATTAATGTCTCTACACATTGTGTTGATATGAATTTTCTTAGTTAATAAAGTATAATAATTACCCTTTTTCACCTTCATACATTAAAGCTTTGCAATGGCAGATACAGACAAATTGGATCTTGTAGGAAGCTTTAGATCTTCCCAGTCTTCATCATGCACCATAGAGAAGAATGAGTCAACCATACGATCACTAACAAGCTCCAATTTAGAGGGCTCCCACTGAAAAATGAGAGAGAGAGAGAGAGAGAGATGGGGGTGGGGGGAGACAAAGATGAAATGACCAAAATAAACCAACAGACATATAAATTTATGAAAGTCATTGAGAGTGAAAAAATCTAAGATGCAAAGATACAGAAAAAGAATGTGCGTCTACCTTTGGGTTCTTATCTTTATCCAACAGTATAGTTCTGCAGCCCTACGGTAAAAGGGGAGGTCTTAAAATCATCCTCAAAAGAAGAAATTAGAAAAGAAAAATTTTTGAGTAAGCTGAAACCTCAAAGGAATCCTTGCTGACTTTTCCTTGCATGACATGACAAGACATTCTATACTCACGAACGAGGCATTGACCGACACCTTGGAGCCTGCTTTGTCTAATCTATTTGCAAGAAGAGAATAAACATTAAGTGGAAACAGTTTCACAAGATTTAGACAAATTGGATGGTTGCTTAGTTTTGTCTATGTTTATAAAGTTATTGAGGTAACTCAATTTCTTAGTTTAGATAGTATGGGCATGCAACAGATACCCCCTTTTCCATTATATATACTATCCTTTACAAATGTTCCATTTTCCATGTCTAACAGGGCCAACATTTATCTAGATCCAGGTGTATCATATATCTTTTATAGTGGTAACCACTAACCATACAATGAAGGGGATCATGTCAGATAGCCAACTCACTTTCGTGCTAGGAACCCAAGTAAGAAATGATCCCTACATTGCCATGCTCATACTTTAAATGATATGCTTTCATGCACATAGTGATAATGTTTATTGTGCAGGATCATGACAGCAATGACTTCACATAAATACAGCGAAAAAAATGAAAATGCATTGTTCTTATTAATCAATCTATATCATGCCCTTTATAAATTAAGGCAGGAAAAAAACATATAACCATTTTTTTTTTTAATCAAACCAAAAAAATTTTGGCCCAAAAAAGAGGGAAATAATAAATAACTAGACAATAAAAGAAAGGTAAGTGTTGTTAGTATTTATGTATAATATAGCTTAATTGTAGGAGTAAATCATGTAATTAGCTATGATTGATAGTTTCCTTATTTAGACCTATTGTACATCTATATAATATACCTCCTAGAGAGAAGAATATACACAAAAAATATTCCGCAAATAATTCTAGATGGTATCAGAGCAAGTTACCTGTTCCTCTTTGAAAATCCTAAAAATTTAGGGTTTCTTTGTTCTCTATCTCGGATTCCGGCGCCGCCAAGACTCGCCGGTACTTATCTCAATCACCAGGCTTCGCTGGTGGTCACCTCGGATCTTATTGGCTCACCAGGCCTCGCCGGTGACCATTTCGGACTTATATCGGCTCACCAGGCCTCGCCGGTGACCATCTCGGACTTTTATGGGCTCGCCGGGGACCATCTCGGCTCCTCGTGCTCCACCTAGACTTGCGGTGACCCTCTCGGCCTTTCTTTGCACCACAAGTCTTACTCCGGTGGCTCTTGACTCTCGATCTACTGCTCTCGGCTATTCCCAGGCTTGTCTTGGATCTCATCTTGGTTCTCTCACGCAACTGCCAGCACCTACCTCTCTCGGCTCTTCTCGCACCCACAGTGAACATTTGACTCTTGGTTCTTAAGTCTGTGGGTATCAGATTTTTTTTAAAGTGGGTATCAGACTAAAGTGGGTAACACTAAGTCATCTTTGGTAACACCGACTCCTTTGTGGTACTCTTGGCCTCATTTTTTTTTGTTATCTTGACAGCTTGACTTCCAAGATTCCCTTTTCTTTGGCTCTATGACTAGTACCAAATTAAAAGGCTCCAATTATCTTCGGTGGTCACGAGTTGTTCGTGTTATCTTGAAAGTTCGTGACATTATCTTGTTCTAGTTCAAAACTTTTGGTTGTATCACAAGGTTACGTGACCGCGGTATCAAGCAGTGTACTCATTGTGGTTGTACTACTCATTATGTTTATGGGGACACTTCCAGTTCTCTTCCTGTGGACCAGGTTCTTATTAGCAAAACTGAGTATGATTCACTTCTCCAGCGTGCTAATGCCTCATCCTCATTGCTGATCGCTTCAAGTAACACTCGTCTTCATTCCTCTTCTAGTCCGTCTTGGGTTATCGACTCAGGAGCTTCTGACCATATGACCGGTAATTCTTCACTTCTTTCACATACTTCTAGTCCTTGTTCCCCTTCATTTGTCACTGTTGCTAATGGTACTAAAACTCCTGTCCAAGGGAAAGGTACTGTAACCACTTCTAATCTCACTTTGTCTGATGTTTTATACTTACCTAAGTTCCCTTTTAATCTATTGTCTGTACACAAACTTACCCTTGCCTTAAACTGTTCTGTTGCTTTTTATCCCTCTCATTGTGAATTTCAGGATCTGAAGACAAAAAGGATGATTGGTGGGGGATTTGTCAAAGATGGACTCTACTACTTTCAACCATCTAGCACCTCGATTCCATCTGCTCTTCATTCTACAAATTCTCCATATCAGTGGCATTGTCGTCTTGGGCACCCCTCGTCGGTCAATCTTAAACATTTAGTACCCACCTTACCTACTTTTTCTAATTTTAATTGTGAAACTTGTGAACTTAGTAAACATCATTGAGCTACTTTTAAACTTCGCACTAATGACCCATGTTTACATCCGTTTGAACTAGTTCACTCTGATATTTGGGGGCCAGCTCGTACCACTGGTTTATGCAATGCTCGTTATTTTGTCACTTTTATTGATGATCACTCTCGTTTAACTTGGGTTTATGTGCTTAAAGATAGATCTCAATTGTTTTCAGTCTTCCAGTCCTTTTATGCTGAAATTTCTAATCAATTTAATGCCAAACTTCTTGCTTTTCGAACTGATAATGCTCGTGAATATCTAGATAGTGCGTTTCAGCAATTTCTTGAGTCTAGAGGTATTATACATCAAACATCTTGTGTTCGTACTCCTCAACAAAATGGTATTGCTGAACGGAAAAATGGGCCCATTCTAGCTATTGCTCGTGCTCTCATGCTCCAAATGAATGTCCCTAAGATTTTTTGGGCAGATGCAGTTCTTACTGCCGCATATCTTTTGAATAGGATGCCATCTCGTATTCTCAAAGGTAAGTCTCCTTTTGAGATGTTCTTTCCTGGCAAAAATCCCTTCTCTGTTCCTCCAAAAGTCTTTGGTTGTGTTTCTTTTGTTCATAATCACAGTCCCAATCGTGACAAACTTGATCCTCGTGCTCATAAGTGCATCTTTCTCGGTTATTCTCGTACTCAGAAAGGATATCGGTGCTACAGCCCTTCCTTACGCAAACACTTTGTCAGTGCTGATGTGACATTCTTTGAGGATATCCCATATTATTCTCCTCAGGGAAGACAGTTACAGGAATCTATGTTTTCTGCCCCTGTTATCCCTACACATGTTCCCTTTGCTCCTCCAACTTCCCCTATTTCCATTGTTCCTCCTGTTCCTCCTATCTCTTAGGTTTATGTTCGTCGGCGAAATCAGGATGTCCCTCTCGTTCCACCACCACCACCAATAGAGTTCTCTCTACCACTTCCCCCATATGCCTCGCCGTCTGCAGATTCGCCTCCTCCTCAGTCTACCTCGGATCTTGATCTCCCCATTGCCATTCGTAAGGGTAAGCGTACTTGCACTGAGCATCCTATCTCTAACTGTGTTTCCTTTAATCATCTGTCTCCTTCTTTTAAAGCATTTTCTTTATCATTATCATCTCTTGTTGTTCCTAAGTCCTACAGGGAAGCCCTTTCTCACCCGGGTTGGCGTAAGGCAATGGAAGAGGAAATGCATGCTTTAGAATTGAATCATACTTGGGATCTAATTCCCAAACCTACAGGAACTTCTATTGTTGGTTGTCGTTGGGTTTTTACCATTAAACAAAATCCCGATGGTACTGTTGATCGCTTGAAGGCTCGTCTTGTGGCCAAGGGCTTCACTCAGACATATGGTCTTGATTATACTGAGACTTTTTCTCCTGTTGCCAAGTTGAATTCTATCCGTATTATTATCTCCCTGGCTGCTAATCTTAATTGGCCACTTCACCAACTCGATGTCAAAAATGCCTTTCTGCATGGTGATCTTACTGAGACTGTTTATATGACTCAACCACCCGGGTTTGAGTCCAAGGGGGAGTGTGTGTGTCATCTCAAGAAATCTATCTATGGCCTCAAACAATCTCCACGTGCTTGGTTTGACAAATTCAATAAGGCAGTGGTTTCTCATGGTATGACTCGCAGTCAAGCAGATCATTCTGTCTTCTTTAAGAAGACAAGAACTGGTATTGTGATATTAGTTGTTTATGTGGATGATATTGTCATCACTGGGAGTGACAAGGAAGGCATCCAGATCTTGATCAATCATCTCAGCTCGAGTTTTCTCACTAAAGACTTGGGTAAGCTTCGTTATTTTCTTGGTATTCAGGTTGCCAGATCAAAAGCAGGCATAAGCTTATCTCAGAGAAAATATACCCTCGACATTCTACAAGACACAGGTTATCTTGGCTCCAAACCTGTTGCTACACCCATGGAACCCAATATGAAATTAATGCCAGACGAGGGTGACTTTGTTGATGATCTAGACACCTATCGTAGACTTGTTGGTAAACTTATTTATCTAACCATTACTCGGCCTGATATTTCTTATGTAGTTAGCATTGTGAGTCAATTTATGACCAATCCTCGAGTTCCTCACATGAATGCAGTCATACGCATCCTAAAGTATCTCAAAAATGCTCCAGGTCGTGGTCTTTTTTATCGATCATCTAGTCATCTCCGCATTGAAGGTTATACTGATGCTGACTGGGCAGGGTCACCTTCAGATCGAAAATCTACCACTGGTTATTGCACTTTCATAGGTGGTAATCTTGTCACTTGGAGAAGTAAGAAGCAGTCAGTTGTGGCTCGCTCTAGTGCTGAAGCAGAGTACCGTGCCATGGCTCATACCACTTGTGAGTTAACTTGGTTGAGAATTGTTCTTCAAGAATTTGGACTCTTAACACAAGGTCCAACACCTCTTTACTGTGACAATCAGGCAGCCATTCATATTGCTAGTAATCCAGTCTTCCATGAAAGAACCAAGCATATCGAAGTTGATTGTCACTTTGTTCGTTCTAAAGTGGAATCAAAAGACATCATCACACCATTTGTACCTTCTGGAAGTCAACTAGCAGACATCTTCACTAAAGCTCTTCTCAAGAATGCCATTGACTCTATTTGTAGCAAGCTGGGAGTCATTGATATCTACTCTCCAGCTTGAGGGGGAGTGTTGTTAGTATTTATGTATAATATAGCTTAATTGTAAGAGTAAATCATGTAATTAGCTATGATTGATTGTTTCCTTATTTAGACCTATTGTACATCTATATAATATACCTCCTAGAGAGAAGAATATACAGAGAAAATATTCCGCAAATAATTCTACAGTAATCATACTAACCCAAAAAATACGGTACTTTTCTCTTTCTTAGTATCCAACTTGATTCTCTATATATTTCTGGATGCTCCTCCAAATTATACCACAATCCCCTGCCCAAGATTGCTAAAATATTTTACTCAACTGTTCTTCTATTGCCATAGCACATCCTGATTACTTATTGACTAGTGCTAACTTATGTCACAAGTCACATGGACTGAGGAAAATGTGCCAGGTGCAGATTTGAGGCATCAAACTAATTTCATATCCAATACTCAGGAACGGGGCCAAATCTATTACCAATTAATTGATTGTTCTAGAGAGAAATGCCATGGGTGCTTGACGTACGTATGTTTGTGGTGGGTTTAGGGTTAGGAGAATTTGTCAATCTAGGGTTTAGAATTGTTGAAGAAAGGGCTATGGAGTTGTGATAGGAATTAAAAGGTAGTTTGATGAGTTATTTGATGGCAATATTGGTAGAAGAAAATATGTAGGGTTTTAGGGTCTTCTAAAATTCCTTTTCTTACACCAGAGAAACCAACTCTTTCTCCAAAATTTTTTATCAGTTATCATTATTTTAACAGACCCCTATCCAAAATTCCTTTTACATCAATTGAGTTATGACTCATTAACCAAAGGTGAGAAAAACCTTTTCACCTGATGCTAACAGCAATATCAAGTTAACCAGGCAGAGGTCTTAGATAAGAATATTAGAATATGCATGCAGTGTGTTACATAATTAATATCTTAAACACAAGCCAATCAGTCTTTATCACTTAAATACTGACTGGAATGACAGAATTAAGGCTTGCTGCTCCCTTACTGATCTCAGAGAAATTTTAAGGCTTGTTGGAGATGCTCCCTTCAGTGACTGAATTGTTGCAGAGGTCCAAGCAACTTTTTTATTCAAGGCATCTCTCTCCTACAATAGCAAGCACAAAATCAAGGTCAGATAGGTGGTAAAAATCATATCTATGAACATGCGAACGCCAAAAGTAAAAGAATATTACTCAATGCATGCAAACTTATCAAAGACACATAACAAAGAGGACACCACATTCATTTTCTCAACATGGATAAAATTCAACATCAAACTTACAAGGGCAGATATAAGTTCTTCAACTGTTCTTCGAGAGAAGCACCTATCAATGACATTCAATCTGTAGCCATGTGACCACGAAAACAATGAGGATTTTAAGTTTATCGAGAAATTGTTTTAAAAAAATTGAGGATCTTGGACAGCGGAAAAATAGGAAGGTTTGCATTTCAGAAAATGAACACATTAGTTCTTTAAAAAAGAATGAATAATTCTAATAAAACTTTATAGCATTTAATCTTTGAGATGTTTTTCCTCTATCGTTGTATGCTAAGATGATAAAAACATCTGATTATATCAATAGAGCTTTTTTCATAAGAGCATTCACTTAAAGAAGTTTCACGATTACCCGTGCATTCTTGATTTACAATTATAGTTTAGTAGCATTCACCTAGAGCAGTTATTTCCACAATTATTATTAGAAATCCTTGGCATACATGGAAAACAGTTAATGAACTAAAAAATGTAGAGGACTTTTATAATTATAAACGCAAAAGTAACCTGTGATATGCACTTTTCTCTTTCAAATAAGGTTGCTGGGAGTATTCATCAATAATTACGGAAATTATGGCTGGATCACTCGAATCCACCTTGCACAGTTGTTCTTCTAACAAAGACAATCTCTGGCCAATAATGAAAAGCAGATAAGAAGGCATTCAAATTGAATAAGTATCTTTTAAATGATTAATAGATATTAAAAAAAAAATAGGCAACAAATCTAAAAGTTAAAGTGTCAAATGTGTGGTCCAAACTTTGTAGGGAATCGGAGAAGAAAAAAAAAAACTCATAGACATATATTTGCATTGGGCTCAACCAAGTGGCTCAATGATTTTATGTTAAAAACAAGTCCAATAACTTATTGGACTCAATACCTAGAAATTCTTTTAGTAAAAACCAAATTTAAACCCATATGCCTATGTATGGTCCGATACACTATGATCCACGATACGCATGCAGGTATTGCACGATTCATGAGCATGTCCGATACGCATTTACGATAGAGTAATTTTTGTACATGATTCGATTTGTATCATACAATATGTATTGCGTATCATACTACGATACTGATGACTATGGTTCCAATTATTCCTCAACCAAAGAAGGTAATCAATTCCTCCATAAGAGCTTTGAGCACTATGCCTAAAATCAAGTTATTAAAGTGAAGTACTACCACTGAGGGGACAAAGTGAGTTGCAAGGCCACACGCAAGCATTTCAGCACCATCCAACCTAGTGCCTGTAAGATCAACATATTCTCCTGCCAAACATTTAGAATTATTATGAATATCCAAGTACAAATGAGATCTATATCTATAACTTCATGAAAGTAGTTACAACAATCAAAAGATTCAAAACAAAACAAAATAGGAAAAATGCACATAACCCCCATGTGGTTTCCCCATAAAACATGGAATCCCCTTGAGGTTTTAAGTGTAACATTTAACCCTTACGTGGTACTGTTTTGTGTAAACCGTTACTTGTGTAATACTTAACCCCCTTGGGAATTTCGAGTGTAACACAAAACCCTCTTGTGGTACTGTTTTATTTAAAAAAAAAAAAACGCATGAGCAGCTCTAAATATGGTCATGTGTCATCACATGAGCAGCTCACTGTCTATTTTCATGGAAATTTAATGGATTACACATAAAACATTACCATAGAGGTGTTAAGTGTTACATTTAAAACTTGAGAGGGCATCTGTGTGTTACAGGGGGAAACCACAAGGGGTGTGTATTTTTCCCAAAACAAATTGTCATGATTCAACCAAATATAACATATACATGCAAATGAAGAAGGGGAAAGGGAGAATGGGGAGAAAAGGTTACCAAGAATAAGCAAAAAGATCAGTACAAACAATGCAAAAAATTCTATGGAGTACAAGATAGAAGATAAGCAGAAAAAGATATGAAGACCCTTTCATTAGCACTTAAGCTTGAAGACAACTTCGCCACTGCACTTCTTTAGTAATTCTAGGATGCCTATTCTTATAACGTACTTATTTACATATTCTAAAATATTACAAGATACTAAATAAATAAAAATAACAAATAAAATGAAATTTTAAATTCTTACAGAATATTAAATTCTCAAGAACCACATGTTTTTCTTCTTCTGACCAATATTTGATAGGATGTGTGTAAAGAAGGCACTAGCAGCTGTTTAATGAACCAACTTATCACATAAGTCCTACTGGTGGCATATGTTTTAAATTAAGAGTCAGTAAATCAAGAAGACATGGGATAAACACTTCTAATTTTTTCTAGACCAGCCAGTGGCCTCTCTAAAGCCTTTGTTATTTCAGTTGTAGTCTGATACCTAGGAGAGAGCAAAAGCTGCAATGGACTCTCCGATGCGCTTATCCCGATGTAATTGATGTCCTTTACTCTCATTCCTATTGAGGAATCTTCCCCCAAATTGAAATTTCCAATTTCTTTCTTTCTTTTAATAATTAAACCTTCTACTGATCGTCAAATGTCATATACGTTAGGAAATAATATGAATTTTAAAATTTAAATTTAAATAATATCTTCAACAGCACAAGGTTTTCGAAGCAACAGTCTAGAGTTCATCTAAATTGCAAGTCAAATTACCTAGTATTCTTTCATAATTAATGAAGAATTAAGAAAACATGAGTTTTCTAGTAGATTATTTGCATGGTAAGCTTAACCAATATTTTATGATGGTCTGTTGAAACCTTCTAAGAATTTTCTTTTTTTCCTTTTTTTGTTTTTTTAATTATTGGTAAGTTACTAATGCATTGATGGGTTCAACTTGAACCCATGATCTCAATTTCCATTCGGCTCTTAGAAAGGAAGGACGTGCTATTTGAGATAGAGCTCATTGGCAAGTTCATTCTAAGATTTTATTCATTCGAACTACTTGAGTCACCAGTTCTTTATTTCAACTTCTGGTAAGCTGTAACCATTCTTGGAGTACTTGATAACTTTTTTCCTCTCCTTTTTTTTTTTTTTTTTTTTTTTTTTTTAGCACTAGGAATTGGTAACTTGATCTCTACATCCAGAAACTTAGTCCCAATGAATCTTCCAACCTACAGATTATGCACCTCTCTCATTCACATGTCCAATACCAAGCATATATAGCTCTCTCACCAAGATACTAGTTTACTACAGTATCAGTCAGTCATATATAATATATTAAAACCTAAAAATAGGAATTGAACTACTCAAGAAAATTATCTGCTGAAGAAATATACCAAGCAAAATGCTACAAATTACTGAAGAAAATGAACTTCACCCCTTCTTTTGGAAAGAATTAGTATCCAAAGAGTTACTTTTTAGATCAAGGATATAACAGGCATTACCAAAGAATCCAGGGAGTCTTGACAAGAAATAAGAGGCACCTACATCTGGGAAGAGTCCCAAAGCTGTTTCAGGCATTGCAAAGACCTGCAACAAGTCCATTATCAAAATGAATGTTAACCAAGAAAACTAGAGCTACTATATTGTTTCCTTTGAACTTTTTTCTTTAAAAAGGAGGGGTGCAACACAAGGACATCCCAGGAGGTCCCTCATTCTAGTATTACAACTTGCCCAAGCATGCTTATTTTGGAATTCTAATGCAATCCAGTACATTAGTGCTGGTTTGATCACAGCCAAGAATCTAGAGCTGAGCCTCCTCCAGTACATTAATGATGCAAATACAACTCATGTATCCATTAGGGATTGACTAGTAACCTGAGCCTCCTCCATCACATTTATGGTGAGAGGAGATGCCATTTGGTCCAAAGACCATTGGCAAAAGCAATTCAAATCCTACACTTTTAAATTAAGAGAGAAATTAAATAAAATAAAATAAAGAGAATTCTCACTACTTTATTAGATTAAATGAACTCAACTCAACTCCATGGGACCTTTCAATTAGATTTTTTTTCCATCAAGAACGTCTAACAGAAAAAGAGATCACTCAAATGGGATCTTTTTTCAAATAGAAGTACAAGGTAGAAGGCGAAGTCATGAGCTTAAGACTCACTAAATGCATACGTAAAAATAGCAACAAAAAAACAAAAATAAACAAACATATTCAATTCCATATATATTTTTTTATCAGTACATATTCAATTCCATAATTTGGACATTCACAACTACAATCATCAATAGAATAAGCTATAATAATAAAAATACATTATTTCTGTCTAAAATCTCAGGAAGTGTGTAAGTCATAATCCTTTACAAGGAGAAAGTAAAATGCTACATAAGTTTAAACAAGAGATAAAGAGAGACAAATACCGAATTCTCTGTTGCAACCCGAAATCTACCATGTAACGAAGCCCCAGCCCCACCTCCCATGACAATTCCATTAAGGATTGAAACCTTCAACAGTGTTTACATGTAAGAATAAAAATATATTCATGCAGATGACAAATGCGAGTACTCACTTGACCAAGAATGCCTCTACAAAGTCATTATAAAAGATACATGAAAATTTACGCTTCATGGAAAACTGGGTCACCTAGGGTTTACAATATGTTGCCATAATGTAATTTAAGATGAACATCTTCTCAAATAATTTTGCACCTAATCTCCAGTTACCTATTACATACAAATTTGGGGGGAGAAAGTATTACAAGCTTTGCATTGATGCCAATTAATCTTATACAAAATAAATTCTTGACATTTGCATAAAGGGTAATTCTACAATACCCATGTGAGTACCGTACTCCTAATTGATAAAATCTCACATTGATAGTACTAATGTCACATATTATGGTACTTACCTCACATATGATAGTACCTACCATTTTTATTTATTATTTAAATTAATACATTAAAAAAATCAGATAGTACCAATATCACATTAAATAGTACCAACATTACATATGATGGTACTCATATCACATTTGATGATACCAATTGAGTGGGTACCATACCCACAAAAAGAGTGTGGGTATTGTAGAATGACCCTTGTATAAATAGAGCATCTTCTAAAGAAGAGATGACTTAAAGACTCAATAAAACCATAAAAGGGAAAAGAGCATTAGTAGAAAATTTAAACTATTAACCTTATCTGAGATTGTACGTCATGAATATTCTAGGTCTCAATGATCAATGTGGGTAGTCCATAAGCGACAAAAAGAATCTATACCTTCTTCATGAATATCACGAACCACAGCTACAATATCAACACCAGCACAAATTGCTCTTCCCTTTCCCTAAAAATTATGACCACCAATGATTAACAATCATAAAGTTTGCATTCTTTGCAAGTCTGAAACAATAGGTAGCACGTCCAAATTTTAACTTACGAGAAGCATTAATTAAACAAAGTAAAACACCTATCTAACACAAATGCACACTTTCTTAAATCCTGGAAATGAACGACTTTTACTAAGTTCTTCAACTCTTGCAAGTCAACAACCTTAAGAGGGTTGCTTTTTCAAACATGTTTGTGAACAGGACTAAAGGAGGCAATCAATTTCTTTAGCCAAAATGAAAAATTTACTTCTGCACCACCACAAAGATGGCTTAGTAGTTAGAACCAAAAATAATAACTAGGTGCTGATTTTTCAACAAAATCCTTATGGTAGAAATGTATACCAAAAAAATCAAAATCAAAATGATGCATTAGCACTATCTAATTCAAGAAGAATAAGTTTAATATGCAGTCATTTACCCAAATATATATTTGTGAGGATCTACTAAAACAAAGTGTCACCAGACAACACAGCTCCCTCAAAGGATGAATAGACGCTACTGTATAAATATAAAAACATCAGCCAAAAAAATGATCAATTATTAAAATTGGTAATTTCTCACACTCCAAGATGCGACTGATTTTTTTTTTTTTTTTCAAATGGTAAGAAAGTTATGACTGACTTTCTTTCTGATTTATCTCCAATGCATTTTAAAGATAAGAACTGAAGACTGTCTGGTAGAATGAAAGTACCTTCACGATTACCAACTTGACTTTAGAATCCTCCTCATAGGCAACGAAAAGTTCCAATAGCCGAGCAATCTAGAATTTAAAAAATAAAAAATAAATAGAACCATTAGACTCTAGGTCCAGATTTCATGTTATACAAATTAGTTACTTCATTATTCATGCACATGTATTGCTGTATTGAAATGGCTATTTATAAAATTATCTTACACAAAGCAGAATACCGTGAAGAAAACGGCAAAAACTTCCCAGGTAAAATTGTAGTTGACATACCAAAATATAAGAAAAGGGCATATATGTTTAAAAAGAAAAATAAACAGAATAAGGTTGGTCCACCAAAAGGACTAGAAATAGGGAACCATCCATATTCCAGAAATTATATTAAATAGATCAATGAGTCCATCAATTTTGAAACAGGGAAACAGCATCACATATAGCAGACAGAGCTTTACATCCTAACATAACAGGCATTTGTAATTATGAACTCAAAGTATTGGATACCAAAAGCAAAGCTCAGATAGTTGTACTATAATGCATGCTTTCCAACATGTCAATCGAACCTGAAAACCCCAATCAGAATTGTAGCTTTGGCTGGCTACTTAAAACCATTTGTAGAGATAAATGTTCACCCTACTGACCCCCTGGTCCCCCTTCCAAAGGTTGTCTTTTGAAACTAATGCATAAAATGGACACGAGAGTTAATAATTTTTATCCAAATAAAATGAAATAAGGTTACTTCTACCCAAACACTATGCTGAGTTTGTAACCCCACTCCACTTCCATAATATTTTTTTGTTCCTACAGTTGTGAAGTGCAAGAGCAGGGGACATTTTTGCTCCACCATATGTTGATTAAAAGGAAGACAGCCTCAACTGGAAGAACAAGACCAAATGGACTTGCAAACATCTAATGACACTTGGGGTGAAAATTCAATAAATTGAAGTGAAACATTAAAAACTTGAATGTGTGATAATTTATTGTTCAAAGCATTACAATTTCCTCAAAGAACAATATAAGTATGGGACGATTCAAGAAAACTTGGTACATTTGTAATTTCATAGTTATTTGTCCAAGAAAAGCTTCACATTTTGTAAATATTGTTTTGCTATCATAACCTAGATCCTTTCGTATAGAGTAGTGCAACAGGCAGCATATATAGCATATACACAATAAGAAAGCACAAAGGAAAATGGTAAACTATATATATATATATATATATAAAGCATACGATAAATGATATAAAAGATGCTTCAATGTACAAATTAGTTATGTGATACCATAACATAACATGATAGTATAATATAAAGGATAATGCAAGAAAACACATGGAAAGAATCCAATAATTAATGTGTGATACCATTTGAAATGAAAGGGTGTTCAATTTCCTAGGTCTATTCAATGTCAGTATTCTTGTAGTCAACTTCTCTTCAACCAGAACCTGTCAAACAAGAAATAAGTATATAAGTAACTCAAAACGTGCCAACACAATGCTCTTTAGGATGTCTCCATTGCCACATGGATTGGCCAGGGTCTTCTTCGGCTAATAATAAATTTGATGGTTATTGCAAATTCAAACATAATTTTATCCAAGCAACCAGTTGGTTATTTTTTCAAGTTATTATTATTATTATTTTCCAATAGGAAACTACATTCATAAATCAAGCAATTCAGACTAATTAACAGATTAACAGCATAACTTAAATTATTTGGAAACTACATCAAATTCTTAATAGTAATGCAGCCAAAAGAACTGTTTCATGAATTCATTTTTTAAAGTAGAGAGTTTACCTTCAAGGCGGTTTGGAGGAATCTTCTTGCAACCCACTATGTGACGACTCATAAGACTATCAACCTGTATTATTTAAACAAATCATGTGACTAAAAGTACACGTAGATAGTCTTTATAAGTCGCAACATAGTGGGTTGGAGGGGAATTCCTCCAAACCGGTTTGAAGGTAAACTTTCTTCCTTAAAAAAAAAGACAGAATTTAGCTACAAGCCAACTATGTGACAACTCATAAAATCATCTACGTGTATTATTTAAATAAGTCACACAACTCATTAAATAGATCATGTGACTAAAAGTGATGATCTTATGAGTTGCCACATAGTTGGTTTGTAGGGCTGGGCTACAACTAGTTTGTAGCTAATGACTGTAAAAAACAAAAATATCATCCTTGGGAAATTAAAAAACAAAAAAAAGAACAATCATCATTTATTTGTATTATACTGTGTGTGTCTATAAAATCATTGATCCTCCAATAAATATTATAAAAGAATGGACATGAAAGAGCTAATACTCTGTTTGGTTTCCGAGAAGGCGTGTGAAAATTAAAATAAAATTTTACATAAAATTTGAAAAATCAAGCGAAACTTTGTCTCGTGAGAGAAACCATATTGTAAACACAGATAAACAAAATGAAAACCAAAGTCCCGCACCTCAGTTTTTTTTTTTTTAAGCAAACAAACAGAGCAAGAAAATGATATGAAGTGAATTCTATATAACATAGCATGAGATTGAAAATAAAAAAATAAACAAGCTGGAGAGACCTGGTCGTTGTCGGGCTTGGTAGAATTGAGTGGAGCCATGATTCTATGCTGTGGAAAGTGTGAACTGAGAATCCAGCAGAACCTGCTGATAAGCGTGGTTGGTTGCTTTCACTGCTGGAATTAAATTCGTGCTGCCATATGGTGTTTTTTTGGGGTTGTGTAGTACGACTCTTCGTTGTCCTCTAAGAGTCTAAGACTCTCACGAATACCCGTTAATCCGTTAGGAAGAATGCTTAAAAAAATATATATTATTGACGTATACTTTTTTTTTTTTTTTTGTATAAAACAATTAGGACTGGAGTTAGAAATTTAATCACCTTCCTTCTGATTGCGGCGGAACCAAAAATTTAATCTTAAGGACACTATAATTGTGAAGCTCATTAGCTCAATTGGTAAAAAAATTTGTCCCCAATTATTATAGAACAGCTGTCATAAGTTCAAATGTAATTTTAACAATAAACAAAATTGTGTAAAAAGTGTAAATCTTAACAAAAAAAAAAAAAAAAAAAGGGGTGGGAGGGTGATGACAGACTTTTGGTTTTGATAAAACAACGGGTTATCAAGTAACTTAATCTATTAAAAATATTAATGAGAATGATTAACCTGTTATGTAACTATATGAAGGTAGATTACTCTTCCATTTAAGAATTATTTTATATGAAAATATAATAATAATAATTAAAAAAAAAACACTTTCTTGCTTCTCTCTTTTATACAGGTGGTTATTAATATTATTAATTAAAGGGATGGGTGTATGTCGTGGGAAATAAAAAATGGAAAAACTGAAAGTAAATAGTGAGTACATGAGATGATGTGATAGATGAGTAATCAAGTGGCTCACATATATATAATTTAAATTATTCATTGGGTTTAATTTTCAAGTCTAATGTTTATATATATTTTTTTTAGTAGTCAAAACATTTTTTAGGCTGGGCCAAGTTATGAGTAGACACTCTGGGTCACAACGTAGCTTCACCCATGAATACAACTCCTTGACTTGTTGTCCTCTCAAACTCTCACTAACCAGTTATGATGGATGCTTAAATATTATATTTTACATTCTATAATTTAAGTACGTAACAAATTAAATTTTATAATTTTAAAGGAAAAAAAAATTAAATCCTAAGTTTTTAAAAAGTAATAAATTAAATTTTATAGTTTCAAAAGTAACAATTTAAATCCCGTGAATTCAAAATGTAACAAACTAAACCATCAATTCATATTAAACTTCAAACACAATATTATTCCACCTAAATGGGTTGAGGTTTAATTTATTTCTTATTAATCCAAAAAAAAATATTTAATTTTTGAAACTTCATGATTTATTTATTATATTTAAAACTATATTGTTTAATTTGTTACACCACTAAATTATATGGTTTAAAATGTAATTTACCTAAAAAATTAAAGAAATAAGGACAAACAATTTAAAAATAAAATAAAATAAAGGACAAATAAGGAAAGTTATAAATTAATTAAAATATAAGTATGGAGAGAGAGAGAACCATATGACGTCATTGTACATAAATATTTAGGTGGAGAACATACGAAGTTATTGTACATAAATATTTATTACTCCACCTATAGATAATTAATAAATAGGAATGCATGTATCTACCCATTATCACATGATAATGAAATAATATTTTTGTCATAAAAGCAAAGTTTTTATGAGGTGGATGACTAATCAAACGAATCTATACTATAATGTAAAACCGAAGTTTTTTGACTTTTGGTTGACCTTATAATATTGCACCACATAAGCTTTTGAGTTCTCGTAATTTTACACCTTATTATTTTAATATATATATATATATATATAATTGAATTTAAATTTTATTCTATAATTAAACATCTCATTAGAATCTTGACATATTATATTTTCTTTAATAAAAATAATATATTATTCCATATATACAAACACAATCCTACTAAATGCCTAATACTATAATATATTTTTTATGTAAACACAATAATAATAAATGTCTTTTAATAATTATCAATTTTCATATTTAGATAAAATATAAAAGACAATAAAAATTATAGTTAGACCAATAATTTTTTAGATTTAGTTTTAATTCATTTTTCGTACATCGCACGAGTTTACGACTAGTTTCATTTAATTCTAAAAGAATAAGTCTTTTGTCGGAACCTTAAGCTACTACAACATGAGGTTCCTGCTTTTATATAGCAGCTCAATTGTCATAAATGGAGTTTCCCATACATTTCTGGTCAAAGATTGACCTCATCCAGAAACTACAGAAATTTACCTGATGCTAATGGGAATATTATTGTGGTCAAATAAATGTCTCTACACATTGTGTTGATATGCATTTTATTAGGATCAATTAGGTATAACAATTACCCTTTTTCACCTTCATACATTAAAGCTTTGCAATGGCAAATACAGGCAAATTGGATCTTGTAGGGAACTTTAGATCTTCCCAGTCTTCATCATGCACCATAGAGAAGTACGAGTCAACCATACCATCACTAACGAGCTCCAATTTAGAGGGTTCCCACTGAAAAATGAGAGACAGAGAAAGAGGGTGGGGGGAGACAGATTAAATGAGAAAAATAAACCAACAGAAATCTATTTTTATGAAAATCATCGAGAGTGAAAAAATCGAAAATGCAAAGATACAGAAAAAGAATTTGTGTCTACCTTTGGGTTCTTATCTTTATCCAACAGTATAGCTCTGCAGCCCTACGGTGAAAGGGGAGGTCATAAAATCATCCTCATAAGAAGAAATTAGAGAAGAAAAATATTTGAGTAAGCTGAAACCTCAAAGAAATCCTTGCTGACTTTTCCTTGCATGACATGACAAACAATTCTATACTCAAGAATGAGGCATTGACCGACACCTTGGAGCCTGCCTTGTCTGATCTATTTGCAAGAAGACAATAAACATTAAGTGGAAACAGTTTCACAAGATTTAGATAAATTGGATGATTGCTTAATTTTGTCTATGTTTATAAAGTTATTAAGGGAACTCAATTTCTTAGTTTAGATGGTAGTTTAGATAGTATGGGCATGCAACAGATACCCGTTTTTTCCATTATATATACTAACTATCCTTGACAAATGTTCCATTTGCTAAGTCTAACAGGGCTAGATCCGGGTGTGTTATATATCTTTTATAGTAGTAAGCATACAATGAAGGGGATCATGTCAGATAACCAACTCACTTTCATGCTAGGAGCCCAAGTAAGAAACAATCCATACATTGCCATGCTCATACTTCAAATGATATGCTTTCATGCACGTAGTGATAATGTTTATTGTGCAGGATCATGACAGCAATGACTTCACATGTTTACAGCGAAAAAAATGGAAATGCATTGTGCTTATTAATCAATCTATATCATTCCCTTTATGAATAAAGGCAGGAAAATATATATATATATATAGTCATTTTTTTTATCAAAACAAAAAATAAAATCATTGTTGTACTTAAATAAGTTGAGGTTTGAATTGTTATTTTTAGAAACTTTAAGGTTTAATTTGTTACTTTTAGAACTATAGGTTTTAATTTGTTACTTTGAAACTATAAGGTTTAATTTGTTACATCCCCTAAACTATAGGGTTTAAAATGTAATTCACCCAAAATTATATTCGCCATGAAAAAAGGGTAATCATGCCAACCCAAAAAATACAGTACATTTCTCTTTCTTAGTATCTACCAGGATTCTTTTCTGGATGCTCCTCCAAATTATACCACAATCCCCTGCCCAAAATTTCTAAAATATTTTACTCAACTACTTCAATTGCCATAGCACATCCTGATTACTTATTGATGAGTGCTAACCTATGTCACAAGTCACATGGACGGAGGAACATGTGCCAGGTGCAGATTTGAGGCATCAAACCAATTTCATATCCAACACTCAGGAACGGAGCCAAATCTATTATAAATTTATTGATTGTTCTAGAGAGAAATGACATGGGTGCTTGACGTAGGACAAATTGGGGTATTTGTCTACGTATGCTTCTGGTGGGTTTAGGGTTAGGCAAATTTGTCAATCTAAGGGTTTAGAATTGTTGAAGAAAGAGCTATGGAGTTTTGATAGGAATTAAAAGGTAGTTTGATGAGTTATTTGATGGCTACATTGGTAGAAGAAAATATGTAGGGTTTTAGGGTCTTCTAAAATTCCTTCTCTTACTCCAGAGAAACCAACTCTTCTCCAAAATTTTTGATCAGTTATCATTATTTTAACAGACCCCTATCCAAAATTCCTTTTAATTCAATTGAGTCATGACTCATTAACATCATAAACCTTTTCACCTGATGCTAACAACAATATCAAGTTAACCAAGCAGAGGTCTTAGATAAGAATATAAATGCAGTGATACATAATTAATATCTTAAACACAAGCTCTTTAGCACTTAAATACTGACTGGAATGACAGAATTAAGGCTTGCTGCTCCCTTACCGATCTCAGAGAAATTTTAAGGCTTGTTGGAGATGCTCCCTTCAGTGACTGAATTGTTGCAGAGGTCCATGCAACCTTATTATTCAAGGCCTCTCTCTCCTACAATAGCAAGCACAAGATCAAGGTCAAATAGGTGGTAAAAATCATATCTATGAACATGCGAACACCAAAAGTAAAAGAATGTTACTCAATGCATGAAACCTTTTCAAAGACACATAACAAAGAGAACACCACATTCATTTTCTCAACATGGATAAAATTCAACATCAAACTTACAAGGGCAGATATAATTTCTTCAACTGTTCTTCGAGAGAAGCACCTATCAATGACATTCAATCTGTAGCCATGTGACCACGAAAAAAATGAGGATTTTAAGTTTATCGAGAAATTTAATTTTAAAAAAAAAAAAAAAAAAATTGAGGATCTTGGACAGCGGCAAAATAGGAAGGTTTGTATTTCAGAAAATGAAAACATTATTTCTTTAAAAAAGTAAAAAACTAAAAAATTCTAATAAAACTTTATAGCACTTAATCTTTGAGATGTTTTTCCTCTATCGTTGTACGCTAAGATGATACAATTACAAACATCAGATTATACCAATAGAGATTTTTTCATAAAAGCATTCACTTTAAGCAGTTTCATGATTACCTGTGCATTTTTGATTTACAATTATAGTCTACTAGCATTCACCTAGAGCAGTTATTTCCACAATTATAGAAAATCCTTGCCATACATGGAATACAGTTAATGAACTAAAACTGTAGAGGACATTTATAATTATAAACGCAAAAGTAACCTGTGATATGCACTTTGCTCTTTCAAATATGGTTGCTGGGAGTATTCATCAATAATTGCAGAAATTATGGCTGGATCACTCGAATCCACCTTACACAGTGCTTCTTCTAGCAAAGACAATTTCTGGCCAATAATGAAAAGCAGATAAGAAGGCATTCAAATTGAATAAGTATCTTTTAAATTATTAATAGATATTAAAAAAAAAAAAAAGGCAAAGAAAGCGAGAGGTGAGGACTACACATGAATAGCATTTCCTGTTATTGGAATAAGCCCAAAGATTAGGATAATTATCAGATAGTAAGTAGGGATTGTAAGTATATCCTAGAATTAAAAATTAAAAAAAAAAAAAAAAATTATCTACCTTTCAGCAAATATAAAGTGTTTCCATAAATTATTTTCATTTTCCAAGCAACATAATTGTATTTTATATCCTTGAAGAGTGAGAAATAGTTTCTTATGTTGAATAAAGTTCCAGTTAAATATTTTTATTTTATGTATTCAAATGTTTTTGAACTTTTATGAGGATATGCTATCACTACTATTAGGAAATAATGTCATTAGAATAAATTTATGATGTGATTTATTTTAATACAATTCTTTTTAATAGGTTATTAATATGAAATAAGTTGACTCAACATATGTGCAAGGAGTTTACAAATTCTGGTTAGATCTAAACTACATCCAAACAATGAAATTTGGGATTGATGGGATTTCAAATGATGGGAATGTAAACTCCATCATTTGTACATTTCTGTGTAATTAACGATTTCTTTATCCAAAGTTCCAAACCCACAGCTAGGTTGTGAAACCTAGGGTTTCTGTTTTTTTTTTTTCCCTATTATTTCTCATCCATGCAAACCCATTCCTCATCAACAATGCCTACATGAATGTATTTTGGTCTAGCTGTACTAACTCCTCTTAGTTGATCTCTTTGTTTCCTTTGTTTTCTGTAATTGGTGTCCAAAACAAAAAGTTGTCCTCCTTTTGCGTTAAAGGTAATTGAATTTTAACTAAACAAATGATCCTAAAAAGTAATAATAATAATAAACAACAACAAAATCCTTTCTTATTCTTGAATCATGGCATTGGGTTTCTTCCTCAACAAATTCATCCACCAACCCCACCACCCTCTGCTCTCACTATGTGAACTCAGTTCCTTTTGTCCTTTTAATTTTAGGTTTTACAGCATGTGAGAAGTGCTTGAGAAGGTTTTCTCGGCAATTAGGTTCAGTTCGAGATTCTACAAGGATGGCTAGGGATTATGGGACTTTGTAGAGCATTACAGATGAGGCTTGCTGCCATTGGCCCGTTGCAACCTAAACTACTTACAGGAATATTACTGTCCAAACATTTTCAACCTTGTGCCTCTTATCTACCAGAACTTCATCTAAGCCAATCAAAATCAAAGAGATCTTACGAAAAGTTTCATATGTAAACTAGAGGCCTGGTTGTGGTTTTTTGAAGTGATATTGATGTTGAAAAATAGAAAAGAGGAGAAAAAGGGGCTGAAGAAGGAAATTTTGGTTTCTAACTTTTTTTTTTTTTGTAAGTTGCATGCGGTGGGTCACCCATAAATTCCTTAATTTTTTAAGCTGATGAATGTAATTGTCCAATTATTCCTCAACCAAAGAAGGTAGTCACCCTCCAAGAGAACTTTGAGCACTATGCTTAAAATCAAGTCATTAAAGTAGGATGAAGCACTACCGCTGAGGGGACAAAGTGAGTTGCAAGGCCACATGCAAGCATTTCAGCACCATCCAACCTAGTGCCCGTAAGACCAACATATTCTCCTGCCAAAGATGTAGAATTATAATGAATATCCAAGAACAAATGAGATCTAAATCTATAACTTCATGAAAGTAGTTACAACAATCAAAACAAAACAAAATAGGAAAAATACACATAACACCCCAATGTGGTTTCCCCATAAAACATGGAACCCCCTTGAGGTTTTTAAGTGTAACACTTAACCCCTAACGTGGTACTGTTTTGTGTAAACTGTTACTTGTGTAACACTTAACCCCCATGGGAGTATTGAGTGTAACACAAAACCCTCTTGTGGTACGTTAAAAAAAAAAAAAAAAAAAAACTCATGAGCAGCTCTGAATATGGCCACGTGTCATCACATGAGCGCTTACTGTTTATTTTTATAGATGTTTACTACATTACACATAAAACAATACCATATGGGTGTTAAGTGTTGCATTTAAAACTTGAGAGGGGTTCTGTGTTTTACGAGGGAAACCACAAGGGGCTGCATATTTTTCCTGAAAGAAATTGTCATGATACAACCATATATAACATTTACATGCAAATGAAGAAGGATAAAGGGAGAAGGGGGAGAAAAGGTTACCAAGAATAAACAAAAAGCTCAGTACAAAAAAATAGAATGCAAAATATTCTATGGGGTATAACGTAGAAGATGAGCAGAAAAAGATATGAAGATCACTTCATTAGCACTTAAGCTTGAAAACAACTTCGTCGCTGCTCTTCTTTAGTAACATAGGATGCCAACTCTTATAATGTACTTATTTCCATATTCTAAAATATTAAAATATTTTAAAAAATAACAAATAATATGAAATTTTAAATTCTTCCAGAAAATTAAATTCTCAAGAACCATTGACATTCTTACAGAAACCTTTTTTTTTTTTTGATAAATAATAAACTTCATTGAAACATTCTTACAGAAAATTATATTCTCAAGAACCACATGTTTTTCTTCTTCTGACCAATATTTGATAGGATGTGTGTAAGAAAGGCACTGGCAGTTGATTAATGAACCAACTTATCACATAAGTCCCACTGGTTGCATAATTTTAAATTAAGAGCCAGTAAGTCAAGAAGACATGGGATAAATACTTCTAATTTTTTCAAGATCAGTGAATTCTGAAATTTCCAATTTCTTTCTTTCTTTTAATAATTAAACCTTCCACTGATCGTCAAATGTCAAAAACGTTAGGAAAAAATATGAATTTTTAAATTAAAATTTAAAGAATATCTTCAACAACACTAGCTTTTCAAAGCAACAATCTAGAGTTCATCTGAATTGCAAGTCAAATTACCTAGTATTCTTTCATAATTAATGAAGAATTAAGAAAACTTGAGTTTTCTAGTAGATTCTTTGCATGGTAAGCTGAACCAATATCCATGATGATCTGTTGAACCCTTCTAAGAATTTTCTTTTTCTTTTTAAGTATTGGTAAGTTACTAATGCACCAATGGGCCTTGAACCCATGATCATAACTTCCACCTTGCTCTTAGAAGGGAAAGAAGTGCTATTTGAGGTAGAGCTCATTGGCAAGTTCATTCTAAGATTTGATTTATTTGAACCACTTGAGTCACGAGTTCTTTATTTCAACTTTTGGTAAGCCGTAACCACCCTTTGAGTACTTGATCCTTTTTTTTTTTTTGTGTGTGTGTGCTAGGAATTGGTAACTTGATCCCTACAACCAGAAACTTAATCCTAATGAATCTTCCAACCTACAGATTATGCACCTCTCATTAACATGTCCAATACTGATGTGAGCTCTCGGGTAGAAGGGATTGCGTTTAGGAATAGGGTTGGAGAGTGAGTTAATTTGAGTAGTAACTAGGCAGCATATAGCCTCTGCATTTACAAAGGCAAGGCCATGCATTATATAACATGCCTCGGGTACAATCTGATTGGCTGCTGGATGCAACCCTATGATTGGCTATCCTATGCCAAAAGCCCATTGGCTGAATTATTAACAACCCCTAACAAACCAACCAACTCAACCAAGCCTTCCTATTGGCTGCACATGGCCTAAATCTAATTGGTTACATGATATACCAAGTACTAGGTTGTTAGGCTTTTGAGACAAGCAAGTACAAGGTTGTCTCAAAACTAATTACAAGCCTAAAACAGAAATGAAATGCCAGGTAAGATGCTTCTGCATCAGACTCTCCCTCTTAAAAATCATTTGGCCTCAAATGGTCTCAAGTGCATGCTAAGTATTTGGCCATAACTGTTTCAAGCCGAGTCTTTCTTGGTAGTCTTGCTTGGCTTATCTTCTTTATCTTGACCATGGACTTGGACTTGGTTGTGTCCTTCTTTGGTCGTAATGTATAATGGTGTTCTCTCTTGTGCAAGCTACAATGACTTCCCTCAATCAACAAGTGACAAGCTCTGTCTTCACTATTGCAAGTGGTGTGAGAGATTTTGCTTGCAAGCCTCTTCTTTTCCTCCATCTTTTCCTTAGAAACTTGCGAAAACTTGTTTGAAGCATTCAAATTTTCAAGCACAAACTAGTTAGACACAGGTTTAGAGGTTATCATACCTTCCAATGTTATGCCTTCTTTTTGGTCATCACCAATTTCAGCCTCAACCTTTATGTCATAAACAGGTGTTTGTTCTACAATTTCTTCAATCATCAAGATACCTTCACTCACTTCCTCTGCTATACCAAATGATGTAGGCTCTTGGGTAGAAGGGATTGTGTTTAGGAATGGGGTTGGAGAGTGAGTTAATTTGAGTAGTAACTAGGCAGCATATAGCCTCTGCATAGAGAAGTCCATCTCTAAAAGGAAATAGCACAAAAGGCTAACAATTCTCATTAACAAAATTCAACTCTAAAACTGAATTTACAAAGGTAAGGCCATGCATTATATAGCATTCATCGGGTACAATCCGATTGGCTGCTGGATGCAGCCCTATGATTGGCTATCCTATGCCAAAAGCCCATTGGCTGAATTATTAACAACCCCTAACAAACTAACCAACTCAACCAAGCCTTCCTATTGGCTGCACATGGCCTAAATCTAATTGGTTACAAGATATACCATGTACTAGGTTGTTAGGCTTTTGAGACAGCAAGTACAAGGTTGTCTCAAAACTAATTACAAGCCTAAAACAGAAATGAAATGCCAGGTAAGATGCTCCTGCATCAAATACCAAGCACATAGGTCTCACCAAGATACTAGTTTACAACAGTATCAGTCAGTCATATATAATATATTAAAACCTAAAAATAGGAATTGAACTACTCAAGAAATTTATCTGCTTAAAATATACCAACCAAAATCCTACAAACTACTGAAGAAAGTGAACTTCACCCCTTCTTCGGGAAAGAATTAGTATCCAAAGAGCCACTATATAGATCAAGGATTTTTATTTTTATAAACAATAATTTTAGTGAATGTATATAGATCAAGGATATAACAGACATTACCAAAGAATCCAGGGAGTCTTGACAAGAAATAAGAGGCACCTACATCTGGGAAGAGCCCCAAAGCTGTTTCAGGCATTGCAAAGACCTGCAACAAGTTCATTATCAAAATGAATGTTTTTTTTTTGGATAGGTAATGAGAAAATCTTATTAAGAAAAAACTCCAGCTAAGTGCATAAAATATGCACCTAGGAGAGGGAGATTACACAGTTGTAGAATTACGAATACAAGAGAAACTTAAAGAAGCAACAAAATCAGGAAAGGAAAGCATGGGAGTAAGACCCCAAGCCCGAGCCCAATCAAAAAGTAAACCAAAGAAAAGTTCAAGAAAAGTAGAGATTGAACTTTTTTCATTAAAAAGGAGGGCTGCAACACAGGGACATCCCAAGAGGTCCCTCATTCTAGTACTACAAACTTGCCAAAGCACACTTATTTAGGAGTTCTAAAACAATCCAGTGCATTAGTGCTGGTTTGATCGCAGCCAAGAATTTAGAGCTGCTAATTTTACGATACTCTAAAAAATAGAAAAAGCAGCACTCCAAATCTTTTTTTTTTTTTAACGATGCAAATACAACTCATGTATCCATCAGGGATTGAACTTGTAACCTCACCCTTCACCACTACATTTATGGTGAGAGTAGATGCCATTTGGTCCAAAGACCATTGGCAAAAGCAATTAAAATTTACACTTTTAAATTACAAAAGAAATTCAAAGAAATTGAGAATTCTCACTACTTTATTAGATCAAATGAACCCAACTCCACTCCACGGGACCTTTCATTTAGATTTTTTCCATCAAGAACGACTAACAGGAAAAGAGATCGCTCAAATGGTATCTTTGTTCTAGCACAAGTACAAGGTAGAAGGTGAGGTCATGAGCTTAAGACTCACTAAATGCATATGTAAAAATACCAACAAAAAAAATAAAAAAACAGTTGCAGACCAGCATTAACACATCTCCAGTAAATTGTCAAAAATTGCACTGCTACGTTTCGACATGCTTGAAAAAAGCACCATGGAACACACCACCAACAGAGAGTATGTAAAAACCAAAACACATACCATTTTGAGACAAATGATTTTTCTACCATTTCATTTGAAAGAGTTGACGAAGAAAAGGGTACAGAACCAGAAACTTAAGTCATAACTAAGATTAAGCTGCAACAATTTGAAATTATCTAGCTAAATGATTTTCGACCAGAATTTTTTATCAAAAGAAAAAAGGTAGATCCCAAGCAGATCCCAATAAGGAATTTCAATAAAAAATTTTACTTATCAAAAAAAAAAGAATGCCTTCACTGCCAGTGCGTTCAAAAAATTTCAGTTGCAAAGAGAAAACATAAAGAAATCTAATTGCCACATCCAAAGGAAAGGCTACTAATTCATTTATGTACCTTGTCTCTAGAAGTAAAATATGTCCATACAGACCCCTGTGAAAAATTCGAAATTTTTAAGTTGAAGAAAAGGAAATGCCCTTTTGGGCGGATTAGTGGTGAGTTCTTGTTGACTAGGTAATGAGCAAATTCCAACACTTAGAACCGTGACTAAACATGGGTGAAAAGCAAGGTCAAGGCCTAACAGTGCTCTTCTGTATGCACAACGTCATCAAATAATATTCTTAAAGTGATCTCTAGAATAATTGGATGCCTCCTAACAGGAGTGTCATCTGCAGGTAAACCCCCCACATTCTGCATTAGCTATTGGTACAACAATTGTAATTAAGCATTAACTGGAAACTTTTCCCACATGGATATGGTATAGAATGGTTAGCCCCAAAGTCTGGAGTTGCATTGGAACACTACAATTTAGAATACACGGTGAGGTACCTTAAATCAAATTTAAGGACCGTTTGAGGAGTTCAAGACACAAGTGCTAATAGTTGACACCCTCTGCTTTCTTTGTTTGATCAGGTTTAACATTTCAATCTTTTTGTTGATCGAGTCAGGAAGCATTAAGATTATTTAAGTTCCCAAGAAAATAAAAGTAGAAGATTTGTAAGACCAAATTTCATAACTATTGTACTAGCAATATTTTTTTTTTTTATAAGTAACTATTGTACTAGCAATATTACACAATTATTAATGAAGAACGTTTACAATTAGCAGGCAACAATTAAACAAGCGGCGGGGAAGAAAGGGTAGTGAAAACCACAAGAAAAACAAACATATTCAATTCCATTTTTTTTTTTTTTATCAGTACATATTTAATTCCATATTTTGGGCATTCACAACTACAATCATCAATTGAATAAGCTATAATAATGAAAATACATTTTCTGTCTAAAATCTCAGGAACATGTGTAAGTCATAATCCTTTACAAGAAGAAAGTAAAATTCTACATAACTTTAAACAAGGGATAAAGAGAGACATATACCGAATTCTCTGTTGCAACCCGAAATCTTCCATGTATCGAAGCCCCAGCCCCACCTCCCATGACAATTCCATTAAGGATTGAAACCTTCAACAATGTTTACATGCTTACAGTAAGAATAAAAATATATTCATGCAGATGACAAATGCGAAAACTAACTTGACCAAGAATGTCTACTCTCAAAAGTCATTATAAAAGATAAATGAAAATTTAAACTTCATGGAAAACTGGGTCACCTGTGGTTTACGATATGTTGCCAAAATGTAATTTAAGATGAACTCCTTCTCAAAGAATTTTGCACCTAATCTCCAGTTACCTGGTACATACAGAATTGGGGGGAGAAAGTATTACAGGCTTTGCATTGATGCCCATTAGTACAAAATTTAAACTATGAACCTTATTTGAGGTTGTAAGTCATGAACTAAGAAGCACGGGGGTACGTTTTCAGGTACAGGTACCGTATCGGTAACGATACAGCGATACGACAATTCTTACAAAAGTAGAGTACGGGTACGGCAAGGATACATGTTTTATTAAATATTTTATATATTATTATGCATATATTTTTCATATATTGTTAAGCATATGTGAATTTAAGAACAATTATAGATAATAAAGTATATTCATTGCCCTTAAAAGGTCTTTAAATTACAAACCAAGGTCCAAAAGAGTAAATAAAAGAAGTGTACATCCATATAGTTACATCTAAAGTTCATATTTCCTCCACTTTCACTACTTTTATCTATTTTTGTGACATATCCAAAGGGGAAAAAAAAAAAAATGAAAGAAAAGGATTTTTTTTTTTTTTTTTTAATTTTTGGGTACGCCTAAAATACACCCAAGCGTACGAGTACCCAAAAAGTATTCGGTACGGGTGCGGCTCCATTTTTGGAGTACCTGTGCTTCATAGGTCATGAATATTCTAGATCTCAAGGATTTTTTTTTTTTGGATTGGCACTGGGTGTCCGAAGCATTTACTCTGACTAATCCCTAGGGTGCACAGGCCTTCGGCAAGGAGTTTCCCGTAAGTGCACCTCAGGTAATTCAAGGTGAAATTAAATTCCCCCTGTCCGATGGCCCCAAAGGATTGAATGCATCCAAGAGGTGTTGAACCTTGGACCTTGTAGGGAACATACCTCCAAGACCAAGGCCTTCAACACTTGGGCCACCCCCTTGAAGGATCAATGTGGGTAGTCCAATAAGCGACAAAAAGAACCTATACCTTCATTAATATCACGAACCAAAGTTGCAACATCACCACCAGCACAAAATGCTCTTCCCTTTCCCTAAAAAATTATGACCACAGAAGATATAACAATCATAAAGTTTGCATTCTTTGCAAGTCTGAAACAATAGGTAGCACGTCCAAATTTCAACTTACGAGAAGCATTAGTTTAACAAAGTAAAACACCTATCTAACACAAATGCACACTTTCTTAATCCTGGAAATGAATAACCTTTACTAAGTTCTTCAACTCTTGCAAGTCAACAACCTTAAGAGGGTTGCTTTTTCAAACAAGTTTGTGAACAGGACTAAAGGAGTCGATCAATTTCTTTAGCCAAATAATAATAATAATAATTGGCTTCTGCACCACCACAAAGCTGGCTTAGTAGTCGGAACCAAAAGAAATAACCAGGTGCTGATTTTACAGCAAAATCCTTATGGTAGAAATGCATGCCAAAAAAAAAAAAAACAATCACAATGATGCATTAGCACTATTTGATTCAACAAGATTAAGTTTAATATGCAGTCCTTTACCCACATATATATTTGTGAGGATCTACTAAAGCAAAGTGTCACCAGACACCACAGCTCCCTTGAAGGATGAAAAGATGCTACAGTATAAACATAACATCAGCCAAAAAAATGATTGACTGATTTTGTATTTTTTTTTTTTCAAATGGTAAGAAAGATGTGACTGACTTTCATTCTGATTTATCCCCAATGCAATTTGAAGATAAGAATTGAAGACTGTCTAGTAGAATGAAAGTACCTTAACGATTACCAACTTGACATTAGAATCCTCCTCATAGGCAATGAAAAGTTCCAATAGCCGAGAAATCTAGAATTTAAAAAATAAATAAACAAATAGAACCATTAGACTCTAGGTCCAGATTTCATGTTATAGAAATTAGTTACTTCATATTCTTCATGCACAATTATCGCTGTATTTTAATTTTTTATTTTTTTTGATAGGTAAGAACATGTATTGCTGTATTGATAGGTAAGAACATCACAGGCATTTGTAATTATGAAATCAAAGCATTAAATACCAAAAGCATAGCTCAAATAGTTGTGCATTAATGCATGCTTTCCAACCTGTCAATTAAACTTGAAAACCCCAATCAGACTTGTAGCTTTGGTTGGCTACTTAAAACCATTTGTAGAGATAAATGTTCACCCTACTGACCCCCTTCAAAGGTTGTCTTTTGAAACTAATGCATAAACTGGACACGAGAGTGAATAATTTTTATCCAAATAAAATAAAATAAGGTTACTTCTACCCAAACACTATGCTGAGTTTGTAGTTGATAAGAATATGTTTGCATGATCATTTAAAGAAAATGAAACCCAATGTTCATATAATAAACCACACTCCAAGTTCCGTTAATTTTTTTTGTTCCTAAAGTTGCGATGTGCAAGCCTCAACTGGAAGAACAATACCAAATGGACTTGCAAACATATAATGACACTTGAGGAGGGGGGATTCAATAAATTCAAGTGGAACATTAAAAACTTGAAAATATGTGATTATTTATTGTCCAAGAAAAGCTTCACATTTTGTAAATGTTGTTTTTGCTATCATAACCCAGATCCATAAATTACTGCAACAGGCAGCATATAGACCACATACACAATAAGAAAGCACAAAGGAAAACAGTAAACTATATATATATTTCAATTTAAAAGCATAAGATAAATTATATAAAATAAAAGATGCTTCAAGGTACAAATTAGGCATGTGATTTCATAACATGCTAGTATAATATAAATGATGGATCAAGATCCTCTAGAGTTCTTAGGGTACTCTACCACATAGAGTTCTCTAATCTTGACCATTCATTTTAAAATGAAAGGCTAGGATGATGTTATATCATTATTCCACTAACATAATACACTCCAAGGTCAACCCATCCAACCAAATTATTATTTTATTATTATGTTAGTGGAATGATGATATGGCATCATCTTAGCCTTTCATTTTAAAATGAATGGTCAAGATTAGAGAACTCTATGTGGTAGAGTACCCTAAGAACTCTAGAGGATCTTGATCCATAAATGATAATGCAAGTAAACACATCGAGAGCATAATGTGTGATACCATTTGATATGAAAGGGCATTCAATTGCTTAGGTCTGTTCAATGTCAATATTTTTGCAGACAACTTCTCTTCAACCAGAACCTGTCAAACAAGAAACAATTATATAAGTAACTCAAAATGTGCAACCGCAACGCCCTTTAAAATGTCTCCAACGCCTCATGGATTGACCGGGGTTTTCTTCGAATAATGATAAATTCGAAAGTTATTGCGAATTCAAAGGTAATTTGATCAAAGCATCCAGTTAGTTATATTCTCAAATTATAATTTTTTTTTTTTTTTTTTTTTTTCCAGTAGGAAACTATAATTCATAAATCAAGCAATTTCACACCGATTAACGGATGAACAGCATAACTTAAATTATTTGGAAACTGATCATAGTCTTATTTTAATGCAGCCAAAAAAAAAAAACAGAGCAACCATATTATAAAAACACACACAAATTGAAAACCACACTACCGGCCCTCAGTTTTTTTTTTTTTTTTTTTCAGAAAACAAACAGATGAATAAAATGCAATGAATTCTGGAACATAGCATGAGATTGAAAATTTAAAAAAGCTGAAGAGACCTGGTCGTTGTCGGGCTTGGTAGAATTAAGGGGAGCCATGATTCTGTGCTTTGTGTGTGAACTGAGAATTTAGCAGAAACTGGTGATGTTGTGCTGATAAGCGTGGTTCGTTGCTTTCGAGTTTCACAGCTGGGATTGAATTCAGGCTGCCATATAGTTATGGGTTTTTTTTTTTTTTTTTTTTAAATACCCGACTACCCGTTACGATGGATGCTTTAAAAAAAAATTTAAAGAAATAAGGACAAATATTTAAAGAAAATAAAATAAAGGACAAATAGTAAAGTTATATATTAATTCAAATATAAGTATTTCGTGTCCACCTCTTTGGGGAGTTTTGACAACAAAAAAAAAAAGAAAGTATTTTTTAAAGTTATTTTGTTAAACATGACCCACTGCAAGTTAATTTGAAAAATATATTTTATCTTTTGTAAGAATAAGATTCACTTCAATCTTATCTTTACTAAAGATAAGATTCATTAGTGTTAATCTGGTAATCTGATGCGGCCATTTTAAAAATATTTCCACATGAAACTTGTCTTTAAGAAAGACGAGATTCAAATTTATTTTTTTCTTCCAATCTTGTTTTTTTGAAAGACAAGATTCAAATAAAATTTAAGATTCATTTAAAATTTTGAATCTCATCTTTCCTAAAAATTGTTTGGTATACATTTTTGCAAAACTGTTTTCATGTTTGTAAAACAAAATTCACAAGCCCCACCAAAAAAAATTATGTTTGGTACACCTATTTCTGTTTTTTTTTTTTTTTAACAATTTTTTTTTTTTTTGTGCGTCTCACACCCTTTTTAAAAACAGTTATAAGGTATTTTCATTATTTGTTTGTTTTTTTTTTTTTTTTTTATCTCATCTTACTTTTTACACATAAAATAAATATAATAATATTTTTTTAATATTTTACATATAAATTTCAACTACTCTTCTCTTTCTCTATTGTAGGATAATAATAAAAAATAAAATAAAAACAAGACTGAAAACATTTGTGAAAATAGAGTGCCAAACAGATTTTTTTTTTTTTTAATAAAAAAACTAAATTCAAACAAGTTTCAAATTTCAATTTGAAAAGCTGAAAAGAGTCAGGAAATGAAAATGAAAATATGTACCAAACAATCATTGTTTTATTAGAATAATGTTATGGGCAATTTATAATTTTTTTTTTTTTAGAAGCAACACTTTATTATCTAGTATACATATTATGCACCATTAATAAGTTGCATGATCCAACAAACTTTCGACTAAGAATTACTAATATACATATTATCTAGTACATAAACAAAAGCAAAATGCATCTTACTCCAAAGAAAGTTTTACTAGAATAATGTTGTTCTCACAAAAAATTTGCAATCTTTTTTTTTTTTTTTTTTTTTAATTAAATTTTTAATAATAATAACCGCATGACTTGTACATTACTTAAAAATAAAAATAAATAAGTCACGGTCATCTTAAAATAAATTCTTATACCATGAAATTCTATTATGTTCATACTTAAATATGTGTTATTTGTCACTAACATGTTATAATTTTCAATTGACTTAAATAATTTTATCCATAATTCCAATTATCATCTATGTTCACTACAACAGATAAATAATTGACGGTCATGAAAGACTTCAGTATCAAGGGAAACATGCGAAGACAAAGATTATTCGATTAAAACAAGGAATTTCAAAATTGAGCAAATTGAAGAAGCAAATATGTAGTGCATAAGGAATGAGATGGATTGGATAAAATTCTTCATCAATTTAACGAATATAATAGATGAGAAAAATGATAAAATGAAAGAATATTATTATAATGTATCTAATATCTCCCAAGACAAAAATAAGAAATTTTTATATTAAAGGAAAATAGCAATTAGCTAGCCGTTCATACTTTTTATTTTTTTTGAGTTGAAATGAAAAAAAAGAAAAAAAGAAAAAAAAAAAGAGGTTTGTGGCAACCTACTATATCATTGCAATCCATCCTTTGCAATAACTCTTGTGTAGACTAATCACAAAACTAAAAAAATACTGTATAGATCACTTATAAATTGTTAACACATTACTTATAAATTGGAATGATGATGAAAAAAAAAGGGTGGGGAGGACTATAAAGCTGAGGAAAAAAAAATATAAGTGATATACAAATTAGAAGAGATACAAAATTGTTATGATATAGTAAATATATAAGATCATCTGATAATCTCCGGCTGGAAAAGATTCAACATGGCTTGAAGCTTCCAACAGATACTACCTTCTTCCTCACAGTACTAACCTTTCCCAACACCTAACAAACCATGAGTGAATTCACAATCAACAAATTTATAAAAGAACTACACACACCGAGACAACATGTCTAGTGGTATAGACAAGAAGATGCAGCATGGTATCTTGATAGATTAGCTAGTTAAAGTCCTGAAGTAGGTGCACCCGTAAGTGACTGTAGGTATTACAGGCTTACAGCCACTGGAGCCACTGCTGAATATAGCCCAAATTTGAACTTTAAATCCTCAGCTAAGGATCCAGACAAAATGTTTGTCACAACTCACAAGTTCAGCTAAGACAACACTTTTGACTTCATTATCAGATCAGTATCTCAGCGCATGACTTTCTGAGTCAGTGAACTTGGATAGATAATCTAAATGAGATCATAGAGTAGGAGTAATATTTACTGGAAACTTGGGTTGTCTTCTATGCATTCATCTTTGCATAACCAACTAAACACCAGCATCACAGCATGTCCACATAAACATAATAACAATACCAGCAAATAAAAAAAATAAAAAAAAAATCAAAGAAAGAAATGCTGGAGCAGATAAACAAAATAAATGTCCATCCAGACTGTCTCAAAAGAAAATCCTTGTTCTTTTATTTTCTCTCTCTTTTTAAATGCACAAATTGAAATGCATTTAAAATAATCTAACCAAATCATGTCAGAGACTATACCCGATCATCAGACCTGATACGGTTCATGATCGCCGTATCTTCATCATCAACCTGAGCCCTCGCATCACTACAACACATAAAGATCAATTTTCAAAAAAATAAAATTAAAAAGTTCTTAAGAAAAAACGATTTATGTGCATTTGTGCATTTATGTGTGTCCATAATTACATCGAATTATCAATTTCCACTATAAACACATACATGAACAAATCAATATATTTGATTATTAATATTCAACAAAGTGAAACTAAACACTAAATTTTATAATGTAGCATTTAAATTAAAAAAAAAAAAAAAATCAGTTCAAAATTAAAAAGGCAAACCGAACCTTGCATTTCTAGGATTGGAGCATACTTGAACATCATCAACACTGCAATAATGCTTGAGCTTTCCAATGTACTCATCGACTATGAGTTGTACTCCACGTGAACGCTTTTTCCCTACCGTAAATATCCGTATAGGAAGAACTCTCTGCCTTAATTGAACGAGAATTAAACAAATGGAAGGATTTTAAGTCAGAATTTGATTCTCATAGAGAGAGTTGAGATAGTTTTACCATTGATTGGTCCGTGTATTTACATGGTCCAGGTCCTGAAAATAAATAAATAAATACAAATGAGTAATAATGTGGTACTATTATTGATAAGAAATGTTAAAGAAGAGAACCTGGAAGAGGAATGGAGCCCTTGGCACAGAATGAGATAACCATTCCAAAAAATGAAAAAAAGGCAGAGAGGTGAGGGTGAATGAATATCTTCTATTTTACTTTTTGTGTTCCACTTTATACTTCATCAATCACAACTTACCACGTGTTTTTCTTTCTTTCCTTATAAAATAATTATGATTTAAAATGGAAACAAATCAAATACAATCTAACACGTAGTATATTATAGTCGGTGGAGTATAAAATAGAACACAAAAAGTGGAATAGAGGATATTCATTCAGTGAGAGTGAAGTAGAGAAGAGAAATAGGCCTTTGACAAAAAAAGAAAAAATTGAATCGCTCTTATCTTTATAACGCACAAGAAATTCTTTAATCTTGTATTTGGTAAAGATAAGATTCACCTAATAGGTTAGATCAGCATTGCCAACTCAGCACTAATTTCAACTTTTTAAAAGACAAGATTAGCCCAATCTTATCTTTCCTAAAAACAAGATCCATTTTTCAAATTAAGTTCTTACGAGTTATGTTTGCAAAATAATATTAAAAAATGTAATATTTTGAAAAAAGGCCCCTTGGGCTCTCTAAAAAATAAACTTACAATTTTCTTTAAAAAAATGACCTGTAATATTAGAAGTAGGGGTGTAAGCTTCACCGACACAACCAACCAAACTGCAAGAACCACACCGAACCGCACCTCACCAAACCGCAACTGATCTTAATAGGTGCAGGTGCAGGTGCGTGTAATAGGAAAACCGCACTATAAAGTGTAGGTGCAAGTGCGTGTAATAGAAAAACCGCATTCCGGAGAAAATTGCACCGCACCTCTCCAATTACACCCCTAGTATGTTATACTTGTATACTAATACTATATGTAGGTGATGTTACATTATATTTGTATGCTAATGGTATGTGAAAGTTGAGATTGAGTTATATTTGTATAAGGATAATATATATGTGTAGGTTAAAATTTAAAATTATGATTCATTTTTTGAGATATGTATGTTATAATTTTTTTTTTTCTTAAATATTCAGGTTGAGATTGGAAACTATGATTTATATTTGTATGCTATAGTTAGCCAAATTTTTGAATTGTTGTTAAGGTGGATTTTTTAGATTCAAATTGACATTTGGATTGGCCAAATCAGACCAAAATGAGTCCAGCCCAAACCGCAAGACCGCACCTACACCGCACCACACCAAACCGCACCGCACCGCACCAAAACCGATTTTAATAGGTGCAGGTGCATGTAATAGAAAAACCGCACTATAAGGTGTAGGTGCATAAATCCAGAGAAAACCGCACCGCACCTCACTGATTACACCCCTAATTGGAAGAATTATAAGTAAGGGCACATAAGTAATTTAAAAAATGAAACTAGCTAGCAAAAGCGACCCCATTCTTCATACAGTTGCATAAATTCAAATTTTCTATTTATCAAATTGTTACTATGATTAAAATTTACCATTTTATATAAATAAATGATTTTAGTCATAAATAACTAATCTACTAATCTGTTGTCTCTCTTTATGAGAATTAATCAAAATCTTCTCCCATGTTGTTGTCCACACATAGAAAAGCTACATGCTTTTGGGGCTCTAACATACCAAATTCCTCTCACGAAGGCATTCTGTAATTCAGTTACTAACTTCTTCAACACAACTTTCAGCTTGTAAGCCAACATCTTTGCTAAAAAATTATATATACTTTCGACCAAGCTAATAAATCGAAAATCCCTAATAACTAGGGTTTCACTATTTGTGGATTAATGCAATAACAGAGGAGTTTTGTTGTATCTTTACTTTGAAAATATAAATATGGGCTTAGAAGCCGTTTAGCTCATCATTAGGAACCAAGCCTTCACTCCTCTTCGATTTGTCTCAAGCTTAGGTGTTTCATCATATTCAATATTTAAATTTTTTTATTTTTATTTTTAACTATTTAAGAATGACATTTTTAAAATTAAAAGTTCATATTCTCTTTGTTATAGTATAGATTAAAAAAAAAATTCATACTATTTAAAATTTAAAGTTTACCACAATTTCATGTTGTGAACAGATGACTTGAGCAAAATGCTCAACTAATCTTTGTTGACAAATGCGTTGTAACTTGTAAGAGTCTTCATACTATAAATGCTATGCAGGTACAATGTCTAACACAAAATAAGATAGTGGTTATCCCTTCTCTATATAGCTATTACCTAAGTTTACTTTTTCATAAACACTCCACCTCGAAGATATATAAGAGTGATATCAGTTGTAAGATACACACTTGAATTGATCATATATTAGTTCATAAAGTTTATAATATAGTGTGGATGATCACTTGAACAAAAAAGTTTATATATCTTCATTCACTATTTCTATTTTATTTTATAACAATTTCAGCCTTTTCTTTTTATGCAATATCAATGAGACTTGTTTTTGTTTGCATGGGCCGGGCAGAAGACCAAAAATTGATGAAGCATAAGCCAAATCCACTGTAAAAGCCCTTTCCTTGGTATTTGGCCCATCTTTCTTGCCTTGAACACAGCCACAGTCGGATAAATGTAAATTCCCTCAACACCAACAAACCGCGAACGGCCAAGAAGAAGATGGGTCGTCCAGTTCTCTCCCACTTCCTCACTCTCTCGCACTCCTGTCCCCGCTTTACTCCATCACCGTACTCTCTCTCTCTGTATCTTCCAAATGTAGTATGTAATCCGCGCTCATCGTTAACGATTCTCATTTTATTTGGAGCAGGCGTGGTGGATTATTCCCAGTGAAGTACTTAAAACCAACTGGTTTGCTCCCTCATTCTTCACGCCCCATTGGACTACATGGAACCGGTTTCCGTTGCCTTTGCAGTGTCTCGGTCTCTGAACCCGTCGTGCCAGACAGTTCTTCGAGCACTGTGAAGTAATTCCGTCTTTTACTTGATTATTCGTTTAGTCTTAATCTTTCTTTTGAATTGAATTTTCTGGTTTGATATATTGGTTATGAGAGAGAATTTAGGTTTACCTTTTGTTTAACTCATTTTGTGTAATTTTTGGTCATGGAAATTAAAATTCGCTCATATTTGGATCTGTGTTAAATTATTTGGAACCTTTTGTTTTACAGGAAGAGAATAGTGTCTGGAGTTCAACCTACTGGATCTATTCACCTTGGAAATTATCTTGGTGCCATCAAGAATTGGATTCCCCTTCAGGTTGTTTTGACTTTCTTCAATGTGAACTTTTTAAACCAAAACTTGAACACAACATTATTTTCTTATTAGACAATGCAATATCTTCAGATTAGTAATGTATACATTCCTTAGAGACCACATGCTGGATTTCAAAATGTTGCATTGCAGAGTTC
>BKZX01031243.1:694301-727116 GCA_014362285.1 Fagus crenata
CCTTAGAGACCACATGCTGGATTTCAAAATGTTGCATTGCAGAGTTCTGGACTAATAATTTTCTGTATTATTTTACGTCTGATAATCAATTCACAGTATATGTACTTATAAAAAAAAAATCAATTCACAGTATATGCTAACTGTGTTGAAAAGCTTGTCAAATTTGTTTTCACCTACTTACCAACCTTTCCCGGTCTTAGTTTTCATTTGGATTTCGAAATGTTGCATTGCAATTATGAGCTTGAATGCATAAACACTTTTCAAATTTGTTTGGAACGTGCATTTCTTATCTTTCTTCATTGAGAGTAACGATAGCTGAAATTATGATTGTGGATGACTATATGAGTGGGTTTCGAAATGTTGCATTGCAACTATGAGCTTGAATACATAGAAATTTTTCAATTTTTTTTGGAAGGTGTATTTCTTCTCTTTCTTCATTGAGAGTAACAAAAGGTGAAATTATGATTGCAGATGAGTATATGAGTTTGCTATTGTGTGTCCTGCATGTTTAGAATGGGATTTATATTAAATTTTTTGCCATATTGAATGGTGGGATGAAATGTATGTTTTGTTTATACAACCAATTTGTATCATGTGTATATTTAAGTTCAGCTTGCTAAATTGTGCCCACAATGAATGAGGTATCCCTTCTTTGCTCGTATATGCATATTTGGGTCATGTAAAGAATCTTATATGATGAAAGGACACCCTGTACATCATGGTTAATGGATTCTCTATTGCTCACTCTTATTCATGTAGGCAGTTGTCATTTTGAAAACATGACTTGCTTATACACTCTTCAAGAAAGAAATTTATTTTGTTAAAACCAGATATTTATGCATTTTTTATTTATTTATTTTTTTTAAAGTTTTAGTAATCTATGCTTTGGTTTCACTCTTGCAGAATACATATGATACTCTGTTCTTTATTGTGGACCTCCATGCGGTATGTTTCCTACTTGAGTCATGGCTTTAAATTTACAAATTAATCAATGTCCACAATTGGAGATATATCATTAGTCTTTGTGACCATCAATATCATTTAAGCTCCTTGACCTCCCCATTGAAATTTATTTTAGATTGCTTATCAAAAATAAATAAAAAAATCACTTTTAGATTGATTTGCTTACTCCAAAAGTTGGCAAATTAACTTGTCTTATCACGTTAGATCTGTATGCCTAATTATTCAGGTAGAACATTGCAATCCAATGTCCATTAATAGGTGGTGATGATGACATGCATTATGGTTCACTAATGAGTGATAAATGGAGACTTGTGGCCTGTGGGGCTTCATTGAGGATGAGTGAGAAGGAAGCAATTATGATGATGTAGGGGGACATTGATGGAAGGTTGTGAGTGAACCTCTTATAGAGAGTGAGACTGGTGAAACCTTGTTATTGAAAAGTTAATATTTCAGAATGGGAGATAGAAATATTTCTCTCATGTTAGGGTAAGTGTCAATGTTTAATGTGTAAGAGTTGTTGAAGTTAATAAAGTAATCTCTCCTCATTCAAATTGGGCTTCTAAGTGCCATTTTACTACTTATGCAAAGGTTAGTGTTGGTAAAAGTGTCAAGCGCACAGGCCTCCTGGAGCCTAGGCTCAAAGTGAAAGTATGTGTGATGCAGTTATGGAAGATTGATTTGTTATTACTTGGCAAATTCATCTATTCAAGAGTTATTTTATGGGGGTCACGTGTGAAGTCCAACTGAAGTAGAAGTCATGTGGTTTTAAAGGTCTAGCTGTGTTGGACAGGATCTAATCAAAAGGGATTTACTGTGAGGTCTTATTATAAGGCTCTGTTTCCTAGAGGTGAGAGGGTTGTCCCTTGGAAAAGTATCTAGAAGCTGAAGGTTCCCCCTAGAGTGCCTTTCTTTGTTTGGTGAGCTGCTATGGGAAGAAGTCTTACCACTGACAATCTGAGGAAGAGGAAAGTCTTAGTGATGGATTGGTGCTGCATGTGCAAATGAAGTGGAGAATCTATAGATCATCTACTTCTATATTGTCCCGTAGCTACGGAGTTATGGTGTTTGATCTTTAGTTTGTTTGGTGTTCAGTGCGTTATGCCTCAAGAGTTATTTGCTTGCTGGAAAGGTGCCCTAGGTAGGTCTAGGAGCTTGGTGATTTGGCAGGAGATCCTGCATTGTTTAGTTGGAGCAGTTGCAGGGAGTGGAATGTTAGGTGTTTTGAGGGGAAATGACAACAGTTGTTGGCCCCCTAAAATGGACGGTGTTGCGTACTTTACTAGAATGGGTGGCTGCGGCAGGCTTGTTTTTTTTACTCATATCCTAGATTTTCTTGATTTTTGTATTGCTTAGCTCTATTTTTTGGGCGTTCCTTTTACTTCTTGCGTGTGCTTGGGCTTTCACCTTTTTTGGATGCAATAAATACTTTTATTACTTAAAAAAAAAAAAGCTCTTAAGCATTCTTTTTAAGAACACTGGCAAAGGTGTCAAGGCCTTTGCCTTAAGGGAAAATCAAGAAGCTTCTATGCATTCTGAAGTTGGGAGATTCTTGGATAAATGCCCTTAGTCACTGCGCCCAGCTTCAGGCTTGACACAAACTCCCATTTTCTTCAAAGTATGGTTATCTTTGTGCTAGATGTATACAAATACAAGCAACTTACTGTTACATATTTTTTCCATGTAATGTATGTAATTTAAAACAACATACATTGACTAATGAGTGCCAAATCCCAAGCATCATATATATATATATATAAAATTCCAATGAATCATAATCTTGGGAAAGGGACAAGTTATGGGTTCAAAAGCCATCTTCCTACTCATTAATTTGTTATTCTACAAGTGTTGCTGTTTTGGTTTTGACAATTTTGAAATTAGTCATTGGCTTTAGGGAGTCAGAGTTGTATGTGCAAAAGTAGTGGGAGTTAGTTGATCGTCTTTTGCTTGTTTAGTTGCAAGAGATATTTGCCCATTTCTATTTGCATTCTTTGGTGTATTTTTGGTAATGTCGAAGACTGCGTGATTTAGATGCCTGATAGTTGTCTAGGAAGATTTGATTGTCACGAGTTCCAAAATTTGGAATTTTTTTCTGTTGTGTGTATTGTGGACAATGTGGATAGGGAGGAATAGTAGGATTCTGTAAGGTGTGGAACGTTCTCCACATGTTATTAAACAGTTTTTTTTTTTTAAAGATTTCTGCATGATTGGATGACTGCTATTAGCAGTATCCCCTTCTTATCTTTTTTAATTTCAGATTGTAATTCTTTTGGGGTGGTTTTGTTTCCTATGAATTGGACTACCTCCTCTTTTGAATAAAGATACTAAAAAAAAGTTAAACCTTACCTTGGATCTGCCCCTATGTATTCTGCGTTCTTAACTAGTTCAAAACAAAGTTGGATTTAGCAAAAAAAAAAAAAAAAAAATTCAAAACGAAGTTGGCATTAAGCATTTTTTGCCATGTTAAATGAGTAGTCTAGACAAGTACTAAGTCATGAAACATGTTTATCTATGAAAAGGATGACAGAAGCCATAATCAGATCATTGGTCCAACTTATTATGGTATGATTTAGTCTTTCCTTATCATGGTGTTATGAGCCCAGGTTAGTGTTTATATTGATACCATATTTCTATATTTGAGTCTTTTCTCCTAAAAGTATTTGTATAGAGACCAATAATTTTGCTTGAAAGGTGCTACTTGAGCATCTCTGTTTCTGGGAGTGGTTATAAGAAGTTAATACTAAGCCATTGTAATTATCATTTTAATATAGTTATTCTCTTTGACTGAAATAAATGGACAGTGCAGACTATGGTTTTAGTCGCACTTCATAAATAGTATACTCATAGAAAAATGTTTCTTGTTTTTATACTAGAGAATGGGTTATTAACAGCTTCAGATATCACTACAGATTACATTACCGTATGATGCACAACAACTATCAAAGGCAACAAGGGATACTGCCGCCATTTATTTAGCATGTGGAGTGGACACTTCGAAGGTTTGAGGCAGCTATTCATCCATAAAACACTGTTTCAAGTTCTGTATTCAAGTTAAAATATTTACATCTCCTTTTGAATGAATGAATCTTACTTGTGCATACAGGCTTCTGTTTTTGTGCAGTCTCATGTTCGTGCCCATGCAGAACTAATGTGGTTACTGAGTTCTGCAACACCAATTGGTTGGCTCAACAGAATGATTCAATTTAAAGAGAAATCACGCAAGGCGGTGCGTTTATAGCTGTATGAAAGCTGCATCTTTGTGTGTGTTTTAAATATGTATTAAAGCTTGTACTTCTCATTCACAACTTAAAAAATATTTGTTCTTTCCAATAGAAAAAGACTTAAGTATTCTTGCATGTTGATAAACTACTGCTTGTCCAAGAGCTTAAACTATTAGGAAATGGAGAATTTAATCATTTAACCATTATTTTAACAATCCCCCTAACGTGTGGGCTTAGACTTTCCCTTATTAAGTGGGACTCAACACATGGGATTTTTTAACTTCATAAGTGAGAGGTAGAGTGGAGGCACTACCGGGAAGGAACATTGGAAAAAGAAGACGGGGAGAATTGGCTTTGGTAACACTTGTTAGGGAGATAATGCCTTGGGAAGACTTCAAGTGAAGCCTTAATATAACATATAAGGACACCACTTAACCCAAAATCTTAAGCCTATGGGTTTGGGGCAAATTATGTCATTAATTTCTCCACGCTCTTTGATCTAGAACCATTGGCAATACTATATTGTTGAGCCCTTTTCCAAGATCATTTGTATTGTCTTTGTGGGATTTCCTTGTGCAATGCACACTTGTATGGGCTGTAATTACACACACACTGTCATTGTCCACACTCTAATTGCGAAAGGGACCTTGAGAACCTTGTCACCTTGCCACACACCACCATCGGCTTTGTTTCCATGATAAAATACCACTTGTTCCAAAAGTTAAAGTTGTTAGGAAAATGTGAATTTAATCATTTAACCATTAGTCTAACACATGTGCATTTGGTCGATGTGCAAAGGGTTGGACCAGTCCCATGGGTAATAAATGTAACACTAAGAGAATAATACAATTGATAGACTTTTCTTCTATTAGTAAAACGTGTTATGTAAATTATATTAATCTAACATCAAAGTTCCAGGTACAGCAGTGCCCAAGCACTTAGCTTTGATGATGAGTAAAAAAAAATTCTATTTATGGCTTTTATTAATGAAGACAGAGGCAAAAAATTGTGTTTTGATGTCACAAGCCCTCAATAAGATGTCCATCGTTCTATGATAATATTATATATTTTTAAATTTTTGACAATTTTTTGTTAATTGCCATTTTGAAGACATCCTGTGTACTAGGGTTGTGTCCCTTTTTGCACTCTTTTAATGAAATCCATTATTAATTATCAAAATAAAAAATCATTTTGAACCTATAATATATTGTACTCTTATGCTTATAAGTTGTAATGTTCAAGTTATGATTATAGCTTGTTTGTTCTTGATAGTGGACTCCACTATGTTCTTAGTCTTTTTGTGTATTATACTGTTGACTGTATGATGTTTTCATTGATTCAAATTATTATGTTTCTTTTATTTTTGTTTTGTAGGGGGATGAAAATGTTGCCGTTGCACTTTTGACTTATCCTGTTCTGATGGCTTCTGATATTCTTTTATATCAGGTGCTCTTCAATATCTGCAGCTTTATGTAGTAGGATGTAGAAAATCTATTTGTCTTGGAAATTGTTATGAGCAAACAAAAGAATCCTTCTCTCTTAATTAGTGTAGTAGAGGTTCTTGTGGCAGTAGTACCCACCTCAACAATTTGTTTTGTGCTTATTCAATGCTCCATATTAATCTCAAGATGGTTAGTTAATTACCCTGAATATGAATGATTCTCATAAGCTCCAGCATGCCTCTACAGTCCGACTTTGTCCCTGTCGGTGAGGATCAGAAGCAGCATCTGGAGTTAACCCGTGAGTTGGCTGAGCGTGTTAATTATTTATATGGAGGAAGGAAGTGGAAGAAATTGGGTGGGTAAGAAGAAATTATATTTCAACTTGGAAATTGAAGTTACTCATGTAAAGTGGTTGAATATTTTCCATTTTCTTAGCCTTCTTTCTTATTTCTGCATTATTGAGTTGACCCTTCGTATTTTTATGCCCTGGTCACAGGCGCGGTGGTGCTATATTTAAGGTGGGTTTGTTGAAACTCGTTAATTGAGCTCATGTAGTATTATGGAACATGAACATTTCTTTTCTAAATGTGTTTCTTGATGTAGGTTCCTGAGCCCCTCATACCGCCAGCTGGTGCCCGAGTTATGTCCCTCACTGATGGTCTTTCCAAGGTTTCCCTTGTTCTTTTTCCCCGGCAGTTTCCAATATGGTTTTATACATAGAGTAGTGTCTTTTTTTTTATTTTTTTAAAGATTCAAAATATAATTTTAAATTTGTTTATTAGGTAGGGTGGTTGTATTTATTTTAGCATCAAACCAGGAAATAAATACATGTGGAAACTAATATAATATTGCATTGCTTTACAGTATCCTGTCAGGTACTTTTGCAAGTTTGCTTCAGTTCAACTGGAGTAAATTGGCCAAAAAAGAAACTAGGTTGTGTTTGGACGAATTACAAGTTGGATTTCATGAGCACTTTTTCATTGCTAAACATTCTTGAAATAAAAAGCGAATTTCAATTTCCAGTATACTGTTTCTGTTTTGTTTAATGAAGTTTTATTATTCATAAAAAAAAGCGAATATCAATTTCATGTGTGGATGATATTCTATAAAAGGGGTAAAAGGGTTCTCTTTTGAAGTTCATATTTATTTTATAATTGAACATAAGTACTTCAATTACCGCGATAATGATAATAAGCTTCAATAAATTTTAGTAAATAAGATTCTTTAACATTATATATATTTTTGGAGAAAAGCTTTTTTACATACCAACTAACATCTTTTTGGGGTTCAAATTTAATTATAAGTACTTCATTTACTCCTGATCAATAAATTGTACTAATACAATTCGTTAACATTATATATATATATATATATATATATTTTTGGAGTAAAGCTTTCTACGTACCAACTAACATCTTATTGGTGTTCGATTTTATAGATGTCCAAGTCTGCACCTTCTGATCAATCTCGGATCAATCTGCTTGATTCAAAAGATGTAAGTAGGCATGCTTTTGACATATGTGTGTGATGTAATTTGATTCTATTTAAATTATTTAATGGTAACATAAGGTAATATATATCATTGATGCTAACATCAAAGATTACATATTGATATCCTACAAATACACATACTATATCAAACAAGTATTGGCTCGCAGATTTTAGCATCATGCCAAAGCAATTAGCTCTAGACATGAGGTAGTTCTGTCTACTTATAGATCCTATCATGGCAGTCATGTGAGGTAGTTTAATTTCAGATTTGATAACTTTTGGTTTTAAGTATTAGAGCATGCAAATATATTGTTATCTTATGTGCTTTTACAAAATTTTATTTGAAGAACAACTTACATTGGATGTGTATTCGTTGAGGTAAATTGAAATGTGAGCAGATATTAACATTTGTTTGATATGGATTCTACATTGCACTGATAGACCAAATCTGATGGCCTGGATGATTCCTCAAAGGTGGAAGTTGTCACTCCTTTGTGCCCCCATCAAGGAGTTATTTTTAGTGGCTTGTGAATTTTACTTTTGGATGGCAACTTGAATATTTTCATACAGTGGGGAAGCTAGATCCCTTGTGATTCTTAGAGGGAGAAGTATCTAGTTTCGGGAATTCTTAATTAGTCTCTGAGTTTAGATTGTATTTTTCCTTGGATGCTGAAGTATCCTGGCTTGGAGGCTGGCATTTAGCTGAGGGGCGGGCTGTCCTTACTATTCAGAGCAATTTGATAATCATCTCTCCGCTGTCTTCCTTTTGTAGATTCTGTCTTTTATTGTGAGAAGATCCCCTTCCCTTATCCTTACATAATTTCTCAATCCAAAATGGTCCTTATTAATGAATCACTTAAATGTGAAATAGAGTAGAACTGATATATTGAAAATTTCTAGAGACCAGGAAGACTGCAGTCAAGTGATATCTTGATAAGTCTACCTAATAGGGTAAATGTTACTATTTTCCAATAATAATTGCTATGCCCTGTAAAAAAAAAATTAAAACAGGTATTTCCTTTGACAAAGGAGCTGATTTTTTGCTCTTATTGATCACTTTTTTTTTTTTTTATTTTTTTTTTTTATAAAAAAAAAAAGAAAAGAAAAGAGAAAAAAGAATACTGCACTGAGGCATTGATTTGCTACCAAGTTTATCTTATTTGCTCATTGAAATTTTATCTCTGAGTCCAAATTCATCAAGGATCATTTGCAAGACGGGTTTTAAACCTAAATTTCAATGCTAGCTACCACCTTGTTTAAACTAAAAGTAGCCCTTAATTTAAACGTTGCATTTGAATTTTGTGGTAAAAAACTATATGATGACATGGTGGCCAGTTTCTTAGAGCATTGACTATCAAAAGAGAAGTTGCTTTAACATGTTTTCATGAGCAATTTGAAGATTCAAGTTTGAGTGCAACTGGATAATCAAAGCTACTTGGGATTGTAAAGCTGGTTAGAGTATGGATCTCTCTCTTTTTGCAAAATGCCAATATGCCTGGACGTTTGATGGAATTGAAACCTGCTTAAGTTGAAAATTTTAATTTTGAGATCACTCTTTGACTGGATGAGTGCGTTAAGGGGTTTTGCCTCTTCCTCCTGTTACAATTTCTTAGATCTTTATAATTTTAGGTCGTAGTTTATTTTTCTTTTTGCATCTCTTGTATACTTCCTGTGTTCTAGGAACACCCTTTTTTTCTTTTTCAATAGAATCTTATTATTTATCCCAAAAAAAAAAAGTGCTGATATCTCTACAAAATAAGCTTTACAATCTTATAGAATGGGCTTCCTGTGTTTTTAACTTTATATGTTATGAAGTTTATCTAACTCATGTAATCTTGATTAACCAATTACAACTGTAGAAGGCGATGTGCACAGATTGGTAGTTTATGAATTGGAATCCCATAAGAGATTTTATCCAATTTCTTGTGTTAAGTAACTTATATTCAGCTAAGTAAGACAAAAGGTACAGGGAATGTAAGTTTAGTAAAAGTAGAAATAAAGATGAAGGGGTTGTAAGATTTAATGGACTGGTGTTGTATGTGCAAAGAAGCTGGGGAGTCCATTGATCATCTCTTTCTTCACTGCCATACAGCTAGGGAATTATGGGCGTTAGCATTTTCTATGTTTGGGGTTAGTTGGGTTCTACCCAGGCATGTGGTGGATTTGATGGCGTGCTGGAATGGTTGTACTCGCAGATGCAAGTCTGCAACTATATGGGGAATGATTCCACACTGCCTTATGTGGGTGATATGGAGAGAACGAAATGCTCGAACTTTTGAAGATTTAGAAAAGCCGACTCAGGAACTTAAACAATGCTTTCTTTCTATGTTATTGGAATGGGTCAATGCTTCAGACATATCCCATTTCGTTTCCTTGTATGAGCTGATCAACTTCTGTCAGCTCACCATGTAATTGGTACCTACTGTACACGCTTTGTGTACATGGGTGTTTTTATTTAATGAATCATTACTTATCAAAAAAAAAAGATTTGATGGTCAAGAGATACCAAAGAGTGAGGCCTTTCGATATCTTGGATCAATAATTCATAAAGATGGAGAGATTGAAGATGATGAGAATCATTGGATAAGAGTAGGGTTGATGAAGTGGAGAAGCACATTAGGAGTATCGTGTGATCGTAGAATACCTAATAGGGAAAATTTTATAAGACTACTATAAGATCAGTTATGCTTTATTGTACTGAATGTTAGGCTGTTAAGAAGCAACATGTTAATAAAATGAGTGTAGCTTAAATGAGAATGTTAAGATAGATAAGTGGAAATACAAGGAAAAAGAGGATTCGAAATGGGGAAATTCCCTAAGATAGGGGTGGCCCCTATTGATGAAAAGTTGAAGTCGCTTGAAATGGTTTGGTCATGTGCAAAAGAGAGCGATTATAATCAATGAGAAAGAGTGAGATGATTCAAGTTGAGGGAACAGAAAAAGGTGGAGGAAGACCTAAAATAACATAAATAGAAATAGTAAAAAATGACATGTCAATTAAGTTGGTAACAAGGAGTATGACTTTGGATAGAATAGAATGGCAAAAAAGAATACATGTAGCCTACTCTGACTAGTATGTTACGGATCTAAAGCCGATCCCAAAATTTTTGGACTAAAGCTTGGTTGTTGTTGTTGTTGTTCTTGAGTTAAGTAACTTAATATTTGATTGCAACAGTTTAGCTATCCTATTATTTCTTTGTGATGGGAACTATTGTTTGATATTTGGTTCTGTTAAGTGCTAGGATTTCAGTTATGCATATCTTAAGTATGTGCTCATCTTCAATGAAATTTATCTTCGTATGATAAAACTAGAAGACATGAAGATGTTAGATTTGCTAGTTTCTCATTGTTATTTTATGCTGCTACTTCCATTTGTTCTGAGTTGGTTTGTTTGTTTTGAAGGTAATAGCAAACAAGATAAAACGTTGCAAAACTGACTCATTTACTGGGTTAGTACTTAATCTTTGCATTTCCCATCTCATGAATTGTCTATTCTTTTGATGCTCTGCCTTGTTGAGATTCTCCTGTCCATCAAAGTCTTTTTCTTTTGTGACCTTAAATTTCTTGAACAAATTTTCTAATGTAAGGTCTCGCAACTCTTCTATGTTCTGTGTTTTCTCGCAATTTTTACAGCTTGGAATTCGACAATCCTGAAAGACCTGAATCCAACAATCTTCTTTCCATATATCAGCTCGTTTCAGGGAAGACAAAAGAGGTCGTCAAATGCACCGATTATTTTCCTTGTAGTAAATTAATGCCCATTACTTGTTTGAATACCTTATTTTCTTTATGATTATCCTTTGTTTTTAATCTCAGGATGGTTGGCTTATATTTATTTGGGAAAATCAATTAGTTGAGATCCAGAGATTATGAGAATTTGTTACATTTATGATTACTATTGATTTCTTGTAATTAAATATTTGTTATTTTGATGGCCTGTTCTGAAAACTTGATGCAGCATATTTAACTTTAGAAGTAAGATATAAATTTATGGACTTAGTAATCCAAATCTGAGAGGTGGTGGTGATGTTAAATCAATTGGAGAGTCTATCATATATAAATCAATTTATTGAAGATAGTGTTCATTGTTATAATTATAGTGCAATATAATATATTCTGTGGTTAGGTTGGGACTCTTAGTTTCCTTTGGTAATATTTTGTATTTAAAAGTTACTTAAAAATAATTCTATTTAAATTTTGATTTAGTTAAACTATTGAGGTCTAGCTTTAGTTCAAATGGCATCTCCTCCCAATAAGAATGAGTGTAGGGTGTGTTCATGGTTCAAGACCCATTGACTGTATGTTAGTGTGACTTACCAATAAAAAAAAAATTATATATATGAGTTTGCTGTATAAGAATTGCTGATGTTTTTCAAAATTTTGACAGTCATATAGTAATTGTTAGATCTTATGTATTCCATCCTGAAAGCTTTTCTGCTAAACATTTTTTATTTTTTTTATTATTTAAATACAGGAAGTTGCACAGGAATGCAAAAATATGAACTGGGGCACATTTAAAGTCCTTTTAACAGATGCCTTGATTGATCATCTGCAACCTATCCAGGTTTCTACTTTTAATATTCAATAAATATGGTGCATGATAATTGCTGTGTGCATGCTTTGCTTTTTACTTGGTTCTTTCTTTCAGTTGCCACATGAATATTCTATTTTTTAATACCTAAGAGATGCTTGCTTTTAGTACCAAAGAGATAACGCGTGTTTAGTGCATATTATAGGTTATGTGGTTATCTGTTGTGATTGAGCAGCAGCCTGTAGCTAGTGGCCGGCATTAGTCACACTTCAATTATATCTGTTCAAAGCTCTTGATTGTGACAGTGCATGCTGACATTTTGTTGAAAGATGCAACTCAGTAAATGTAACTGTATTTTTAGTAGCCTGGGGTCTGTGTTGGAAATTTGTTAAAGGCAAAAAGCTCTGATATTCTTAATAATAATATTTTTTTTACTGCTACCTTACATCATAACATTGAAAAATGTTTTGAAATTAGTTTTCTTTTTGTGTTATCATTTTTTGTTTGTTTTTGTTCTATTATTTAATTTTTTGAATAAAATTCTATGCTGTAAATGCTAAGTTGTTTCAACAAGCCATTAACAAATACACTGCTTATGACTTATCATAAGCATAGCAAACTTGAACTTATTCTTGTCTATCCACCCATTCATATATTGACGTCATTTGTGCAGAAGATAATAATTATGCATATCTTTTGTTATTTAATGATTTTAATTGTACTGTTTAACAAAATTCATGATAATTATATAGTAAGAATTTTCGCTGAAGTGCTTAAATTTTATTCATATTGGTGGTGTCAACTGCGGTTATATGTGCATTCTGGTCTTCACTGCAGCAATGATTAATGCTAAAAACATTGTTTCTGTGTGTTTTTGTCTTCACCGAGTCAGTAATTGGCACTATTGTTTTTTTGGGAAAAATTATGGTTGTTGCTGTATAAAATGTGCAATGTTTTCCTAACCCTCTTTACTGAAATTTGGTGAACTCATATTGATGCAAGTTGGAAGTTGAAAATCAACCATGCCATTGTTTGCTCATATCCTATACTTTAATATGTGCACCTATACATCACTTGTAAGCTGACTTTAATTGTATGTGTGTGTTTATTTATTTATTTATTTATTTTTGTTGGGGGGGAGGGAGGGCGGTGGTTGTGGTGCTTGCACTGGTGCATGTTGGATGCGGCACAATTGTTTTTTACCTTTGTTGCTGGGTCTTGATATATTCTATTTTTGATTGGTAAGTCATGCCTGTAGTGGATCTTGAACACATGGCCTCACCCTCCATCCCATTCTTTAAGGATGGAGGAAATGCCATTTGAGATATTGGCGCTGGGTATCAATATGCATTGTGTTACATCTATGTGCAAATTATTTGTGCATACATGTATTTTATTCTTGTCTTTGCTTTTGGGGCATGTACTTTTATTTTTTCTACCAGAGCAAGACTGTTTTTTTGTCTGATAACTTTAGTAATTGTCCTTTTTCTACTAACTTCTCTCTGGTGATTCTTTTCTTCCTTTTCTTTTACTTTCTGAAATTTACCAATTCTTTTGCCACTCTGATGTTATTAGTGATCATGGTATCGTCATCACCAATTGGGTTTCAACTTTTGCAGGTCCGCTACGCGGAAATAATGTCCGATTCAGCTTTTTTGGATAGAGTCTTGGCAGAAGGTGCTACAAAAGCTGCAGATATAGCAGATGCTACTCTCAATAATGTCTACCAGGCGATGGGATTCTCGCGAAGATGAGTAGAATTGATGCTGCTGGAAGAATTCATGCTAAAAGATGAGTAAGACAGCACCTAAATTTAAGTTTTGGATGGCAATTCATTGCCCACAAATTTTTGAAGTATATCTATAAGCATATTTTTGATGAGTAAAAAAGAAAATTTTACGTGAAGGCTCCACAATTTTTCATGCAGTTACCTCTACTAGTCTTGTCCTGATTGGTGCATATATATATGGCACGTCATTGCCCTCAAATTTTTGAAGTATATCTAGTGAAAATGAAAATATTATGTGATATATATATATATATATATATCTTCCTAGTGCTTCAAAGACCCAAACAGTTTTAGGTTTTATTTTATATTATTTTTTTAGAAATTTCAACCTCTATTTGTTATGTAATAGAAATTGACCATATTATAAGAACTGGTTTTTTTCTTCCCTTTGTTATACAATATTTATTCAATCAGCCCGACCAGAATTAATATAATGTTGTTTTGTCTCTCCAGTAAAACTGAAAATATAGGGTTCTTCACTAACATGCTAGACTTTCCATTTAAACTTATCATGGAACACCCTGGTAGAAACATGCTGCTTCATACAATCCATAGTTGGGCTGATTATGAATTTATGCAGTACGGTACTCATGATGTATGCTGATAAGGGTAGTGACAATCCTGTATAGTGCGCTGACTGTTGGAAACATGCAAGCATACTTTTTGGAAAACTCTACAATTTTCAGATTTGTTCAAGTCTTCCAACTTTTTTAATGTTGAAACTTCTAGATGACTATACAATAAAGGAATGGTCTTACTAATTTTCCATCATATGATGGGAAAGATTATAGACTAGGTTTTTTGAGAATTCTTTTCTGAAAGCTCATTTTAATTTAGAATCCAGACCTAGCTATTACGTATGTACGGTTTATCATGTCCATTGGGATTCTTATCAACACAGGAGAGAATGATAGCAAGAGGGAATTTTAGTCTCTCCAATGAAAGGGGGGAAAAATAACTTTTTGTTTCTCTCTCCCATTCCACCCGCGCAAAGTCTTTTGTTTCTTATACAAAGGAGGAGATGTGTCCACACAACTGGAATTTCGGTTGGAGTGATACACGGAGATGTCAATTGTTCTGTAAAAACTTTCCATGCTCTCTCCTCTCTACTTGTTGGGTGGCAAAGGAATAAAGGAGAATCCCTTCTCAACTATTCTCTCTTTTTACCTTTTGGGGTGAGCATTGTAGAGAGAGGTGGATATAGAATGACATTATGAGGATTGAGGACCACTGTGATAATCTAAAGGTAGTATTCTCATTTCAATTATTTTTGAGATATTTTTCCTTTCTGTTTTTTTAGCTACTTTTGGTTATTTCATGACTGCCTTTTGTGGGTTCCTAGTTTCCCACGTAATTTTATTCGCCTCTTTGAAGAACTTCACTACCATAGTATTATCTAGAGCCCATAGGCTGTCATGGAAGTAAGAAATACAAAATAATCTGGATTATTAAACCTGGATCTCTTTGCTCATTGAGGTAAATATATTATTATGGAATAAACTATGATAGGATGGCATTCTATTACCATTGATGGAACTTGACCCATTTTCACTTATATTGTTATTTTTTTAACAATTTAGGATATTCAATGAGAAACGTTTCAGATTAAACTTAGATACAATTCCATAGGTGCAATATATTAAGTTCTCCAATTAAATTCATACACATAGTTGCATTACATTTGTCCATGGAAAAGAAAACACTATTTGTAATCAATCATGTGTTTGAATTTAATTGGGAAACCCAATATTAACCTCATCTAAGTTTTACTCAATGTCTTATTTCCCTAGCATTCACTATTTAAATTCAAGTAAAAAAAAGGTTTGTCTCCTATGCAAACCAAACTTCGAAGATGTGTATATTTATTATTTGTAGATTTATTTGAACGGTTTTGAATGATAAATAATCTCAGAATGTCTGGGAGGAAAGTTAGGGGACTATTTGATTGGAAATAATTTTCAATTTTATAGAAGCTAATAACATTAGAGGCTATTTTGCAATTTTGAGTGAAGTTAGGAGGATGATAATTCAGTTTTGAATTTAGGTTGTGCATTATAAATTGGCTAATAAGTTAGGATGGTCTTTATAATTGGCCCTTTTTGTTATTCATTAATCGTTTCTACTATTGTTTGCGGGGCAACAAAGCCAAAACTTAAATAAAGCAACATCCAAGGAAAATTAAGATTGAAGGTTGCAATAATTTTGGTTGCACAAAGTTATTTTAATGTTTATAAAACCAAAGGAATAGATGAGCTATTTGTGCGCTTTTTTCTTTTTTAAATTTCCCCTTCTGCTGACTTGCTGTTGAGACTTGAGTGTTAATAGGGGAACTTGTAATTGCCTCAATAGCTGAGATGCTTATTGGTTATTTTATTTTATTTTTTATAACTTTGGGTGTTCAGATCAGTTTATGCGTACCTCGACTAATTCTATGGGATCCGTGCACCGCACTCTTGGAAATTTCCTTATACGGATCAGGGTAAATTGCTGGCTTCTCACTAGTGGATGTAGCCCCAAGGATTGTTTGCATTTAAGAGGTGTTGAACTTTGGACCTTGAAGGGAGCATACCTCCAAGATCAAGGGATTCACTACTTGGCCCAACCCCTTGGGGTTAGAAGCTTATTTGATTTAGTATCTACCTTTTCTAGCATACCGCCATCAGTTTTTTAAACTAAATCCTTTTATATGCTGCTTGACACCTTTCAGGCAGCAAAAAATGCTCTTGGAGTTTTCAGATCTGAAGGCAGATCTGTCCATGTTACTTTTAATTATAATTGATTTATAAACCCCCTCTTGTTGGTTTTCCGGACATCCTAAATTTTATGAAAATAATTTTATTAATATTTTGAAGGAATAATTAAAAAAAAAAAAAAAATCATATTTGCAGTTAAAAAGTGAAGAAGATAGTCCTACAATTTAGGATGTCCATAACAAAGTTTAGAAAGTTACAATCTTAAGTCATGAAATAATTTAAAAACTTCCTCGAAATATTATTTTTATTTTTATTTCTTTTTTAAAAAAACTTGTAATTTAGTCCTTCCATTAGCCATGGATAGTGTCGACAAAGTCACAAAACTACTTGGAACTTGGAAGATGTAGCAAACGCCGCGTGGATAATTATCTGGTTCATGTTATTTAACAAAAAGAAGCCACGTATTCGCTTTTTTTCTTTTTAATAATTAAAATAAAAGAATGCCAAATAGATAAATCACTTAAAAAATTGACACATCATTATTTTAAGTCAGATAAGTGTGCATATACTTAAGTTAATTTTCATAATTACATCAGTTGTCACATAAGAAATTAACACAATATATCTTAAATAAGATTGATAAAAGCTTAATTGAGAGTTTTAAACTATTTGAAGATTTACTTGCAGAGTTTTCAAATTAAGAACCAAATTGAAAATTTGTGTATTTTTAGGTAATTAAAATAGGTGTGTTGCCATAAAATTAATTAAGGGTTAACTTCTTCTTCCTCTTTTTCCTTTTTAAGGGTACATTTTTATTTTACTAAGATTTGTCCTTGGGTTCCTAAGAATAGTACGAAATTACGAGGAAAGTTGCGTACTTCTCAATAAAGCTACTAGAAATTCAGAATCTTAGATTGTGCATCAATCGTTCAAAGATCTTTACCTCCAAATTGGTTGGGTTTTAGAATCTCCGTGCAATGATAGATACGAAAGCATCAAGCTTCTAGACACATACCTCCTTCATATTCTTAATTCGCCTTATCACAATCTTTCTAAGATTCATTCCGTGTTGTACTTTTTTTTTTTTTGGTTATTCCGTGTACGTAGTACTATAAGTACATTGGTCTACCGTATTGCTATATCACTTAAAGTCATCACACTCCTTGCCACTTTTACAAGAAGAGGTTTTCTTTTGCTCTCGACCCACTGTTTTTTGTTCCATCAAATAATTTAGCCACTTTTAAAGAGTAGACATGGACAGAAATCACTTGCAACAGCAAGTTGACCTCATGAGGAGGTCCCTCCTTGATCAGGTTTTGTTACTACTTACTTTCTTTGCACTAGAAACATCCTCAACTTAACGCCTATTTTTTTTTTTGCCAAATTGCAGTTGCTATTTCCTATATTAGCTAGCAGGAGTGCATTTTTTTTTTTCACTTGTATTATGGTTTTTGCTAAAATAATCGATTATAGCAAATTGCAGCCCATGCAACCTTTGTTTAGTAATTGGACCCTTTAATAAAGATATATTAAATAGGAGGCAAACTCTTTTGCCATTTTATTTGTTTTTGATGAGTAACCCTTTTGCCATTTTGTTATACATATTGCACGAGAATATCATTGTCCAAAACCTGGATTAATTTGGGCTTGGTTTGGAAAAGGAAACAGCCAATACTATGCCCTTGATTCATTTGACCCTTTGAGTTGGGTTATTCAATTGTATTGGTTGGGATTAGGGAATGGCCTTAAAGGCAATCACCAAAGCCGAAAAGCATACATTGGAGCAAAAAAAATTGGTATGAAGACAGTCATGGGAAATAATTTTAGTTGATTAACACATATATAGATTTTCCTCCTATGTCTTAACAATACAGGATTTCTACACCCACAATCTCAAACGTCTGTTTTTTGGGGGTTCAAATAGACTCTCTCTTTTGAAGGAAGGAAGAATACCACTTCACAAAGAAGGTGGTAATTAACTCACAAATTGTTATGCAATGGGATTCAGCCATATACAATGGAGTAAGCTTAAGCTTGAAGGCTCAACTTCGACTCTTATTTCAACGACGTTTATTATTTTTAGTTTTTTCGGACATGAAACAAGAATGGATCACAAATAATCTTTAACAAAATTTGTGGCGTTATCGTGTAAGTATATAGTTTGATGACCGCCAAGGAATTGCATAGTCCTTTTTTCTTTTCTCTTCTTATTATTTTAAGGAAATTCTTGACACTAGAGTAGTGTTAATCTTTTTATGAAAAACGGATCATGGTCAACCAGAAATTAATTTTTATTTTTATTTTTCAACTGCCAATTCGGCAATTCCATAAACGTTTGTGGGCATTGTAATTTGTATGACAAATCATACCCTTAAATCTAGAATTACAATGTTGCAGGGGTACCTTGATGAGCAATTTATTCAACTTGAGGAGTTGCAAGATGATGACAGCCCTAAATTCGTAGAGGAAACCGTGACAATGTTCTTCAATGATTCAACTAGGCTGCTCCAAAACATAGAACAAGCACTGTAAGTAGAATGTATTTACTGCTGTTCTTGTTGTTATCATCATCATTGTTTTCATATTTATTCATACATGACAGGGTTACTGGGCCGGTTGATTTCGCTAGGCTGGACAATGATATGAACAATTTCAAGGGTAGTAGCTCAAGGTAATGTGTTTTGTACAAAATATAAAGCGAATTAGTCTCAAAATAAATGAATTGATGTATTGTGCTTCACCCACCACACTTTGAGCTTCCTTTGTTGTTCTATACAATCACACATCATAAATCAAAGTATAGCTCTTTCACATGAGACTCCACTTGAATTACAAAGGAGGCGTTTGTACTTTGTACTCGATCAATTAGTAATGGAAGAACACATATATGAGAATGGTACCCCATGGCAAACTCCTTGTACACTTGATTTGACTTGTTAGCCTAAATCATCAAGAAATTGTTGTCGAAATTAATGCAATGACTAGAGGAATATTTTTGTTTCAGCATTGGAGCTAAAAGGGTGCAGAATGAATGCACACAATTCAAAGAACACTGTATGGCAGGAAATTCTGAAGCGTAAGTAATTACAAATTTTCACTTGCGTGCTTAAATACACAAAATGTATACATAGGGTTTGTGCTATTCTAGCTTACTCTTTTGGGCTTATAGTTAAGATTAATAAATACCAGCCTCTTTAAATTTTTTCTGTGTCATAGGTTATAATGTTTAATTTTACAGATGCATTAGGACTTTCCTGCAAGTCAAACAAGAGCATGCAACTTTGAGGACAAAGCTGGAAAATTACTTTCAGGTAATGGTTTTTTTATTTTTATTTTTTTCATGTGTATTTGTGTTTATCCTTTTTGCTCGTATTTATATTTGTTTATAATTATTCAGTTGGCAAGACAAGCTGGACCATCTGGGACTTCACGAGGTCGAGGTAAATGATTATATGGACGAAGATCCCTCATAGAGTTATACGATAAATAGTATAAAGGCCATGATCGAGTAAAATGGAAGAACTCGCAGATGTTGTATCTCTTAGTGGCAATATAAATAACGTTTTAGGAATCTAAAGCTTATAACGAATAATGTGACTTATTAGCTCTTCTATATATGATGTTTATCCAAAGTTTATGTATTATTTATGTTTTAAATGTGTGTGAGACTCTTTCTCTCTTAAAAATATGTGTGTATCACTCTTTTATCTCTTAAAATCTATTACCATAACCCATATAGTGGAATGGGAAGGACTTAAACCTCCTATTGGAACTTAAAAATTATATATATATTGAATGCAGGCATTTGGGTACATTCAACAATTTTTCATTGGATGAGTTTTTCAATAAATTCACTGTTGGGTTGCCTTATATATATCTTATTCCTTTCATGCTTAAAAATATTTAGATTTTAATTCTTTTTTTCTTTAAATGTAATTTTTTTTTTTAAATTATACATGAGATGAATGCTATGTTTGGCCAAATAGCATGTAATTCAAACCATAAGATTTTCATAGTATTAAACTATTAATTCTATAGAAATTTATCAAGTACGTATATAATAATATAATATTTTATCAAAGAGTAAGAGTTGGCCATTAATACTGCCGGAGGTTTTACTCAACCGTTATGTGGAGTCGCCATGAGAGTGTGGCAGTGTGGATGAGTACATCCGACAAGAGCAAAGTGCCCATTGAGTGAGTACCCTAAACCTAGTCAAACTCAAATGTGCCAATGACTTTTAATTGATCCCAAAATGAACTAGCGATCCAGCTTCTAATAATCATCATTCTATACCCATTTTAAAATTTTCTAAGATACAATTAATTGGATTTCCTAAATAGTAAATACACTTCTTTCTAAACAGTAATTATGGTGCATGAACAAAGTGACAGATTATGACCTTAATTAACCAAGCATGTTATTGTTAATATACATGAGAGACACAGATATTGGTTGGTAAAACCTCTCCATGCTATCTTCCTATCTATTTGTTGGGTGGCAAAGGAATAAAGGACAATGCCTTCTCAACTATCCTTCCTCCTTTCTCCTTTTGGGGTGAGCATTGTAGAGAGATGTGGATTATTGAAAGACATCATGAGGATTGAGGACCACTTTCTAATAATCTAAAGATAGTATTCTCATATGGATTTTTCCTTTGAAAAATACAGGATGTGCCTACCAGTTAAACTACAAGGCTCTTAACTTTTTTAATTTCCCATATAATTAATATATTAGCTAGCCACTTTAAGAAGAACTTTGCTACCATGACCATAGGTCATGAAAATAAAATTACAAAATAATATGGATTATTAAGCCCGGATCTCTTTGCTCATTGAGGTAACTATTTTATTATGGGATAAACTATGATAGGATGGCATTCTATTAATATTGATGGAGCTAGACCCGTTTTCACTTAAATTGTAGTAATTTATAACAATTTAGGATAGGATATTCAATAGGTTAACAGGTTTTCATCTAGTAGATAGCGAAGTAAAAATTATGAATTAAATTTTCGCCCTTGAAAAGTTGATATATAGTCATAGATGCTTATTCTTGCCGGTGCATGCATGATCATTGAATTTTGTCCATGTCTCCTCTCAAAAAGTAGCAAATTATTTGATGGAACAAAAAACAGTGGGCCGGAAGGAACACCTCTTCTTTGTAAAGTGGCAACGACTTTGGTGACGGCTTTATGTGATATACATATACAAAGCAATATGGCATACCAATGTACTTATAGTACTATACGTATGAGAGATAGAGAGGTTGCGAAAAAGCGAACAAAAATAAAATAAAATAAAAAATTCAAGGGTTTACGTGTCAAGAAGATTGATGCTTTCGTATATAGCATTCCACCTTTAGGTGGTAAAATATATGCATGGGTTCTCATAGACTAAAACCCACCGAATTTGGAGATACAGATTCTAAAACCCACCAACGATACAAACTACAAAAACGAAGGTATTATCCTAGGTGTGTACTTGTTATTTTTTCCTTCTACATTCGTTGTTCTTAAAACTTATTTTAATTTTACTTCTAAAATAAATTTTTTAGAAGAATTTATTTTTTAAATGTTGAACACGAGTTTTTTTTTTTAACTGAAACGGTAGTATAATGTTTTTTGAACCCAACGATAGTATAATGTTATGTACATTGTTTTAGTGCGAATGGTCAAGTTGTTCATGGTCACATTTTCAATTCTTCCAGGAGGCAGTGAAATGTTACATGGATTTATGGAGAAGTCAAGGAAATTCCAAAAGTGGAAATGGCATTCAAAGTGCTATAAACAAATCATTGGAAACACAAAAGTTGATAGAGTACAAGAAAAAACTCTAAAATATTCACGAAATATATATATATAAAACCCTTAATTTTATTGTAAGTGAATTGTTATTTTCGTTTTATAAAATGCAAGCCTATTTAAAGGCTCCAAAAAATATGTTTTCTGAGTAAACAAATATTTTCAAACATATACTAATTCATACAATATTATAATAGAACTATAATTTGATTAGGAAAGTCTTAATTACACTTAAAAACAATTAATAAAATCCTAAATTCCAAAATTAAATTAATGAGGGATGTGATTTGTTTAAATAATAGATGTAGATGATTTTATCATTCGCTACATAATAGGTCGAAGGAGATCCTCTAAACCGGTTTTGAGATAAATTCTATCATTTCATAAAAGACAGAGTTTACCTCCAACTTGGTTTGGAGGAATCATTTTTCAACCCACTACATGGCAAGCAAAAAGACCATCCACATGCATGTGTATTTTAGAAAGTCCCATGACTCATAAAAAATGTCATGTGACTAAAAATACATGTAGATGGTCTATTTATTTGACACATAGTAGGTTGGAGGAGGATTTCTCCAAGCCGGCCGGTTGGAGGTAAACAATTTCCTTTCACAAATGGCTTTCACATTGCAACAAATGGTTCCAAATTTTAAATTTAAACAATATTATGCCAATTCACTCCATATATGAGTTTATAATAATAATAATAACAATAATATATAATAATTATAGTAATAATAATAACTAACCTCATTGTAGGTGTCACTCGTGTTTAGAGACTTTTTATTTATTAATATTTTAAAATATATCCTAATTAATATGGCAGATAATTAAGACTCAGCTTTGTCTAAGATAACCTTACAAACCATTCTTTTTAAATAAAAAAATAAAAAAATCTTACAAAGGTATATGATTCTTAAGGAAAAGATTTAAGGTAATAAGAATTTGGATTAAGATTCTCTAGAATTTCTAAGGTATTCTACCACATAGAGTTATTTAAATTTTAATCCTTCTTTTATAATAAAAGGCTGAGATAATGTCATATCATCAATCTACCAACATAACCCTAAAATAATTGTAAAAATAAATAAATTCAGACTCGAAAAAATCAAACGAATGCGGCAAAAAAAAAAAAACATTACAGTGGTGGTGCTATTGCTGTGATATAATACAATCTTTTACCACATTTCAATTATTTTCCCATGCGCTTTGTGCTCGCCGGAAAAAGTTCCTACACCACTGTGACTTTTGCTTTGGCTAGATTTTTAGCATGTAGCCAGTTGGAGACATCGTATGGTTCAAGGAAATAACTGAGTTTTTTATTTTGTTTTTGTTTTTGAAACCATATGATAGTAGGGTGATGGTGTGGTATAATCTCAGCTTTTTATTACAAAAGAAGGATTAAGATTTAAAAAATTCTATGTAGTATAATATCCTAGAAACTTTAGAGGATCTCAATCAATATGTCTAAATTAATACCAAAGGTAACAAAGGTAGGATTAGTGCATGATTAAACCAAACTTCTTATTCATTAATAATAATAATAAAATAAAATAAAAACCCAACTTCCTGAATGAATAAGGTAAAGATTTGGAATCCACCATAATTTTCGGGTCAATTAGCTAGGCTGGTGAGCTGGCTACTGAAAAATTATTTTCCAAGCAATATTTCTAAAGATGTTGTAATTAACACCTTCAAAATCATGACTCAACTTTGGTTAAAATACTCTTAAAAACAAAGACCTTAATTACAAAGGGATATGATAACTTCTTGAATAAATAAAGAAAAGATATAGAATCCACCTTTAAAATATAGAACGCACCATAAATTCGGGTCAATTTAAAGGATACAGAAAATTTATTTCCCAAGCAATAATATTTCAAAATATGACCTAATTAATTCCGCAGAAATTTGAGAGTCAACTTTGGGTTTTTTCTTTTTGGAGCCCTTAAAAATTATTTATAAACAAAAGGTCTTACAAAAAACAGTCACCATGGTAAATAAGTATATTATCATATATTTGATTGTAGTAATTTACTTCCAATCTCCCTCTCTTTTTTCTAAAATCAGCCAGGCAGCGCATCACTCTTTTGGACACGGCCGATTTGTATTGCAAAAGGACCAAAGGGAACGGTGCAATCTCAACACGGATCGTCTCATCTCCAGCGCTCCGACTTCACCGTGCAATTGGTCTCTCCCAGGTCCGTTTCATTCATTAATAAGAATATCTATAATCTATTCCTGCATGGAGTGGTCTAATCACGGCCAATCAGATATATAAACTTTGCAAACCCAAATTCGTTGCCCATGTATTATTTCACGATTAGTATATATATATATATTTTTTAAGCTTTTTCTTTAAAATTACATGAAAGAAGAGACGTGAGGCATGGATGGAAAGAGATTTGCTTACATAGAAACTACTTAATGATAATGAGGAAGTTTAAAATATTTAGACAAGTCACATAGTGCAACAAAAGATTAAAATATTTAAATTTAAACAAAATTATGCCAATTCAATCTATAATGAGTTTATAGTCCACACTTTACTGCACCGGTTGCTTCTTTAATCGGTTGGACGTGGAGTTAGGATTTTAAATATATGAGGGAGTCAAATTAGGAATGAACTTGTATAATGATTTGAGATTTAGGGGCCAAATGAAAAAAGTGGCATATTTTTTAGGAATGTTACATTCTTCTCCCCAATAAAGATACTAGAATCTTACCTCTCAAATTTTACAAATTAAAGATTAAAGAAGAGGTTTTCTTTTCCGGTCCACAGTTTTTTGTTCCATCAAATAATTCTGTCACTTTTACAGAGGAGAAATGAACCAAAATCACTTGCAACGCCAGATTGAATTCATGAAGAGGTCCCTCTTTGAACAGGTTTTACTATTACTTACTTTCATTGCACTAGAAACATCCTCAATTCAACCTCTATGTTTTTCCAATTTTCTTGTTATCACAAATTTTGTGTTTGATTCTTTGTTTTCATTTGTCACCTATATGATGGTTTTTACTAAAATAGCCGATTTAAAGCAAATTGTAGCCCAATGCAGCCTTTGTTTTCTCAAACATCTACAAAAAAAAATGTGGTGATTTTCTTTGAATCCTTTAAATTTTGATAATTCAATAGTGGGAGGATGGAGAATTTAAACCCTAGTTTTCCTCATAACAAATAATAGATAACTTAGACTATTATTTCAACAAGGTACAGTTTTAGTTTTTCACGACACGAAACAAGAATAGATCACAATAATCATTAACAAAATATGTGGGAATCGTTAACATGTAAGTTGTTCGATGACTTGCCTAGGCATTGCATGGCCTCTTTTCTTGTGTTTGTAGGATCATGGTCAACATATGTTTTGATTTTCAACTACCAATTCCATAAAATTTTATGTGTATCATTACCTTTAATCTAGAATTACCTTCTATATGTGTGTGTAAAATGGTAATTATCTAGTCATAAAGAAAAAAAAAAAAAAAAGTGAAGTGATTAGTCAAAATATGCAAATGTTGCAGGGGTACCTTGATGAGCAATTTATTCAACTTGAAGAGTTGCAAGATGATGAAAACCCTAATTTTGTAGAGGAAATTGTGACACTATTCTTTAATGATTCAGCTAGGCTGCTCCAGAATATGGAACAGACATTGTAAGTAAAATGTCTTTACTGTTGTTTATGCTATTGTTGTTGTTACCATCATCATTGTTTTTGTATTTATTGATACATAACAGGGTTAGTGGACCCATTGATTTCGCTAAGCTGGACAATTATATGCACCAATTCAAGGGTAGTAGCTCAAGGTAAAATTTTGTGTACAAAATTTCAAGTGAAATGGTCTCAAAATAAATGAAAATGTATTGTGCTTCACCCACCACACTTTGAGCTTCCATTGTTGGTTCAATACAATCACCCATCATAAAAGCAAGTGTAGCTCTTTTACATAAGACTCCATTTGAATTACAAAAGAGGTGCTTGTACTCGATCGATTAGTAATGGAAGAGCAAAGATATAAAATGTTTTGCTTTGCACACTTTGATTTAACTTGCTAACTAAAATCATCAAGAAATTGTTGTCGAAATTAATGCAATGACTAGAGGTATATTTTTGTTGTAGCATTGGTGCTAAAAGGGTGAAGAACGGATGCACACGATTTAAAGACTACTATATGGCAGGAAATACTGAAGGGTAATAATTAAGTAGTTTTAGATTTTCACTTGCATGCTTAATTACACACAAAATGTACACATAGAATTTATGCTATTCTAGCTTACACTTTTGGATTTACTAGCGCCTTTACAAAAACTTCTGTCTTAGGTTATAACGTTTAATATTGCAGATGCATTAGGACTTTCCTACAAGTCAAACGAGAGCATGCAATTTTGAGGACAAAGCTTGAAGCTTACTTTCAGGTATACTTATATATATATATATATTTTGCATGGGCAATGTGTTTATCCTTTTTGCTCTTACTTATATTTGCTTGTTATTATGTTTATATTTATTCAGTTGGCAAGACAAGCTGGACCATCTGTGATTCCACGAGGTCAAGTTAGATAATTATATGGATGAAGATCCCTCATCTTTGAACTTATACTATAAATATGATAAAGGCCGCATGAATATGACCCTGTTATGTATTAATGGAAGAACTTGCAGATTTTGTATGTCTTAGTGGCAATATAAATAGCGTTTTAGAAATCTAAATCTTATAACTATTAATGCATGAGACTTAGCTCTTCTATGTGTGATGATGATCCGAAGTTTATGTATTATTTATGTTTGTTGTTATTGTTGTTGTGTTTGTATGTGTGAGTGTGCGTGCAGTGCAAGTTTGTGTGTGTGTGTGTGTGTGTGTGTGTGTGTGAGAGAGAGAGAGAGAGAGAGATCTTTTTGGGGGGTTGGGTGTTTAGGGAAGGGTTGGGTTGGTCTGACTAGGATTCTTCGAGGAAAACTTACGGTCTATCATTAATCATGTTGACCCTTAACTTTGTGTGATGCTTTCTAGTTTCTATATACTAGTTACAAACCTGTGCGATGCACAGGAAATTATTAAAAATAAAATCTAAATTAATTTTGATTCCTTTTACTTTTTTTTTTTCTTTAGTTCAAAATGTTATAGGCAAGATCAATAAAGAGACTTTACGAATTGGATTTAGGATAAATCCTACTTTTTGGTTTAAAAAAATAACTAAGAAAGTATTTACCATAGGATAATTAAAATTTAATATAATATAATTTTTCTTTTGGCATAAGTTGAATATAATTCAATTTTTATAAAACACGATTCACGTTTATATTTACCATATGGATCATGTTTCTATCTAAAATTAAAATAAAGAATACTTAAAATAAGAAGAAGGACAAATAAATATATGGGCACATAATTATATGATTAAACCTAAATAATTTTCATAACTCATTTCAAGCTCACATGGTTTCATTATAATAAATCCATCTGTCTTTCTCTATTGCCAGTAACAAAATTAAATGAAATACATAAAGAACTCTAAAAATCTCGATGAAAATTGATAATTATGATTATTATTAAAAGATATTTATATTGTATTTATATATGGAATATATGTTAGTATTAGATATTAATTATGATTGTGTTTTATATATGGAATAATATATTCTTATATTAAAGAAAGTATGATGTATCAAAATTTTAATGGAATGTTTAATAATAGAATAAAATTTAATTTCAATTAGAAAATATATATTAAAATAATGAGGTGTAAAATTATGAGATTTCAAAAACTTATGTGGCGCAATATGATGAGGTCAACCAAAAGTCAAAAAGTTTCGATTTTACATTATAGTATAGATTTATGCACACACATATAAGCATGTATATTTATGTGACTCATTATGTCTTTTATATATATATATATATATATATATATTGATAGAATGTGACTATTAAGTCTTCAGCTAAATTGTATAATCACCCCCTGAGGTTTGAGTCATTTGCAAACTAATCCTCTAGGGTTTCAATTTTGAAATATAATCATTTGAGGTTTTTTAATTAGTGAAATTGACTCCTTTAAGCACATTTTTTTTTTTTTTGGTCAATTTTGCTAACAAAATTTATTACATGCATTGCATTTGGGTTTATAATAATGAATTTTTTTATTATAAAGTGGTTACATGTAATGCACGTGATAAATTTCTACTAGCAAAATTGACAAAAAAATATACTTAGAGACGTCAATTTCACCAATTTAAAAACCCAGGTTGTTATATTGTAAAATCAAAATCCCAAAGGACCTGTTTGCAACTGACCCAAACCCCAAGGGGGTAATTATGCAATTTGGCCTAAGTCTTACAGAGTCTATGTATCACTCTTTTATTTCTTAAAAATCTAGTGCTCATCTAGTGGAATGGGAAGTTGGCTTATGCACACAAAGTCTTCGTAGAAAAACCTAGGCCTACCATTGGAACTTGAAAATTATGATGTGGTTGAAGGTAGGCATTATGGTACAAATAATAACTCTGCATTTAATGAGTTTTATTTATTTATTTATTTTACAAATGTTGGATTATTATTCCTTTCATACTTTCATGCTTACAAAATATCAAAGATATCAAACATCTATTACTCTCTTATTAATATCATGTTATAAATTTCATTTTTTTTTTTTTTTCATACCAATTAGAATATGTAATCAAACCATGAGATTTTCATAGTATTAATTTAATAGAAATTTATCAAGTGTTGTAATATTACCAATTATAGTTAAGCATTTGAACCCGACCATTTAATTAAGAAATTATTTGAACTTATTAAGGGTGTGCATTCAATTCAATCACCTGACCAACCCAATTCGACTCCTTGGGTCGGTTTTTCGTGGGTTGATGGGTTGTCTTGGGTTCTAAACTTCTTTTGAAGCTTGAGTTTGGGTTGGTAAAATTTTTAAGTCATGTTACCCAATCCAACCCTTATTAATATTTAAAAATATATATGTATTTTAAATTGGCTAATTTTATTTATTTTGGAACTTAGTTAAATTTATTAGTTGGATTTATTTTGATAGCTTGAGACTTATTTATTTACAAAAATTGAATATTAGACTCAATTATGTAAATTGTAATCATTTAATGAATACTGGATTTAAATAATTTAATAAAATGACAAATTTGTTATTAGGCCTAACAAAATGGTTCCAACTCGACAATCCAACCCGATCTCTACAAGTTGGGTTGGACTTGAGATTTTTTAACTCGATGAGGTTTGGTTGGGTTGGAAAATACTCCAAGTCCAACCCAACATGACCCACACACTCCCTTAAAGCTGCCTGTAGTTTAATGACGTGAAAATTGGCCATTAATAATATAACCCATGCCGGAGGTTTACTCAATCTTTATGTGGAGTCGCCAAGATTTTTATGCCTACATCTGACACAAGCAAGGCACCCATTGAGTATGAGCCCTAAGCCCCTAACGACTCAAACTCAAATGTGCCAATGACTTTGATCCCAAAATGAACTAGCGATCCCAAGGCTTCTAATAATCGTCATCTTTGGTCTATACCCATTTTAAAAGTTCTAAGATACAATTGATTGGATTGTATCTTATATAGTAAATATATGGTGCATGAACAAGTGATAGATTATGATCTTAGCCAAGCAAGATATTATTAATATGAGAGAGAGCGAAAGAGAGATTGGTTGGTAAATTAGCAGGCAAGCTTGTAATGATAATAACAATCAAGAAGTGAAGAAAAAAAGGTCAGGATCAGCTCTAATAATGCTCCTTTAAAGTGAAGGAATTATCAGGTTAGAAATCATATCTAGATAAATGGAATGTAGGGGTCCACCACTAGAGATAGAGAACGAGAGAGTTGTTATGTTAATGATGAAGAAAATGACCAAGTTCAAAATTCATTGGACATTTTCTGTTAGCTCAAAAAACAAAAGCACAAGACAAAAGAAGAAATAATGCTCATTTTAAAAGGATCAAGAGGAACAGGGCTTCGCCACCCACCCATGAAGCACAGATATAAAAAGAATTTGGACAAATGAGAAGTTGAAAGGTTACGAGAATTTGATTCTCAGTTTTTTTTTTTTTTTTTTTTTTTTTTTTTTTTAAGAAAAGGTTAAATGCACTATTAGTTCCTAACGTTTACCGAAATTGCATGTTTGGTCCCTAACGTTTGAAATGGACAAAATTGGTCCTTAACGTTTTAAAATTGTGCTCCAATAGTCTTTCCGTTAGTTTCCGTTAATTTTATGTATACGTGGTTAACGGAATGATGACGTGGTCAATTTTTAATTGAGGTTTTTTTTGTTTTTTAATTGGAATTTGACATGACATACACATTAAAAAAAACTCACCCAACCTAATTTTGATTAAAAAAACCCAAACACCCGAATTAAATTAAACCCTTATCTCTTTTCTCCCTCTTGCCCTCTCTAGCACCAAATAGAAAATTGTACTAAGAGCTTTGTAGAGGTATGGGCCAAGCAGCAAACAAAAATGGCAACCACCGACCAGACCAATATTTGTCAAGTAACATTTCAAGCTTTGACACATAGCTGCTTAAGAAACCTGAGTCCATTCCTATAGCTTTTTTGATGTGGTTGAGGTCTATGCTTAACCCAACCACAACTTGCAATCTTTGCTTTTTGAAATTGTCCCTTTTTTTTTTTTTTTTTATGCACTTTGTCTTGTACATTCTCATTTGTGGAATCAGTATCTGTATCTTCAGATATAATATTCTCTTGGACCATAAAGTGTAGAAATACGGTCTTTCGATAAGTTCCATTTAATCTTCTCAAAAAAAAAGAAAAAAGAAAAAAAGAAAAGGTCCCATTTAAAAGCTTTAGGAAGGAATCTGGCATATCATTGATAGAGAAACAAGAATGAACAAAAGATCAGGTATATTTAGCCAAGAAAAAAAACCTTACTGATTTGGTATAAACTGACAGATAACCCAAAAAAATTTTACAGTGATATGTTCGCTCCCACCTTTCGAGAAAGTCATCATTCCCAACAATAAGAAGAATAGTCAAATGTGGTTGCTTTCAATTGTGAAATTAGAAGAGAGATAAATTGGTTTGATTTTAGGGTGTAATTTAATTTGGGTAATTAGATTTTTTAATCATAATTGGGTTAGATGAGTTTTATTTGATTTTAATGAGCATGTCATCCTAATTGTAAATGAAAAAAAAAAAAAAATGTCACCTCATTAAAAATTGGTCACTTCATCAATCCGTTAGCCACGTATATACAAAGTTAACGGATATTAATAGAAGGACCAATGATGTACGATTTTAAAACATTAAGGACCAATATTGCCAATTTCAAACGTTAGGGGCCAAACGTGCAACTTTGATAAACGTTAGGGACCAACAGTTTATTTAAACAAAAATAAAACAAAACAAAAAAGAGTGTAGCAAAACGAAAAAAAAAAAAAAAAAGATAGTAAAATGCACTAAGACCCTCTAGATTTTTATGTTGCTGCAATAAGACTGCTTAACTTTTTTTTTCTCGTCAACTTTTATTTTTTATATTTTAAGTTGTTATAAAAGTATGATATTATCGTTTTTACACTTGGAGGCCTTAGAGGCTTAGGCTATTGTCTAAATGACCCATGTGTAAAGTCGGCATTGATACGAATGAAACTCAACATTGAGGGAGATGCTAAGCTCAGTTTTGAAGCCCTTAATAGTGGGTTGGTTATCGCCACTGCACCAAGAGCATTGATATAAGACATGTAACTTTTTATATATTTTTTAGAAAGAATTTCATCATCTAAGAGACAAGAATCAGTGATGGTATATTTCCACCTAACATAAAATAAACACTAAGAAGATAAAAAGATAATGATAAAAAATTCCTTCTCACTAAAATATCAATTAAAGAGGAAGAGAAAATAACAATAGAGAAAGAAAATTCATTTTAGGACTCATGTATGTAATCACTCCATGGGTAAAAACTTGCCCGGTTTTCAATAGCTTTCTATTTAAAGAATTTATGAATGGACATAAACAAAACCATTAGAAACTCCCATCATCTTTTGGCAAGTATGAATGAAAGAAACTCTTAGAAATTAAAGTTTAAAAACGGTTTTTTAAATCCACGACCATTTCACCACCTCTTCTCACCCATAAAAGACCCATTACTCATTCTTGAAAACCATCCCAAAAATCTCATTCCAATCAACAGAAAAAGAATCTCCCACTAGTACTTCTCAAGCGCCATGGCAAAGTTCAACAACATCTTTTTCATGGTGGCTTTGGTCTTAACAAGTAGAGTCCTAGCCTCATTTGCTCAAGAACCGGAGGACATAAGCCCTTCAACATTGATAGATGACACTGCATATCCACCCGAGGATGCGATGCCACCAGAGACTGAGCATACCAAGTACTTGGAGGAATGCGCTAGGAAGGTGGAACCAGAGTGCGGGAAAGAAATATTCCTTGGGATGTTTGAGAGTTTACCTATTACTCAAAAATGTTGCCTTCAACTTGTAAAAATGGGAAAAACATGCCATGATGATTTGGTGAAGGCAATTATTTTCCTACCTGAATACTCACCAAAGGCTTCTCTGGCTTTGTCCAACAGTGTGCAGATATGGGATAAGTGTGTTTTGGTTACAGAACAAATCTCACCTGCTCCTGCCTCAATGGAGTAAATTAACTAACTTCTATTTGGCAATTTAATTTGTACCACTTGAATGTTAACATTGAATAAAATCTTCATCTTTTAACTTAAGAAACTACTTAATTCCAAATCTATCACCTATACTCCATGTTACTGTTGACCCGTTTCATGTGGTTGATCATTTGAGGGTGCTTTAGTTTAAAGGTCACAAAATTGTGCAAAAGTTCGTTTGTTTGTTTGTTTGTTTTTTTTTTTTTTTTTTTTTTTTT
>BKZX01031243.1:727216-741235 GCA_014362285.1 Fagus crenata
TTTTTTTTTTTTTTTTCTCAAAACATACAGTAAAAGACTTCTATTGATATTTCTTACCCAAAAAAAAAAAAGGAAGAAAGGAAAAACTCAGATACAAACTTTATCATGATCTAAGATTGGCTATTACAAATAAGGAGAATCCCCAATCAATATATAAAAATATTAAGAGCATATCAACTACAATTATTTAGTATATAATCTCTGCAATGCTCCAATAATAATACATATCGTAATAAAAAAATATATGTGATGTGTTAAACCCAACAAACATGTGAGATATTGAGTCATTTTTTTTTTTTTGGTGGTATGTTATTATTGGAGCATTGTAGAGATTGTATATTAAACCATTGCAATAGATATAGTCCCAAACATATTGGCATGTTACCTGGTACGAGGCTAGTTTTGTGGGAAGCTCTATTCCCAAAAAAAATTTCCGGAAATTTTTTTCAAAAAATGCCAACCAAACATCATAAAATATTTTTTGAAAATAATTTTCCATTTTCGGAAATTATTTTACGGCAAAACAAACATATCCTAGTACATAAAATTTTCAATTATAGTAAAAAGACTTCTTTTTCTTATTTAACTTTTTTTGCACCATATCATTTAAAAAAAAAAAAAGGATCTTGTTACAATAGCATAAAAATTAATGATGTCTTAGGAAATTTTTATGTATTTTTAACAATTGGGTGCAAAAAAACATTAAAATTAATAGAATGGGTATATTTGCTACCGTACTAAATTTTATGTATTAAATTTGTTTAAATTTTTTTAAAAAAGATCTTAAATGTAAAAATTGAAAAGTTCAAAAGATTTTAGTGCATTTTATCCCTTAAAAAATGATAACATATGACAGTAAGGTAAAATTAATGTAATTAAGGTATAATTCCTTAGATCAAGTACATTAGGTTCTTAGTTGAATTCAAATACATTGAATTTAAATTTTCTTGGAAAAGATAATATTGTTAATTTGTTTTTTATTGGTTAATGCAACCATGTGTTTGAATTCAATTGGAAAATCTAATTTATCTAACCTAAGGAACTGTACTTAAATTTTACCCATAACAGTAAAACTAGACAGTACTTACTTCACAATTTAATACAAGTCTGTCAAATATAGAGGAAAAATTTAATATCAAGAGCCAAGACGTGGGATTCAGCAGAAAAGTATAAGTCCTTACAAAAAAAAAAAAAAAATTATAAGTCCTAAACGCGTTATAAGTTCCATTGCACTATTCTCTCCCAAAAACAAAAAGGTTCTGTTTGTACTAAAACCATGTTCATGTCCGCAGCCCGCGGTAGAGTAGGTTTACAGTTTACTTGATAGTGCACCTTATCTGGTGACTTAGAAGTCGACGCAACACGACGAACAAGTTACTAAAACACGTTTGGTAGGTTTATTTTTTTTAGATGAACCCATTCTAAAAGCACTTGATTTCTTTCTAATTTAATTGTCACATAACTTTTTAGGCTAATATAAAAAAGTGAGATATAGAATTGCTTTGAAGAGTCTTACTCTTACCTGCCTATGATAGGTTAGTAATAGATTCAGATCCTCTAAAGTTCTTAAGGTACTCTACAAGGTAAAGTTTTTTAAATCTCAACTTTTTATTTAAAATAAATGGTTAAGACATTGCCACATCATCAATCCACTACTAAAAACTTAAATTAGTATTTCAAATATATTAAAACACTTCTTAACTGCTAACGTTTATCTGTTCTAAAAAAGAAAAACTGCTAACATTTATCAAACGTCGCTTCTTTTTACTTTTTGTAAAAACATATCCTGCCATTTTCATCCCTAAAATCTAAAAGACTACCTTCAAACTTCATTGCTAGAGAATAAACTTTTATTTCTTTTATGTATTTTTTTTTCTCTCTTTACAAATTTCTCAATCTTTTTATTCTCAAATGGTAGATCTATTAAATTCAAACTCTTAAAATCACCCATGGATAACTGTTGAAAGGCCAATGGATGCAAGGTATGTTTGCTCTATTTATGAGTTAAAAATATTTGAAAAATTTAAGAATGAGAATGAGTGTTTCGATTGATGATTTTTTTGAAGAGAATGACATAATTTTTGTTGTGTTGATGTTTGCTATAGAGAAAAGAGAGAAACGACAAAACAAAAGAATAAAGATAAATGGTGTTTGATAAACGTGAGCAGTTGAGAAGTGTTTCGATTCATTTGAAATACTAATTTAGGTTTTGTATTGGATTGATGATATGGCAACATCTTATCCCTTTATTTTAAATGAAAAGTTGACATTTAAAGAATTCTACCTTATAGAGTATTCTAGGAACTCTAGAGGATCTCAATCCACTAGTAAGTAGTACTCCCTTCCGCCGCCCAAGCTTCTTGTAAAATAGTAGCACAAAGCCCTCTTGGAGTCTAGGAACAAAGTCCAAGACGCAAGCACGCGTGTCTCATTGAAGTGAAGTGGACAATTTTAAAAATAAATGTAATAAATTTAAAAAATAATTATTACTCAAGTGATCAATTATCAATACAAATTGAAATATAAAATATAATTCTCTTATGCTATACAAAACTATGATATTTAATACCCATGATTAAAATGAAGAGATGAGGTACAAGTTTGAATCAAAATATACACAAAGGTTAAGGCCAAAAAGCACTAGAATGTTAAGTAATGATTTCTTTCCTTAACAAAGCAATGCAATGCAATCATAAAGTATATAATAATCATCATCCTCATTAAGCACATGACCACGATCATTATCATCACAAGATTTGTAACCTTCATAATTTTCCTCATCTACTCCATCTCCACCATGAGGAATATGTTGTGAACTAGAATTTTAACTCGTTGCTCTCCCTAGTGGCCTCATTCTTGATCTCATGTTGAGTCTTTCTTCTTTAACGCCAGCAACTCTAGCACATTTACTCCATGTCAAATAATCATCAAACACAATATCATCCTCAGCACATCCATTGGGTTCTTCTTCTTTTATTCTTCCGGTCAACTATTCATTGCTATTATCTATATCTTTCAAAGAATTTGGATCAATTGTGTCGTGTAAATGATATCTCCGCTTCTAAATAATTCGTGCAATATTGAGCTAACCTATTTCTCTTTTTCTTTTTCTTTTTGCTAAATACCTATTTCTCTTCTTGCTATATATGCACCTACATAATTCATATAGTCATACATTTATTAATATGTATACATGCATGTTACATTTTAAAACATGAAGTTATTATTTTCACAATTCACCCCCAAAATTTTTAGTCACTCACATATTCAAATATACTCCAATTCTGCTTGCACCCTGATGAACTACATGTTAGGCTGAGAACGTTACAGTATTGCTATAAATTTGGGGAAGTTGAAGATCCAAAAGTAGACCACCATTCAACTGTGAGTCAAAATATGAAACATTCTTTGTTAGGTCCATGTATGTTAGATGTTCGCAAAGTGTGTTAATTGTAAGTCTTGTTGTGCCTTAAAAGTCTATTTTAAGATCAAGACAAGTCCAAGATCAGCTCAGAAGAAGAAGACGTTTTGTGCACTCATCTCTTGTCGATTGCTGGTTCGATCGATCAAGCTAGCTTAGCTCAACTGTTGGTCGATCGATCAAGTATCATGAAACTTGGTTTTCCTGATGGTTGCATAAGAAGGAATATGTGCCTTTAGTGTCGTAATTCTGAGGTTTCCATCACAATCACCCGAGAGAGAGAGAGAGAGAGCTTCCAAAGCACACACTAAGCCAGTTTCTCTTCAAATCACCTTGTAACCAATTAAACCATTCTTGGTTTTGATCATCGGTTGATGATTCGTATTTTGAAGCATTGCACCTCACAATAGTTGTGTTCAAAATCTTTAAGTGGGTTCTTGAAGTCGTAGATAGGGAATTCGTGTACGTGAATGTGGAGTTCGCATTCAAGACACATCCAAGTAAAAGAACTAGACAAAGAGTTGAAGCAGCGGGTGGTCTCGTCTATGTAATTTACATTAGAATAAATTTCAATTGCATAAAACTTATATATTTTTATAGTTGATGTTTTTCTTGGGCTTGGTGAAATAACCCTTTGAGTGTTTTTTCCTTTGGATAGTTTTCCATTGGTTTTTTCACTTTGTAGCCAAATCGAGTGCCCTTAATTTGTTTATGTGATTGATTTGCATGGTTGGTACATATTTTATATTGTTAATCAATTAACCTTGAAATTGAATTCACAATTCATAATTGGTTAATTTTCATATTTGGTAATTGGTTTAATTTGAGTGTTTTTGCTTAACTTTAACCAAGGGGTCAAAATCGTAACTCACAATTGGTATCAGGTAATTTTCATGTAATATTCAAAAGACTCTCCCCTTTTTAAATCTGTAATTTTCAAGTGAGTGCACCAAAAAATAAAGAGGGAGCATCATCTCAGCTTTGGTTCTTGAACCAAATTAATTACTACAATGTTAGGAATATAATCCTCTTTATTTCACTTGAAATATTGATAAAATTGTCAAACTAAAATCCTTTAAAATTTTAATGGACGTGAGATCTTTAGATTTATAATATAATATTGATTAATTTTAATAATTTTTTCATTAATTTGTCATTAAAAAAAAAAAAAAAAAAGTAAAAAAATTGTCATGTATTAAATTGACAACATTCCGTCTGCGCGTTGGTAGTTGCGTGTGAAAAATCTATATTTTCATTTCTTGTGTGTTCTAAAGGGAATGAATCTTCTCTTTTTTCTCTCGTTGCTCCAGATACGGTCTGTCAGCAAAGGAAGAGAACACGCACTATAGTCGAAAACAATACATATCAATACAATATTTAAGCCTGTAGGTAACTGGGGTTTTGTCCAAGGCTGGTGAGGTTTATTCTTATGGGCTCAACAACGATTCAGGTCGGCTTTCCCTTGGATATATAGGCTGATGAAATCTTAATATTTCCATGTTTTTCTGGTCAAAAGTAGCAGTATCTTTTAGCAAGGATATCTTGCTTTCAATATATGTTAGCTTTTACTGATCTACTTTCTCTTTTTCCTTTGTTAACCATAAATCATATCTTTTGAAATTCTTGTGATGGGACCAATTGCGATTCTCAGTGTTTTTTCGACCCACTAATAAATAACTCATTTCCTGAGAAGGGTTTCATACAGAACATTGTTCTTGTCCATCTCTGACTCTTTTTACTTTTCTTTTACTCTTACCTGGTTAAAAATGGAGGAAAAAGAGTGGTTTCCAATAAAATATGAGAGATTCAATGGAGTATCAGATGACAAAAAGTTGGAGCTGAGGCTTGGTCCTCCAGGAGAAGATCAGTCTCTTCACTATATTGGTTTCAACAACAAAATTCATGGACCTAAAAGAGTATGGCAAGAAACAGTTGCAGCAGAAAAAGAAGAGATAAGGTGGTTGTCAAAAATTGCTCAAAACCAGAAACCACAGCCAAAGCCTACATATATTCAGTACCCGTTGATTTCCCGCAGGTTAAATGTTATGGCAGAGGAATCACAAAAGACATGTGGATGTAGAGTGGCAGAGATGCAGAATTCAGATAAGAAGGCATGCTCTAGATCTGCTAGTGCTACAGTTTCTACAGATACAGCTGCGCCCAATAATGATCATGAAAGGTTTTCCCTGCAGCTTTTCTTAACTTTTCATTCACATGATACAGAATTTATCTTTATGATTTTTTTTTTTTATATGTTGGTAAACGAATTCATCTAGTACCCTGCAACCTATAATGTTAGTGGTACTCTTCTGCCACTTTGAAAGAACTATTACAGCATTTGGGATCATGTTTATAAAACATTGTTGCATAATAGATATTATTTGAGTATATATATATTCTTTTGGTTAAGTATTTTGTCTCTTTGTGTTTTTTATATTCTTTAAACAAGTAAATTCATTTTAATAAAATCTTCATTCAAGTAAGGGCATTTTAAGACAAATATAACTATAAATTTTTCCACTAAAACAAGAACTATAAATATTTCTTTTCGGTTCTATTTTTTCTAGTGGTAATGACCAGCCTTGAATAAGATATATTCCATTTTACTAATTATTAAGATTTTATTTCCGGATTTACTATACTGAGTATCAAGTCATTTAAATACAAAACTATAAATTTTAAATTTATAATATTTAAGTTGAATTATGAATGGCTCCCCTCAAAATGGAGAGGATTAATCTCTATCCGTGTGTATACTTCATCATGTAACAAGATTCACTACTTAGATTCAAATTTCATTTTGTTTAATCCCAAATCTCATCCAAAAAAAAAAAAAAAAAGATGGATTTAACTTCCATGTTTGTTATCTTCCCTTCTCACTCGGTTTAGTTCCATGCATGTGCAACACCTATATGGATCTTAGAGTAGCGATGATAAAAGTGAATTGCAACTCGATTTACCTTCTATATGCTAGTATATAGAGATTTGTACTACGAAAGAAGATTATGTATCCAACGTAAAAGTAGTGATTATGGTTAGGTCTTCTTTAGTCCTATTGTTGGTAGTGACATTTCAATACACGTATATATCATGATCAAAATTTGATTTCTCTTGCCATTGATGCTCCAACAAAAATCAGAATTGCTCTTGCTCCGGTTGTTGGGTGGCCTCCAATCCGTTCCTTCAGGAAAAATCTCGCAAGCAGCAACTTTTCAAAGCCAGCTCCCAAGTCACCAAATGAAACTCCAAAAGAAGGGAGTAGTGGTGAAAATTTGGTAAATTTGGAACATCAGATGTTTGTAAAGATCAACATGGATGGAGTCCCCATCGGAAGAAAAGTGGATCTCAAAGCCTATGATAGTTACGAGAAACTCTCCTTTGCTATAGATAAACTCTTTGGAGATCTTCTTGCAGGTAATTTGTAGACATAGTCCATGGAAAATTATCTTTCTTTTTAAAATTCTTTCTTAGCATGAAATTTTGATAAAAACTTTTCAGACTTGTAATTGACCTGTAAGTTTTCTATTTTCAGCTCAAAGAGATTATTCTGCCACTAAAAATAAAAACAAGATGGGGGATGCAAAAGCACTCACAGATTCCTTACATGGTAGTAGGGAATATACTTTGATTTATGAGGATAATGAGGGGGACAGAATGCTTGTTGGGGATGTTCCATGGCAGTAAGCATTCTCCCACTTCTGGTTACTTGTTTGTAGCATCAACTTCTACTTTCATAATTCCAATAGGAAGTATTCAACTAAGGAGACACGACTTGACACGTGCACCTTGACATTTCAATTTTAAATTTAATTATGACATGACATTGTAGAGATATGACCTATATATATATAATAAGTCGCAGCAGTGCATAAAATTTCCTCTTTTATAGAGTTTGAGAGGTATATTTTATTTATTTATTGGCATATTATATTTATTTTAATTTTTCAAAATAAAAAACTATCAAAATCTTGTCTAAAACCAAATGATTTAAAAAAACAAAAAAAGGTTCTTCCAAATACACTAAGGACACAGTGTCCTTAATGTGTCTGACACAGACACATGTCCATACTTCTTATGCTAATAAAATTAAGAGCCAAAGCATGTTATTGTTTTCATGTACTTAGAGTCTTGGTTGCCTCATGGTGCTTGTTAAACATTATAGTTGTTGCTTGTGGTTTTTCTGGTAAATTACTGCAAACTTGTTAAACTCATTTTATGTTTTTATCACACTAAACTTTAAAGAAGTTGGAATATTGGAGCACCGTCCAAGTCTTCATGGTTGGCAATTTAATTTTCAATGTCATTCTATCTTATAAGGAGATAAATTTCTTGCAGCATGTTTGTCTCCACTGTAAAGCGGCTGCGCGTGTTAAGGAGCCCTGAGTTTTCCACTCTACGACGTGAGGTTACTTTCTCATAAAATTACAAAGTGTCAACTTTTTTTTTCTTTTTTTCTCAACCTACTTTTCAGCTTTGGACTTATAGTGGAAGTTCGGCTGTATTCAGTTACCTGCAGTCAGGACGAAAAGACACCACTTTGATTTTGCAGTGGAAACTGGAATATGAGGCAGCTTTTAAAGTGGAATATTTTTCCTTTCTATGAAGCTCAGCTTGGGATCCTTGTATACTTGTTTAATTTGCCTTCCATCTGTACACTCATGGCGAATAAGGATATTGTAACTTTTCTTTTTGGTTTTTGGATGAGCAAGATTTTAAGAGACTGTAACTTATTATTTCTACGTATCTCTTTTCATGGAAGTCGCACTCCTGAAAATCTTCATACTTTAAGTGTTAGCTTTTGAAATCAAGTTATATAATGTCTATCACATTTGCGCAACCTTTTTTATTTATTTATTTATTTTTTATGTGGATTGTCATGTTTAAGACTTCTACTCAATTTTGGTCTAATTTCCTGAATTCATTCTTGTTAGTTTTTAATTGAAGAATTATATGGTAAAAGGAAGCAATATAATTGAAGAGGAAATTTGATTAAATTTCGTAACTAATTAATTTCATATAAGCTTTTAGGATGAAAATGAGTTATAAATATTTAAAATATATATTAATTAAACATAACCATGTTATGAATCAACCGCATTTTCCTCTATAGGATCGCTATAAGCCTATAACCAAGTGATCTTGAGTTTACATTATAAAAAAGAAACCACACTTCAATCAATTCTTGCAGCTTTGCTTGAACTGCACTTTTTTAATAATCGTCTATATCTTTTTTCTTCATTCCCTCCTCGTTGATATTAAATTATCACCAATCTTTTCTGATCTTAATTAAGGAGAGCCAACTTAGTTAAATAAAAGCCATTAATTTATTAAAATATAACCCAAATCAAGTTTGGAAAGAGGGAAAAAACACTATATAATCTAAGCTTTATATATAGCACATGCTCAATCCATTAGAACAAAGGCGAAAGTTGTCGATCAATAAAGTATGGAGATAATCTATACTATAATGTAAAACCAAAACTTTTTTATTTTTGATTGACCTCATAATATTGCGCCACATAAACTTTTGAGTTCTCTCAATTTTACACCTCATTATTTTAATATATATATATATATATATATTAATTGAATTTAAATTTTATTCTATTATTAAACATCTCATTAGAATCTTGACATATTATATTTTCTTTAATAGAAATAATATATTATTCCATATATATAAACACAATCCTACTAAATGCCTAATACTATAATATATTTTATATATAAACACAATAATAATAAATGCCTTTTAATAATTATTAATTTTCATATTTAGATAAAATATAAAAGACAATAAAAATCATAATTAAACCAATAATTTTTTAGATTTAATTTTAATTCATTTTCCGTGCATCACACGGGTTTACGACTAGTTATATAATAAAATTCAAAGTCTGATATTGTTTTCTAGAAATTTAAAGTATATAAATCATAAATGTTAAACTATAATAAAAATAACATAAATTTATGTAAACTGTACTAGAAATTCTTTCCATTCCTAAACAGAAATTTGACTTTGAACAAATCGTAAAAATATATCCTAATAGAGATAAATATAGGTTAATGATATTTCCACACTCTACAATGATATTTCCGCACCATTTGGTATAGAAATATCACTGTTGGGTAATATTTTATCACCAAACAGTGATATTTCTGTACCAAATGGTGCAGAAATATCACCACAGAGTGAAAATATCAGCCCTCTAAATATAATATAGTGAATATGTTATCTTAAGACTATCAATTAATTTTCAAATGAATGAGTATTTATTTTTCAAATTGATCTCAAATAATATATATATATATATATATATATATATATATATATTATGTGTGAGAATGTATTCGATCACATGCCCTGTATATATGTGTGTCATACATAAATTTTGCCCCCAAATTAGATCTTGATTTTGCCACTATATATAAAGCATAATATTTAACGAATAAAATAAACTAACTTACATTAAGTACGACTCATGAGAATAAGATTATGGGTAAAAGGAAAATATATTAGGTTTCACTGTGACTAGATACTTCTACAGAGAGATAAAAAAGAAGGTATTTAGCCACACATTGATCACATTTCCAAGGAAAAAGTCAATAAATAAAATATTTTTTAAATATTTTAAGTTGTTATAAAAGTATGATATTATCGTTTTTACACTTGGAGGACTTAGACTATTGTCTAAATGACCTTATGTGTAAAGTCGGCATTGATACAAATGAAACTCAACATTGAGGGAGATGCTAAGCTCAGTTTTGAAGCCCTTAATAGTGGATTGGTTATCGCCACTACACCAAGACTCTACTATCTAATACTCTAAAGCTTAGTTTTTCTTTCCCTATTTGCACTTTTAATTCATTGGACAAAAAGGAGTTAAATTATGTTGCACATTTACGGGCAAAGTAAGTCTCAACCCAAAATCCCTTCTTCTTTTTTTTTCTTTTTTTTCCAATTACTGTTCCATCCCAAGAGATATTTGGGTTGCATGGAAGAATGGTTTTCTTGGTTTCATGTTTTAATGAAGGTTATGTTGTTAAATTAAAAAAAATACCCCAGCATTGATATAAGACATGTAACTTTTAATATATTTTTTTAGAAAGAATTTCATAATCTGAGAGACAAGAATCAGTGAGAGTATATTTCCACCAAAAATAAAATAAAAACTAAGAAGATAAAAAATAATAATAATAATAATAATGATAAAAAATTCATTCTCACTAAAATATCAATTAAAGAGGAAGAAAAAATAACAAGAGAGAAAGAAAGTTCATTTTGGGACCCATGTAAATGTAATCACTCCATGGGTAAAAACTTACCTGGTTTTCAATAGTTTTCTATTTAAAGAATTTATGAATGGACATAAACAAAACCATTAAAAACTCCCATCATCTTTTGGCGAGTATGAATCAAAGAAACCCTTGGAAATTAAAGTTTAAAAACGGTTTTTTTAAATCCAATACCATCTCACCGCCTCTTCTCACCCATAAAAGAGCCATTACTCATTCTTGAAAGTCATCCCAAAAATCTCATTCCAATCAATAGAAAGGGAATCTCCCACTAGTACTTCTCAAGCACCATGGCAAAGTTCAACAACATCTTCTTCATGGTGGCTTTGGTCTTAGCAAGCGGAGTCCTAGCCTCATTTGCTCAAGAACCAGGGGAGGACATAAGCCCTTCAACATTGATAGATGACACTGCATATCCACCTGAGGATGCGATGCCACCAGAGACTGAGCATACAAAGTACTTGGAGGAATGTGCTAGGAAGGTGGAAGCAGAGTGTGGAAAAGAAATATTTCTTGGGATGTTTGAGAGTTTACCTATTACTCAAAAATGTTGCCTTCAGCTTGTGAAAATGGGAAAAACATGCCACGATGATTTGGTGAAGGCAATTATTTTCCTACCTGAATACTCACGAAAGGCTTCTCTGGCTTTGTCCAACAGTGTGCAAATATGGGATAAGTGTGTTTTGATTACAGAACAAATCTCACCTGCTCCTGCCTCAATAGAGTAAATTAATTAAGTTTTATTTGGAAATTTAATTTGTACCACTTGAATGTTAACATTGAATAAAATCTTCATCTTTTAACTTAAGAAACTACTTCATTCCAAATCTATCACCTATACCCCATGTTACTGTTGACCTGTTTTATATGGTTGATCATTTGACGGTGATTTAGTTTAAAGGTCACAAAATTGTGCAAAAGTTCTTTTTTTTTTTTTGTCAATAAGTCCATTATAAATCAACAACATTTTCCTCTATAGGATCGCTATTACCAAGTAATCTTGAATTTACATTATAAAAAAGAAACCACACCTCATCTATTAATTCTTAAGCAGCTTTGCTTGAACTGCATGCACTTCTTTAATAATCGTCTATATCCTTTTTCTTCATTCCCTCCTTGTTGATATTATATTGTCACCGATCTCCTCTGATCTTTAATTAAGGAGAGCCAACTTAGTTTTAAAACAAAAAAAAAAAGCCATTAATTTTTCAAAATATAACCCAAATCAAGTTTGGAAAGAGAGAAAAAACACTATGTAGATAATTACATAATAAAATTCAAAATCTATTAATGTTTTTTAGCTCAACTTAGAAGTTTAAAGTACATAAATGTTATACTATAATAAAAATAACTGAAATTTACGTAAACTGTATTGGAAAATCTTTCCATTCGTAAAAGGAATTTCTACTTTAAACAAATCAAAAAATATATAGATTGTTCACGTAAAAAAATATCGTAATAGATATAAACATAATATAATGAGTATGTTATCTTAAGAATATCACATAATTTTCAAATAATTGGGTTTTTGTTTTTCAAATTAATCTCAAATTATATATATATATATATATATATATATATTATTTGTGTGTGTTCACATCCACGAGTATAAATGTGTGTCATATACAAGTTTTGCCCCCAAGTTAGATCTTCATTTTCCCACTGCATGTAAAGCATAATATTTAAAGTATAAATTAAGCTAACTTATCTTAAGTATGACTCATGTGAATAGGCTTATGGGTAAAAGCAAAATATAACAAGTTTCACTGTGACTAGATAAGAGAGATAAAAAAGAATGTATTTAGCCACACATTGATCACATTTCCTAGGAAAAAGTCAATAAATAAAAGATTTGTTATTTTATTTTAAGTTGTTATAAAAGTATGCTATTGTCGTTTTTACACTTGGAGGCCTTAGGCTATTTTCTAAATGACCTATGTGTAAAGTCGGCATTGATACAAATGAAACTCAACATTGAGGGAGATGCCAAGCTCAGTTTTGAAGCCCTTAGAGCATTTACATCTGGTACTTTAAAACACTCTATTAGCTACAATAGATAATACTATTTACAAAATTCATCAAAAAAACACTCTTATCTGGTCTTTTACAATTGCTAAAATTTTTTACACAATTGAACAGTACTCGGTATTGATACCGAGTACTATTGAAGAGCAAAACAAATAAAATACGCATTTTTTATTCAAGACACTCTCTCCTCCGATTAAAAAAACTTTACCAAAATTCTCTCTCTCTCTCTCGGCAGACCTCTCGCACCGCTCTGTGCTCTCTCTGGGTTTGGATTGGTTTATGGTTATGGTGGAAAGGTGTAGACGGTGATTTTTGCTGGGAAGCAGTTGAAAGATGGGAGGACTTTGGTTGATTACAACATCCAAAAGGAGTCCACCCTTTACCTTGTCCTTCGTCACTGTGGTGGTGATTTTTAAGGATTATGAATTTGGTCTTTTTATATGAATGATTCTGGTTTTATAATTCTGGTTATGTTTGTGTTGTTGTTTCTGCATTAATGGTGGAAACATAAAAACTTGCAGTAACATGTGTGGCCCTAATGTGTGAAGTATGAAGTATGGACTTGGTTTCTGAGTAAGACTAAAAAAAGTGGTGGTTGCCGGCGTGGGATTTGGGAGAGTGTTGGAAAAAATAATAATAAAATAAAAATTATTTTATAATATTTTAATAAGATATATTGTAAAATAAAGAATAAGATGTGAGTGTTTTGTAAAAGTTGATAGTTAAAATAAAAAAGTGGGTTTTTAAAGAGCTAAAATAGCTAATTTTTTACTAACCGGATGTGAATGCTCTTAATAGTGGATTGGTTATCGCCGCTACACCAAGACTCTACTATCTAATACTCTAAAGCTTAGTTTTTCTTTCCCTATATATTTGCACTTTTCATTGGACAAAAAGGAGTTAAATTATGTTGCACATTTACTGGCAAAGGATGTCTCTATTTTTTCCAATTACTGTTCCATCCCAAGAGATGTTTGGGTGGCATGGAAGAATGATGTTCTTGATTTCATGTTTTAATGAAGGTTATGTAATTGTTAAATAAAAAATATAAAAAAAACCTCAGCATTGATATAAGAGATGTAACTTTTTATATATTTTATAGAGAGAATTTCATAATCTGAGGGACAAGAATCAATGATAGTATATTAATTTCCACCTAAAATGAAATAAAAACTAAGAAGATAAAAAAATAATGATAAAAAAATCCTTCTCACTAAAATATCAATTAAAGAGGAAGAGAAAATAACAAGAGAAATAAAGTTCATTTTGGGACC
>BKZX01031248.1:0-21039 GCA_014362285.1 Fagus crenata
CATTGATGATTTGGATCCATTATTAAATTCATCAGGTTGATGAAGAACTGTATATTATTGCCATGGTGGGTCAAATTGCAAACAAATCTTTGTTATGTTATGTTATGAAATCCAATGTTGACCCAATGAAAATATCTTATGCATTTTATAAACGAATCTTTTCTCTTATAATATATGGACTTTATAATTGTGTAAAATCCACGTGTTTTGAGGGAGAATATGTATATGTAGAATGTATGAGATAATCAATGCTAAAAGATAGAAGAACATGAGGACAAAGAAAAACAACGCAAGAAAGAAATACTTCATGTGGATATTATAGTGGAGAATTGATTCTTTGAGGTCATGACGAAGGAATGAAATGCAATTCAAAGCTAGTAACTTTGTATAGTTGAAACTGTCCAACGAATAATTGTGGATAACTGGATACTAGAACTATGGATTTTTGAGAAGCAAGGAGCCTTGAAATTCTTTGGTACAACAACGATGTCACAAGGGATTAAAACTGTTTTACATGAAGGAGATGAAGTACCAATTGAATCAAGATTTCATTATCAAATTCAATAATTGCTATGAAGTACCACAAGGGATAGCTAGCTAGGACCACCCTCATGCAACTGGGTTACTGATTTTAATATTCTCTTTCCCTTCTTCTCTCATCTATTGTACCTCCGTTCCAAACATACCTAGAGTTAAAACTTAATTGTTAAAAAAAAATAAAAAAATTAGGCAAACAAATTATCCCCTCTAACTTTGGTTAAAATTCAAATCAGTTTTCTAACTTTGATTTGTTTCTTTTCAATCCTCCCACTTTTGTTTCTTTTCAATTTAGTCATTTCACGCAATTCCTGTTAATTAAATAGGTTGTTGTTAAGTGTCCAAAACGTCATTTTTATGAAAAATTCTTAACACTAATAAAGTTAAATGGTGTAAATTGAAAAGAAATGGAAGTTAGAAGGTGTAATTTGAAAAGAAATGAAAATTAGAAGACTTAATTAAAACCAATTAAAGTTAGAAGACTAAATTGAATTTTGACCAATATCATATGACTAAAATGAATTTTGACCAAAGATAGAAGAAGGTGCAATTTTTAATTTAACGTAAAAATAATACCAATAATTACGAGGAAATGAAAGTGAAAATTAAGATAATGAGAAGAACAATAATTTAATGGGCCATGGAAGAAGCTGGGCTTTGCATGGCAGCTGGATTGGGCCTGCTAAGTAACTAAGTGGGCCAAGTGGGCTTGGTTCCAAAAAGAAAAGAAAAGCTGTTTTATTGTTTTGAATGGAACATTTTTAAACAGAAGTACTACGTGTAATGATCCGAAAGAAAACTAACGACAGGAGCGCCAACCGTCCCCAACGGTCAAGCCTATGGCAAAAATGCAACAACCTGCGAGCTCTGAAACAAGTCCACGCTTTCATGCTTGTCAATGGCTTCAATTCCAACCCCTCTGCTCTCAGAGATCTCATTTTCACTGCTGCAATTTCTATTTCAGGCGCCATTCACTACGCGCACCAACTGTTCGTTCATATTACCGAACCTGATATCTTCATGTGGAACACTATGATCAGAGGCTCAGCTCAGAGCTCCAACCCTTTAAATGCGATTTCTCTCTATACCCAGATGGAGAATCGGGATGTAAAGCCTGATAACTTTACTTTCCCGTTTGTGCTCAAGGCCTGCACTAAGCTTTCTTGGGTCAAGATGGGGTTTGGGATTCATGGGAGGGTGGTGAAGTATGGGTTCGAATCAAATACGTTTTTGAGGAATACCCTTATTTATTTTCATGCTAATTGTGGGGATTTGAGTGTTGCTAGAGCACTTTTTGATGGGTCGGCGATGAGAGAAGTTGTACCTTGGTCAGCTTTGACAGCCGGGTATGCGAGGCGAGGGGAGTTGGGTGTTGCGAGGCAGCTTTTTGATGAGATGCCGGTTAAAGATTTGGTGTCTTGGAATGTGATGATAACGGGGTATGTGAAGCAAGGGGAGATGGAGAGTGCGAGGAAACTCTTTGATGAGGCTCCAAAGAGGGATGTTGTGACATGGAATGCATTGATTGCAGGGTATGTGCTTTGTGGGTCACACGAGCAGGCATTGGAGATGTTTGAGGAGATGAGACGTGTGGGAGAGAAGCCGGATGAGGTGACCATGTTGAGTCTGTTGTCCGCTTGTGCAGATTTGGGAGATTTAGATGTTGGGCAGAAGATACACTGCAACATTTTGGACTTGTGTTCAGGAGATTTGAGCATTCTACTTGGAAATGCACTTATAGATATGTATGCCAAGTGTGGGAGTATTGAGAGAGCACTCGAAGTATTCCGTGGGATGAGAGACCGAGATGTGTCTACTTGGAATTCAGTAATAGGAGGATTGGCTTTCCATGGCCATGTTGAGGAATCAATCAATCTGTTTATGGAGATGCGGAGGTTGAAACTCAGGCCAAATGAGATCACCTTTGTAGGAGTCTTGGTTGCTTGCAGTCATGCTGGAAAAGTCGAAGAGGGGCGTGGATATTTTAATCTTATGAGAAGTGAGTATAAAATTGAGCCAAATGTAAGGCATTGTGGGTGTATGGTTGACATGCTAGGGCGAGCTGGGAAATTAAATGAAGCATTTGAGTTCATGGAGTCTATGGAGATTGAACCCAATGCCATTGTTTGGAGGACTCTGCTTGGAGCATGCAAAATTCATGGAAATTTTGAATTGGCAAGACGTGCAAATGAGCGGCTACTTGAAATGAGAAGGGACCAGAGTGGGGATTATGTACTTCTATCTAACATATATGCTTCAAGAGGTGAATGGGATGGGGTTGAGAAGGTGAGGAAGTTGATGGATGACAGTGGGGTGAGGAAAGAGCCTGGCTGTAGCCTAGTTGAAGCAGATGACAGAGCTCTTATGCGGTTTTTATTTGATTCAAAACCTAAGTTGAATTCAAGAAACCATATATCTAATATCTTGAGCCACAAATAGGTAAAAACAAAATTCTGTCAGCTATCTTGTTATCCTTATTTATGTTTTTAAGAAATAACCAAACAACTATGCATGTATCATAATTTTTCTTCTTTTTAAATGTATTTTAAAAAAAAACCCTTGGAGCTACTTTTGTAATCTGATTTATACATTAATAATTTGACAAACGAGAAAGTTTTAGATTGATTATTGAGAGAATTATCATTTGGTTACTATACTCAAAATGGGTGCTTCAATATATTCAATTGTTGATCTCATTGGTGCAGATGTAAAATTGTGCACTAATTGTGATTGTCTGTCTGCACAGTAATGAATACACAGATAATTTTACCGTGGCCAAAATTCAGAACAAATAAGGTTGGAGTGATGTGATTATCTTTGAAATGAGTGAATAATATAAAACTCATTACCAACAGAACAAGTAAGCCTCCAAAACGATGGATGTGAAGATCCTATTGTCAGATAGAAGTTAACACATTTACATAAGTGGAGCAAGGGTAGTAATCATTTCAGTGATTTAGTTATAACATATTGGTCATTTCTTTAGATCACTTAGACTTACAAGCTAGGTTTTTTGCTCTTGGATTATTACTTTCATATTTACCATCTTTCTAGGGAACAATAAGTCATTTTTCTTAAAAACTAGTTGAACTTCATACTGATTATTCCTATTCGTGTTGTTATGGTTAGTGTAACAAATTTACAATATATTGCTGTGTTGACACATTATGTAAACTTCGAAATTGGTAAGAAGAAGGCTTCATTTTACATATTTAATTATAACATTATATGTACTGCTAGTGAGAGGACTGCTTCGAGAAAGGCTGCTGACCATGTCTCCATTGTTTTCTACCATGACGATAGTGATAGTGCTATAATGACATTGCATATTGACATTTGAAATCACAATTAGATTGATATGGATGCATACCTAGTGTTGTTCATTCCCTCAATTTTTAAAACGTAGTTGTGTAGCTGAAATGACAATGTTAAGACGGAGAAGTGGAAATATACAGAAAAACATGATTTGAAATGAGGAAATTCGCTTAAAGATACGGGTGGCTCCTATTGATGAAAGATAAGGGAGAGTCACCTAAAATGGTTTGGTCATGTTCAGAAGAGAGTGATTAATGCACTAGCGAGAAAGAGTGAGTTGATTCAAGTTTGTAGAACAACAAAAAGTAGAGGAAGACCAAAATAACATTAATAAAAATGGTAAAAAATGACATGTCAATTAAGGAAGTAATAGAGAATATGATTTTAGATTGAATAGAATGACGAAAGAATATATGTGGCTGCTAATCTGTTAAGGATCCATAGGCAACCCTAAAAATTTTGGGAATAAGGATTGGTTGTTGTTGAGTAAAAAAGCCATATATGGCTGAACATATCATGTCCCATTGGGTGGGCTTCTGATGTTTAAGTGCATTTCTTGATTAAATTTTATCAACCATAATCCAATAAGTTCGACTGGAACCAAAATGAACTGGTGGTTATACCATGAAACATAAAATGGAGGCATATGTTTTGGATGGTTTGGTCACTCAGCTTGGGATCAAAAGCTTTTACTTTGTCTTGCACACACACACACAAAAGTATGAATGTATATATTTGTGGATGTGTATACATACCATGAAACAGGCACAAAGATCTCTAAAATGAGCTATTTTGGGACCAAATTAGACTGTTGGTTATAACATGAAAAATAAGAAAGAGACATTTGCTTTTTGATGGTTTGATGACTCTTCTGGTGATCAGAAGTTTTACTCTGCACTGTATATATAGATCAAATTTATTTCCATACAATATTTCTCTAATTCCATAAAGTTATTATTTATTTGTACATGATGGTATAATGATAGAATAGTTATATCCTTTTTCAATTTTTAGCATCATTGAGTGGTTGGTTGAACTGCCCTGTTAAAGCAGCTAACCGGGAACTTTGGGGTAGTTAAATATTCAGATATTGAAAGATTATACCTGAAATTAATTCTTGGACCACAGGCCGAGGAATCTAACTTTCTCTCATCCTAGGAGCTAAACATAATTTTTCTTTTTTTTGATAAGTGGAGCTAAACATGATATGGCACTATATGAAATTAGATTCCTCAGACTTGTGGTCCAACAATGAGATTTATTGCTAATGAGACTGCAAAATTAGATAAATATTGAGTAATTATGACTAGTTAATAAAATCAGCTTTCTACTTTCTAGTGTTTAAATTGCTTGCCATGGCTCTTTTATCTACTTGCATCTTTATTTTATGGATTTGACATGACCAATTTTACAATGGCTCTTGAAATGTGTAATCTGGATTTTCTGTGTGTAACTACTTTCCATTCCAATTGGTGATCTCATTTGTGCAGATGTAAAATCGTGCACTAATTGTGATTGTCTGCCTGTACAGTAAAGAATACACAGATATTTTAACCGAATTTCAGAACAGATAAGGTTGGCCTGATGTGAGTATCTTTCTAATGAGTAAATAATCTAAAACTTGCATAACCAAAGGGACAAAGGGACAAGCAAGCCTCCAAAATGAAGGATGTGAAGATCCTGTTGTCAGAAGTTAACACATTTACATAAGTGGAGCAAGGATGGTAATCATGTCAGTGTTTAGTTATAACATATTGGACACTTCTTTAGACCACTTAGACATCCAAGCTAGGTTGTTTGACCTTGGACTATTGCTTTCATATTTACCATTGTTCTAGGGATCAATAAGTCCATTTTCTTAAAGACTAGTTGAACTTCATACTGATTATACCTATTAGTGTTGCCCACTCAGTAGTGGTTAGTATAACAAATTTAGAATATATTTCTCTGTTAATACATTATGTAACCTTCGAAATTGGTAAACAGAAGGCTTCATTTTACATATTTAATTTTATCATTATCTGCATTGCTAGTGAGGGGACTGCTTCGAGAAAGTTTGCTGTCCTTGTCTGCATTGTTTTATAACATAACAATAGAGAAAGTGCTGTAATGACATTGCATATTGAAAATTGAAATCACAATTAGAATGATATGGATGTATACTTAGCATTGTTCATACCAACTTAGTTGTGTACTAAAAGTAATGAAGCTATATGGCTGAACATATCATGTGCCACTGGGTGGACTTTCTGATGTTTAAGTGCATATCTTGATTACATTTTATTAACCCATAAGGTGTCCAGTGAGTACTTCTGGAACCAAAATGAACTGGTGGTTATACCATGAAACATAAAATGGAGGCATTTGTTTTGGATGGTTTGGTCACTCGGCTTGGGAGGCATTTGTTTTGGATGTATATACGTGTGGATGTGTATATATAACATGAAAGACAGAAAGAGGCACAAGGTCTCTAAAATGAGCTATCTTGGAACCGAACTGGACTGTTGGTTATAACATGAAAAATAAGAAGGCATTTGTCTTTTATTGTTAATTTGATGACTCTTCTGGGGATCAGAAATTTTATTCTGCACTGTATATATAAATCTAATTTATTTGCTTACACTATTTCTCTAATTCCTTGAAGTTATTACTTATTAGTACATGATGGTGTAATGATAGAATAGTTATATCCTTTTTCAAGTTTTGGCATCATTGAGTGGTTGGTTGAACAGCCCTTTTAAATTAGCTAACTGGGAACTTTAGGAGTAGTTAAAAATTCAGATATTGAAAGATCACATCTGCCATTAATTTAATAACCACAGGTCCGAGGAATCTAACTTTCTCATCCTAGGAGCTAACATGATAGCACTATATGAGATTAGATTCCTCGTACCTGCTGTCCAACAATTAGATAAATATTGAATTAATTTTGACTAGTTAATCAATTCAGCTTTCTACTTTCTACTTTTTGAAATTGCTTGTCATGGATCTTTTATCTACTTGCATCTTTATTTGATAGATTTGACAAGATGACCAATTTTTACAATGGCTCTTGAAATGTCTAACCTGGATTTTCTTTGTAACTACTAACCATTCCCGAGTTGTATGAATGAATTACTTAATGTGAGCTTCATGAATTAAACTGCAAATATGAACCAAGTGATTGATTGCTATGCTTGCATATATACTGATAAAATATTCACTTCCATGAAACACTCCTGAATAAAAGTACAGTCATTGAATTATACACCAGAAACGTAGTCACATTTAACAAAGAAGAAACATTCAAATAAGAGATCACTCTTGCACACACAAACTAACAGACACATCCAAGCATTGAGCATACTTATTGAAATGTATGATTATCTATCAACGTCGGGAAAGGGCCACGGCTGATAACAGGATTAGCAGTATAAACACAACAATGGCTCCAAAGGATCCAATCAAAGAGCCAGAAGTGCGCTCGCAGAAGGAGTTGAACTGTTGGCAGATTGCAAACCAATTTGTCTTAGCATTCCCCTTGTGTGCTAAGAATACAATAGCTGCTGCTGCAGATGCCCCAGCCGTTAAAAGAGCTAGCATTGCCTAAACAAAGGTGAAAAATCTCCCATAAGATAACTTATCAAATTTTAAAGATTTTGGCATCTTCCCTTTTGACAGAAAAGTACAATAAAGGGCCACAATTTGGTTACAAGGCAAGAACTTTATCAGCTAAACATGCGATGGTGCAAAATGGAACTGCATGGATCACTCTAAATGATGGCTAAAATTTCATTATGAAATTTTCAAGGGTAACTCAAAATATCTAGATTAATTTAATGCCATTTTAGGAATTCGGCTTCTTCTCAAGGCATTATGGAGATTTCCAAATTGTGACTTAGCCATGTGAATATTGTATCTTGAAGAATATTTACCGTATCAATGAAAATCAAGAGAACTCTACTTCTTTGCACACTGCTCCTCAGGATGTGGAAGATAGAAAGGGGGAGAGAAAGAACCAGATAAGTGCTTACAATGGAATTCGCAACCACAAAAAACCTGTTCCAATAGAGAGAGTTAACATATGCATACAATGGTATATTAAAATATTGGTTAAATTGTATTTTTTATTTCAATATAGGGTAGGGTATTCAATTTCGGTCCCTCAATTATGAAAAAAAAAATTCAATTTTGATCCCCTAAATTTTAGAATGTAACAATGGACCTAAAATGACCCCATATTTTAAAGCAGAAAGTTAGAACTTTTAAAAATTAAGGGATTACAATGGAACATAACTCTATTAGAAGAAGCAAAAATACAATTTACCCTAAAATATAAGTAGCATATTATTACTAATATAAAGTACTTCATGGTCAAGAAGACAAGACATACGTAAACACTGGAAAATCATTATACTCAGCCCTGAACCGAATGAACCGTGTCACAAAAGGAAGCGTTTCATTAGTTGTTCCCATGGCTATAGCACTTCCTAGAGTACCCAGAACTGCAACTAGTCTTAGGATGAAATCTAGGACGGACACCCCTTTATTCATGTCACCCCTTAGCTTAGAACTCTTCCCCTCACCAAACTCAACAGCAACTGGCTTCATTTTTGCTTGGAAAGTAGCTTAAAATTCCAAAACTTTTGAAGGACTTTGAGTTGAATGTGCACTGGAGAGGAGAATAGAAAGGGCATGTATATATACATGCAGGATCTTGATATTCCAGCATGCAAAACTTTCAAAGGGCACTAGTAGGTTTGGTCGCCCAGCTGGAAAGTAGAAACCCCACTATCATGTGTTTGACTACGCAATCAACACAATCTAAAATATTACTATATTAGGGGAGACTTTTGCTTAGAGCATTCGCATCAGGAGAGGTAAAACTCTCCTTTTAGATAAAATAAATATTACTGTAGCTAAAATCACAAAAAAACTCATCCCATCCGGTTGTTTATAATAACTCAAATTTTTACACAAGTATACAGTACTCGGTATTAATACCGAGTACTGTTGATCAGGTAAAGATTAAAAAAAATCTTTTTTATTCAACACTCTCTCTCCTCTCATAATTATCACCCAAAAAAGAAACTCTCTCCTCTCTCCCTCTGAGACGCTCCTCTCCACCCCTCACAATTTCAATTTTCTCTCTTAACTTTTTCTCTCTTGCTCATATATCTCAACATCTCTCTCTACTCTCTCATGTGCGGCAACGGTGGGTTAAGAAGGTTTTTTTTTCTTTGGATTTCGTTTGGTAGCTGAGAATATGTGGATTTCAGTTTTGGGGTTTGGGTTTCAATGGCCATGGTGGGTTTTTGTTTAGGTTTCAACGGCAGTGGATTTCGGTTTCACGGTTTGGGTTTCGGTGGCCATGGTGGGTTTATGTTTGGTTCAATGGCGGCAGTGGATTTGGCTTTGGGTTTCGACGGCGGCGGCGGGTTTGGCTTTGGGTATCCGTTATTGCCGATTGCAAGTAATTTCTGTAGTTTTTGTTAATGATCTGCTAGTGCTAGTCTGGGATTGAGACTGAAATTTTGGTTTTTGTGAATGATTTATTGGCTTGTTGGTGCCTCCGTTTGGGTATGGTCTGACATTTGAGTTTGGACTTTTTTTTCTTTGCTGGAAAATCTGATCTGAGATTTGAGTTTGGGCTTCTTTCATGAATGGATAATTGGGGACAATGGGAAGGGGACGCTGTTGAGAAAAAAAAAAAAAAAAAACATTAAAATATAAAAATTATAAGATTATTTTAATACGATGTAGTGTAAAATGATGAGTGGGATGTGAGGTATATTATAAATGTTGAGAGGTAAAATAAATAAAATGGGTTTTGAAGAGGTAAAGTAGCTAAAAAATAAAAAACCGGATGCGAATGCTCTTAACAATATCTCTAAAGTCCAAACAATACAATTTTTTTCATTAAAAGAAATGGGATTAGTACATAATAAAATCGTATCAATAGTTGACCAATATGAAAGTGATATATTCCAATCAGTCAATCACAACTCGTCACCTTAACAATTTGTGATAGAAAAAAAAAAAAAAAAAAATTAACCTTACCCATTACTTAATCAAGATAGATATGCAAAAAGTGTTGTTACTCAATAATATTGACTAATCTTTTTTAGACGAAAAACCAAATTCAATTTCCCTTGCTATTTGTAACAATTGAATTATAAAAAATAAAAATAAAAAATCAAGCCAGGTGTCATGTGAGTTTGACATAGCTACATATAACATGATCATCCTAACTAAAGGTAGTTTTAGGGTAATTTTAAGCAGCCACTTGGGTATTCGGCCTAGTAGTAATCCCCTTTCCAAAAAAATCTCCTTTCTATGAGAATGTGGGTTTGATCCCTAGGATCTTCAAAATATACGTGTATGTGAGTTTAGATTAGAATTTCTATCATATCTCAAAAAAAAAAAAAAAAAAGACTTATTTTAAGCACTACTTGCCCATACTTGCTCTATCTCATATATTTTTTAAGCTATCTTGAACATCTTTTAAGCTAAAGCACGAGGCCACCTCTTCTTCCAACTCCACCAAATAAACCATAGGCCCTAAAATGGCAAAATGACAAATATAGAAAACCGGAAAGATGTGAGAATCCCCCTGATTAGGCTAAAGTGAAGAACAGAAACCTACCGCTTGTGAGCCCCATGGGGCAGTTAGACATCTAGGTTAGCAAAATCTTTAAAACACATGTGAAGGTTGAGTTGGTGTAGGATTATTCCTATATCTAACATCAACCAATCCACTTGGATTTTCACTTATCCTGCAGGTAAAAACATTAATTTACTGGAGACTATGAACTTAGCCAACGGACTATCATGTCATTGGACATTCATAACTGATCAGAGTTCAACACTAAACGTTTTGGTGTTTTTTTTTTTTTTTTAAGCAAAAGAACAGTTTAGTAAAACAAAAAGGCTGAAGCATCTTAAGGTCATTAAGAAAAATGTTAAATTAAATTATTATATTTTATTTTATAATTCGATAATTATGATTTTGTTTTTTGGTATGTAGCATTAAATGCTCTAATTAAATGATATCCTTAAGGTAAATTAAGGGTGCTTGTTTCAGGCTTATTATTTGACATCCCGTAAATTCTCTTAATTATTTGAATATTTGCTAAAATATGATCAGACAAAAATTAATTTTAAAAGTTTAAACAAATAAGTTAGCTTGTTTAAAAAAAACCTAATTTATTTGTTTATTAACAAAAAATTGAGATAAAAAGCAAATAAGTTAACAACAATTACGATATGCCAAACGCAAGAGTATAGTATGCTCCATAACAATATAGTCAATAAACACAGGCTTTTATATATTATTTATTAATTATATATATAAATATATAAAAGAAGCTAACACGGGCTTTGGACATTCAACTTAAATGAACTTTCGGCTAGTTGATGTTATATATTTATAATAATTGGGCCTCCCACTTTCATGTTCAAAATGAGATCCAACCAGCTAATCCTCTTTATAGACTATAGTAATGGTGTTTGATAACCTTTTTTTAACAAGTATGACTAGGTTGAGTATCAAAGCCCATGTTCTTCATCAACAAGATATGACCCATCCTTCCTCACCTGGATCACGTCGAAATCATGGGCTGATTAACTTGATTTTTAGAAAATGAGAGAAGACCCATAACCTTTCCCAAAAGAGAGGCTTCATTTCTTTTGTTCATATTCAAACACAAGGCCAAAGCAAACTAAATTTTACTTTTCCCTATCCAAATAATAATTGAGGTGAATTGCATTAAGCATACAACATACTTTAGGCAATAAAATCAATCTTATTTTATTTTTATTTTTTTGATAAAGCAAGTTATCCTGGTCATTACTATTTCTATGAGGTGATTGGACACGAAGACAAGAAAAATAATGTTGAGAATGAACAGAGAAACAATTTAAGAGACATACTAAACCACCTAAAAGTCTGAAGCCCGAATCAATCCAAGGAAATAATCTTGATCATGCCCAAGATAAGAGGCCGGATCATAGCTTGAAGAAAGGGACTGAAAGTAAAACGACGAGACGAGAGTAAAGGTAGAAAGGGGTGAATTTCAATAAAATGAAGTAGTCGGTCGGCCTAAAGTTGCATGGGGAGGAAAATGACCGTATTGCTTAGGAAGGACTCACCCATGCATGCCAAAGAGATGAGCTGGCCCATGGGCACATTAATAGAATAGAAGATACAACTGGGCCTCAAAGATATAAATATTAGTGGGACTTCTATTGGCCCAGAGAAAGTTTGTGTACACTGTGGAATATCCAAGCCCAAGTGGAAAAGAGGGACAACATAGGTACATAACTAATGGCGTAGTCGAAAAATTTATTTAGTGAGATCATTCAAACAATACTAAAAAATATGAATAACAAACACTAACATATAAATAGACATATATATTCTACTTTTTAAAAAAAAAAAAAAAAAAACAAATATATATGAAAAAAAAAACATATACTCAAATTACCTTTATTCACTAATATTAGGGATATAAAGTTTTTTCAAATTATACAATACTAGTCGCAAACCCGTGCGATGCACGGGAAAAACTATTGAAAAATAAGGTCTAAAGTTCTCTTTTTTTCTTTTTCTTTTTTGTAGTTTCAAATATTGTTGTAAGTTGAAGATTGTTTCAATCATTAAATACCACTCAAGTCTCAAGGAAAAGAAGAAACTGATGGAATGATCCACAACATTGTAAGATAAATTTTACAAAATTTTGGAGGTTGGTAAAATTCAAAAGCAACACTTGGAATTGCTTATGAATCAATAAACCAACAAAGTGAAATTGTAACTGCTTTGACAATCAAGGATTATACGAACAAATAGTCCTTCAAGAAGGCAATAACTTTTTAGGAGTAAAAGTCCTATAACTAAGTTATTCAAGTGGAGATGTTATTATTATTATTTTTTTTTATCTTAATTAATTGCCACCAAAACCGTACTTCTAGCATGTCAAGCACACCAGCATTGATAATGGTTGGAGGACAAACAATCATCCATTAAAATGTACCAAGAAAACCCTCCATTAAATATGATAATTTTTTTTTTATTAATGAGTAATTGAAATACAAATAATAAATAAATACACAACTAAATTTATGTTGTCTTTCTAATAACACTTATTTCTTTTTGTGCATATATACAACAACCGCAATCTCATGCATGAGTGATTAGTTAGACAAATTCTTTCAAGCATAAAACAACTTTAAGATTGTAGAGTTAAGTACAACACATTCGATCACCATTAACATTAACACTTCCCAGATCAACACCATGACGCTCACCTCAGGAGCACCCACTACAAGAAAATAGGTCTACGGCAACAAAACTTTTCGTCGCACAAAAGTCTCAATTTCGTCGCTTAATGTACCAGGCGACGAAATAATACGTTAGGCGACAAAAATCATTTCGTCGACTAATGTTGGTCGCGGAATAGTCCTGGCGACAAAATATTTTTGTTACTTTTGTCGCCTAATACTTTCAACATTTAGCGAAGAATTTTTTGTCGCCTATTAATTTTGTCGCCTAAATAGTATTTGGCGACGAATTTATTTTTGTCGCCTAAAGAACATTTGTTGACGAAATATGGTTCGTCGCCCAAAAAACTAAAGGCGACGAAACTTATTTTTGTCGCCAAATAATCATTACGCGAGGAAATTTATATCCTCGCCTATTGAATTTCAGGCGACGAAACATTTCGTCGCCAATTGTTTTTTGTTTTTTTTTTTTTCAACCTGTTAGGCGACGAAAATGTGCGTCGCCAATATATATATATAATCAGGTTTTTGTATTTTTAATATTTATACCTACTCATTACAACCTGTCATTAAGAAATCAATTCATTTTCAACAACATATCCATAAACAAATCATCCATATATTCCAAAAGTAAATAATATATAAGTTAATAATTATTACAAAATACAATCAGTACTACAATTAATACAAATGTAAAAGATATCATCTAACAATACCAAAAAAAAAAAAAAATCCCAGGAGAAAATATGTCTTCATTCCCCCGAAGCTCATATAATCTGCACAAAATATTAAAAAAAAAAAAAAAAAAAAAATACAACATTAAGATCGAAGAGTAATGAGAAACATATTTAAGCATACGTAAAACTAGTGACACCTTTTTTGTAAATTCATGTGTACTTTGGATCCGACGATCGTGTTTATGTAGGTCCACAGGCTGTTTTGTGGTCATTTTATATATCTTAAATCATCCATAAAACTGGCAAATGAAAAAGAAATCAACAAAATTATAACATATACTCATAGAGAAACACTGGCCCCAGTCCTTGTCCAAGTAGTGTCTATCTTTGAAAAATTTAAGAAACAAAAACATGAAATATATACCCAAACAACAACATAAAAACTCATTGGCTATATACCCAATGATTGAAGAATGAATGTATCATATTATCAATTTGTAAGTTCTTATGTGTTACTTTGGTTTCGAATATCAAATTCATGTAGGTCCACAGGTCGTTCCATGATAGTTTTCTATTTTTTTCCATTTGATCACTCATTTCTATGTTTAAGTTTTATGAAACGTATATTTGCACATTTGCCCTTAGGGTTTGAATTGAAACTCATTCAATTCACATAGATATAAGTGCATGTGTCCTAAAAGTTTTAGCTCAAGTTTACTTTTCTATAATTTATTAAAATTCCCAAGAGTCAGTAAGCTCAATTATGTCAAACAGCCAATTCCAGAAGAGTGTAACACACTTATAAACTTCATTTTCACTATCAAAACACATCCACATTGGATAAAAATTTACAGAAACCTTTAATTATGTGTCTATAACAGACCATAACAAATTTGGATCAAAATGAGCTTCATATAATTTTCTGAAATTCATACAACTCAGCAACATCGAATCTTCCATACAATTTCTAGAATTTTGAAAAGAAATTGACTAAAAATCATATATTTATCAAATAGCTGTAAATTTTTTTCCAAATTAACCTCAAGGGTGTTATCTTTCATGCTATGCAGAATTAGTCTCAAAATTCCCCATGTGGAATTTATGGTAAATTTTACAACACACGATGCACAAAACTGTCTTGTGGACAGATTTGACTAGTTCTCTTATAAATTCACAAATAAATACCAAACGATGATATTTTCTCATGAAATTTAATCCACATATACTAGACTCATGATATAATAATTCCCAAAAAACCATTTTGTCATATCTATTTTCAATAAAAACAGAATTTCAATTGAAATTTACTGTTCATGCAGCAGTTGAAAAATCAGCAACAAATTTAATTCTTCCTTTTGGTAACTTAATAAATCTTCATATACATGAAACCAATTTCACCAAACCTCAACCAAAATCAGCCTAAAAATGTTTTAGAGTCATTCTAAATGGAAAAATAAACATTTTTCATGAAGGATACATGACCAAATTCTTCACCATTTGGAATTTGCTTCCAAATGATCATTTAATCAAACACTTGGTGGACAACTTTGCATATTACCTACACGAGTTTTTTTCACAAAACCCATTCTCTCTACATACATTTATAGAGTTTAGACACACAATATCTACTCTAAATGTGTTACAAATGCATTCTCAAACAACAACAGCACAAACCCATCACAAAACTGTCTTGTGGACAGATTTGACTAGTTCTCTTATAAATTCACAAATAAATATCAAACGATGATATTTTCTCATGAAATTTAATACACATATACTAGACTCATGATATAATAATTCCCAAAAAACCATTTTGTCATATCTATTTTCAATAAAAACAGAATTTCAATTGAAATTTACTGTTCATGCAGTAGTAGAAAAATCAGCAACAAATTTAGTTCTTTTTTTTGGTAACTTAATAAATCTTCATATACATGAAACCAATTTCACCAAATCTCAACCAAAATCAGCCTAGAAATGTTTTAGAGTCATTCTAAATGGAAAAATAAACATTTTTCATGAAGGATACATGACCAAATTCTTCACCATTTGGAATTTGCTTCCAAATGATCATTTAATCAAACACTTGGTGGACAACTTTGCATATTACCTACACGAGTTTTTTTCACAAAACCCATTCTCTCTACATACATTTATAGAGTTTAGACACACAATATCTACTCTAAATGTGTTACAAATGCATTCTCAAACAACAACAGCACAAACCCATCACAAAACTGTCTTGTGGACAGATTTGACTAGTTCTCTTATAAATTCACAAATAAATATCAAACGATGATATTTTCTCATGAAATTTAATACACATATACTAGACTCATGATATAATAATTCCCAAAAAACCATTTTGTCATATCTATTTTCAATAAAAACAGAATTTCAATTGAAATTTACTGTTCATGCAGTAGTAGAAAAATCAGCAACAAATTTAGTTCTTTTTTTTGGTAACTTAATAAATCTTCATATACATGAAACCAATTTCACCAAATCTCAACCAAAATCAGCCTAGAAATGTTTTAGAGTCATTCTAAATGGAAAAATAAACATTTTTCATGAAGGATACATGACCAAATTCTTCACCATTTGGAATTTGCTTCCAAATGATCATTTAATCAAACACTTGGTGGGCAACTTTGCATATTACCTACACATGAGTTTTCTTCACAAAACCCTTTCTCCCTACATACATTTATAGAGTTTAAACACACAATATCTACTCTAAATGTGTTACAAATGCATTCTCAAACAACAACAGCACAAACCCATCACAAAGTGGAATACAAAAACCCAAAACATGTAATAATCAACTCCAAAAACACAAAATACCCATAAATCCAAAAATTACATCAATAAATCTAAAACATTTTAAGATTGAGTGTTTAATAATACATACCTCACTTCTAGCACCATTAGAACAATGTTTTCGTATGTTTTGAAGCAAGGGTTGAATGTCAACTTGAATCTCTTATTCTTTACCATATTTGACTTTGAGGAAGAAGTTGAAACCATCAATGGTGGGCTGAAATTTCAAGAGAAAAACACAAGAAAATGAGTTATTGGTGAAGAAGAAGAAGGAATGTGGAAGAAATTTGAAGAAGACAAGTAAATTGGAGAAGAATGAAGAAAGAAGATAAAAACGTATTCTTCCCGCTTTCACTTTGAATTTTGGCCAGAACAAGGGGGGGAATGCTTCCCCCCTTTTCCAGTGTGTGTTATGGATTAAGTGGGTCTTGGCCCCACTTAAGACTTTGGTCAATCTCACTAACACTTAAAGCCAATTTTTGACTATTTCTGCTTTAAAAACCCCAATTTTGGTCCAAATTAGTTTATGAAAAATCCTACTGCCCAAATATTTTTATTTCTAAGGTATTAGGACCAAAATTTTATTTTTCAAAATGGTTTTAAAAAAATATGGCCAAGCCCATTAAATTTATAGACCCGTTTTTTGAAAAAAAAATTGGAATCACACTTTTTTTGCTAAAACTTTCTTACACAATTCTAATAAGAATTTTCACAACAATAAATCAAATTAGTTTTTGCATAGTAATGTAAAATTATACCCAAATTTTATGAATTTTTTTGGGTTGTTTTTTACAGCATAATGTGGTCTAACTTTTAAATATGAAGAGTTTTTTTTTTTTTTTTTTAATGTGAGCAATGAAAGATGATTTTTTAACGGACTCTTTGATTTTATTTATTGAAAGAGAAATTGTTGTGACGTTTAGTACAAATTTAATTATAGATGATTCCAATAATTGGAGTGATTACGTTTAGATCAGAACTGCATTTTGAGGGAGGTAAGAGAGAGATAGAGAGACATATGGTGAAATTGGTGAGGGCAAGACCAGCTCCACCCTATAGGCAATTTAAAGCTTTTACAAATTAAAATACATGTTACTCTTGTTTTGCAAAAAAAAAAAAAAAAAAAGCTTTTAAAAATTAAAATTGTTAAAATCCTATCTAAGATTGACTATGTCACAATAAAAGATTAAGTGGATTAACCATAGTATCAATTGAAAAAGAGATGTTAGTTGAACTTGAATACAAAAACTTAATTAGTAATTCACATCTCAAAAAACAATAATAAAATTTTAACAGAAAAAATATTATATAGAAAATTAATGACATTTAATATATATTTAAATATTAGAAAATGTCTCATTTAAATTTTGGCCTTAGATCTCAAAACTTTCAAATACTATGGAACAAAATAAAAAACTGGCCAAACTTAGAGGGTGTAGAGTACATTTCAGTCTAAAATCAATGTTTCATAATTACTAGAAAACTTTGAGCTTTTTGAACTTTAATATAAATAGTAGAGAAGTAGAAAATAGTATTGCAATAGAAAATAGGGTTGCATGGGTGGGTTTTATAAGAAACAACCTATAAACGTATTGAAAAACCGTACCAACTTAGGTAGCAATTCACTGGAGTAAGGGCGGCAATGGCTTGGTGGGCTAGGCTTGGCTTATTGGCCTTTAATTGATCAATGGGTCAAGCCGAGTCGATTTGAGCCAAAAGAATTTATCTTAGGCCAAGTATGATATGATTAATATATAATATTTTGAAGTAAAATAAAATATATCTACTAAGTTAGGTGCGTAGTATATGAATCTTCACCTTCATATCAAAATGTCACCAAGTAGGCTAGGCTAGTGGGGTACCGGATCGGGCCATGGGTTTTTTGATGATACTTACATTGGGCTAACGGTTACGACCGGGCATATGACACTACCTTTTTGTCAAGATAAGCATTGGTTTCCTTAGCATATGACACGAACCGAGTACTTCAATGTTAGGAGTTCAAGCGCACATGGTGAGTAATTGTATGTATTTTCTTTATATATAATCAAATTGTAAACACAAATTACCATTATATTTTTGGGCGACAAAAACAATTTTTTCGTCGCCAAATTGTAAACACATATTACTTTGGGCGACAAAAAACAATTTTTCGTCGCCAAATTATAAACAAAAATTACATTGGGCGACGAAAATAAATTTTTCGTCGCCTAAATCTATTAAAACAAAAGGCACCAAACTAAAATTTTTGGGTGCCTATTTCTAAAAGTTGGATATTTTAGGCGATGAAAGTAATTTTTCATCGTCATATTCGGTACATCCATTAAATTGGGCGACGAAAATGAAATTCGTCGCCTAAATCTAGAAAAAAGACTTACATTGGGCGACGAAATTTATTTTCGTCGCCTAAATCTTATAAAAAAGGCTTACAATGGGCGACGAAAATGAAATTTCGTCGCTGAATTATAAATACAAAATACATTCGGCAACGAAATTTGATTTTCGTTGCCTTAATCTAAAAAAGGGCTTATATTGGGCGACGAAAATCCAATTTTGTCGCCAAAGTGTAAATTCAAGTGATATTAGACGACAAAAATTGAGTTTCGTCGCCGAATTGTAATTACAAATAACATTGGGCAACGAAACTTGATTTTCGTCGCCTAAATCTTAAAAAAGGCATACATTAGGCGACGAAAATCAATTTTCGTCGCCTAAATGTTTAAAGAAAAAACCGGTATATATTCATTACATTCGGCGACGAAAATCAAATTTCGTCGCCAAAAGTGTAAATTCAAGTGATATTAGGCGACGAAAATTGAGTTTCGTCGCCGAATTGTAATTACAAATAACATTGGGTGACGAAATTTAATTTTCGTCACCTAAATCTTAAAAAAGGCATACATTAGGCGACGAAAAAAGTTATTCGTCGCCCAATATAACCAATGTTTTGGAATGTAGCGACGAAATATAAATTTCGTCGCCTAAGATTTATATTTGGCGACAAATAAAATATTTTGTCGCCTAAGTTAGATATTGGGCGACAAAAAAATATTTTGTCGCTAGATTTCGTCACCAAATAACCATATTGTTGTAGTGACCATGCTCTTTGCCAACAGGATTGGAATGTGGTCTTGCAAGCAAAGAGACAAAAATAAAAATAAAATAAAGAAAAATTAAAGAAAAAAAGGGCATTTGATTGGTACTGCATGTGTATGCTCTGATTTTTGATATCTTGAGTGAAAAGATTACACTCTGGAAGGTCTTAGTTTCATGGAAAAAACCATGAAGAAAAATTCAAGAAATTTTTTTTTAAAGATAATTGTCTAATTTGAAATTCTTAAATTTAGAATGCACAATATAGTTAACAACAATTATACATATTTACTTTTGTCTTTGTCATCCTTACATGACAATATAATATTGATAAAAACAATTTCACAAATATCTGAAGGATTACAAAGAACTACTTCCTGGCTTACACATAATAAGAGAGTACTCCAAATATGATCACATAGCTATATCCCTTACAACAATATTATATCACACAATTACTACTCTATATAAGAAGTCATAATATGCCTACTGAACCAAAATGGTCTATTCCGCTGGCTATAAAGAGACAATGATATTAGCTCAAGCTTCAAAATACTGGAAGTTGTCAAGGAATATGAATTAATAGAAAATACTAAACTGAAAAGCTATTGCTCCACCAATATCTACTCGTTTGGCAGAAGGTGGGTGACACCAAGTGATACAATGACAACATCATATTAATTTCTTTTTTTGCTCAAATTAACTCCAGCTAAAATTGGTTTTAGTTATGCAACAACTGTATTGTTTTTAGTTATGCCCCTGCATGAGTATTATCTGAACTTTATTGATATGACAAATTTAGACTCACTTATAGGACTGGGGAAACACCACAGGTTTAATATTACATTCATATGAGATTAGAATAAGAAATTAAAGTGCATATCTATGCAGAACAAATAAGTTTCACAACATCAACTACATTAATTGGAAATAGAAGAAGAAGAAAAAAAATGATCAAACTTTTCACTCCATTGTCAAAAATTCAACCATCACAAAACAGCTTCCAAAGAAATAACAATTGCTAGATAACATAATAGAGAAAACTGATCCGTTTTTCATAATGACCAAGAAAGATGCTAGGAATTAAAGAGAGTTACCAAAAGCTCCTTGTCAACATGGGGTGTAAAAGATTGTGACCAATCCCAGCTTTTCACAGACTCAGTCATAGTGTAACACTCTTTAGACTAATCTGCAAAAAGGAGGCGTGTCTCACTTGATCGCACAAAGTCACATAGCAATCAATGAGCACAATGCTAAATGGGTACAAACTTGTCTTTCCTAGCTGAAACCAATTGGAATGTGCACCCTTAACCAAGGATTCAATATCATCTGCAACAAA
>BKZX01031248.1:21049-50565 GCA_014362285.1 Fagus crenata
ATAACAATTATATGATTCAGCTAACAAAAATTAGGGGGTTTGAGAGCTTGTGAAGAAATTACCATTCATGGCGCTCATCAGACTGAGATCTCGTGGTCATGGGTGGCGGACTGAATCAAAGAGAAAGAGGTTAGTAGTGTCGAGATGATGGGGTTAAGGGAGGCTGCTGACTGGGAGAAGGCTGGAGAGTGACCGACAATGGGACTGGGTTCGGCTGAACTGGTCGTCATCGTAGTAGAAGAAAGGAAGAAAGAGAAAGAGAGAGGGTTTCGAGCATGAGAGAATAAGAAAGGAATAATCGTGTGAGGGTGTGAGAGAGACCGTGAGAGAGAGAGCGAGAGAGTATTGGGAGATTAACCGTGAAAGAGAGAGAGAGAGAGAGAGAGAGAGAGGTGTTATAAAAAAAATTATATTAAAAAAATTATAATGATGTGTAAAATTATAAGGAGAGAAAAGATGATGTGGCTAATTTTTATGAAGTCAAACTAAAGAAAAAAAAAAGTCAACAAAGCTTTAAGTTTATATTATACTAGTTGCAACCCCGTGCGATGCACGGAAAAACTATTGAAAATAAGATCTAAATAAATAATGTCATTTTTCTTTTCTTTTTTTTTTTTCTTTTTTTTTTTTTCTGTTGAATATATATATATATATATATATTTAGAGAGAGATTGCTTCAAATCATAGGGCAAACCAATATTTTTTTTTACTAAAATTTATGTGAATATTTTGTAAGTTTAATTTGCAGATATTTTCAATTTGAATATTTAATTTTTTTGGGTTTTTCTTATCTTGTTGCTGTGAGTTGTATATCGCTTGCATCATCAATTCTTTGTAATTTAGTATATTCATCATCTCATTCATATGATAAATTATTCACACAATTATTTGAAGCAACAATACTCATATATTACTCTCAATAGAACATGTTGAGAAATGTATCACGATATATATCGAGAAAATACAAAATGTGTAATTTTTTTAGTAAATATAATATGAAACTATTTACTGAAGTTATTTTTTAAAAGTCATCCAAATGGAAAAACTATATTAATTCATAAAAAGCAACATATATTCTTGATTTAATTAGGTAGCCATGAAGAGAACATTTAAACTAAAACTGTAAATGCAAAGAAAGATTCATGTCATCCAATATGCATGAGAAAATAAAAGAATTGTGGTAAAGTTGTGTAGTTTAGGATCTTTTTAACTAAGAAAGTAACAATCCAGAGGCCATTGAAATTTCAAAGTGAGTGGAAGAACCACATACTATAATCATATTAATACTCACCTACCTATTACAATCTATGTCAAATTCCATATGGTGGAAGTCATTAAGAGATTATTGTCCACTGCTCAATCCAAAAGAATTAATCTAATTAATTTGCTTATAATAGATGAAGAGTTTTCTTACAGATAAATTCCTCAGTCACTAAGCCCCATAAAACTGTAAATGACTAAGAATATACTTATTGCAACCATTTAGCGAACATTTAAATTAAAAATATTGAAAAATCATAATAAAATAAAACTCAAAATAAATTTGAAACCAAAAATAGCCACCAAAGCCTTTTTGTATCAGGTACCATCAAAGTAAGCCTTTTAAAAATAGTCGTATTCTTTGTGTTAAAAAAAAAAAAATGCTTAGGTGACACATACCCTTTACATGTCGTCGGCTTTACGGCTCCACCAATGTATGTTATGACATATATGGATACAGTGCATAGCCCAAGCCTATGTTACCACTTATGAGTATTTGGGAACGAAGCTTTGGGGCAAGGGCGTGAGTTGGAAGTATTTTACATAGATCTTCTAGGGACACATGCTTTTATCCCAGGCCTGATGTCAGTCGCCTTAGGCAGCCGCAGCTAACAAAGTCAAACTCATCCTGTGTTTGCGTTAGACTCTCTCTATCGGGTGGAGACTTGGAGAGAGAAGGTGGCTTTTGCGGTATAAATTAAACTAAAAACTTAATTAAAAAAATAATAATGAGGTGTAAAATTGTAAAAATTTAAAAGTTTATGTGTCAACGTTTTATAAAATTAACAAAAAGTCAAAAAAGTTTCGATTTTACATTATAGTATAGATATAGATATACCACAGATTTCTTGAAATTCTACCATAATAATAACCATGAAAATAGCAATTTTAAAGTAAATATTATAATTAGAAACCCTAGTAACAAAGAAAATACAAATAAATAAATTATATATCCAAAAAATAGTAAAAATGAACACCTTACTTGAAGACTTGAAGTCTAAGTTTCTAATGATTAACGAGTGTAAATCAATAATGTATGAGACTTGAGAGTGAGAAAAAGACAGAACTTGAAAAATGGAGTGTGCTAAAAATATAAAATAAAAGACATGAAATTATGACTCCTAAAAAAATATACACACCTAGGTAAAAATCCTGTTATATAAAAATATATATATATATACACACACCTAGGTAAAAAAAAAAAAAAATAGTATTATTTCAATGGGGTCAAACCATGTCCATAATCGTATGACCTCGTCTTCTTCATTGAAATCGGCAGGATCGATTATGCAACCCGATATACATCAAATCAATAAACAATCAAGAAATCTAAGGAACGATCAAAGAATGTCAAAGCAAGCTTCAATGAATTCAAACCAAAATTTATGGATCGTTGCTCTAATACTTAATAATGAAGAGAAAGCATATAATAAGAATTAATAATTAATTAAAAAAAATGTAATGTGGTTTGACCATGAAAACCTAAGCCGGTTATTTCTTTATATTGCATTGCAATGAGTTTTTGTGTTACATGACTTTGTTCGTATACACAATTTTTAGAGACGGAATCCCTACACATATTCAATGTTCAATGAGCTTTTGTGATACAGTTTGGTTATATACACAATTTTTAGAGATATTCCTACACATATTTAATCTGCATACACATATAATAATACACGCAATAACTAACATTGCCATTCATGTAAAAGCTGAGAAAAGAATGTGAGATTTTGTCCTAAAATTTTTAAATTGTTTTGCATGTGGTGTGTGACTATGCTCAATATTAATACATTTACAACTATAGGCCCATATTAAGGGTGGTAAAAAAAGCTCAAACCCATGAGCCCACCCAAACCCACTCACTAATTACCCAACCAAACCTACTTATTTAATAAACGGGCAAATGGGTGCTAGCCCAATTAGACCCAATTAAGTTGAGTTTAATTGGGTTTTAATTAGGTTGCTTATTGGGTATTAACAAAAGCCCAAACCAAGTAAAAAAAGAAGGCAAAAATACACTTTTGGTCCCTATATTTTGGGGGTGTTTTTATTTTGGTCATTTTGTTTTAAAAGTTTTCAATTTGATCCTTGAGTTTCTTGACAACGTTTCAATTTAGTCCTTACCGTCATCTCAGTTACGAAATTGATGACGTGGCAAATGGAATTGCTAATGAGGTACACTTAAGGTTGACATGGCTAACAAAATTATTAAAAAAATATTTAATTAATATTATAAAAAACTACTTCAGCATCTTAAATAATAAAAAAAAGCCACGTCAAATTAAAAGAGATTGATATAAGAAAAAAAGCGAATAGAAATATCTAGCAGAAATTTTCTTGCTGATTCTTGGCAGTCAAACACACCTTGAAGTCTTAAGCGATTTCACGAACAAGACGTTGGAATGGTAGCTTGCGGATCAAAAGCTCGGTACTCTTTTGGTACTTGCGGATTTCATTGTTTCAATTGAAAAATTTACATTAGGGTTTGAAAAGAAAGAAATAGAGAAATTTTTTCAAAAAAATTAATTACCGAAGAGCGACAGTTCCAAGGCGATAACGATGGGGCTTCTTGACTCCACCAATTGTGGGTGCAGATTTCCTTGCAGCCTTCACATATAAGAACAAAATTCAATTTCCCAGAACAAAAACAAAGACTATTTCGTAACCCTAAAAAATTGAAAACTTTTAAAACACAAGGACCAAAATGAAAACACTCCCAAAATATAGGGACCAAAAGTGTATTTTTGCCAAAAAAGAAGTATAGGCTTTAAGGGTATTTTGGTAAATTTTAAGATTTTAGGAGCATTTTGGTCATTTTAGAAGTTTTAGGACATTTTAATTATATATATGCATAAAATAAATGGGTAAATAGATGGGTTGGGTTTTAACTAAGATAATTGGGTTGGGTTGAGTTGGGTTTGGGTAATATCTACTTTATTAAATAGACTTAAATGGACTATTGGGTTTTAAAGGCCTAACTCATTTAATACTCATCTAAACCCACTCATTTAACAGACCTAGCCCATATACAAGGATATATCCACCAAGGCCTAGAGCCCTAGACTAATCCCACTTTCAAGTTGTGTCGAGGGGGATCCAAACTATATATGGTTGTTAAAAGATTATTGAGGGTGGATCAGTAAGGGAAGTGGGAAAAGAGAGAACAAGCTTGATTAATATTGGGCCTGTGAAAGGAGTTGGAGCATGTGATCTCAACCATATACAACTGTTTGCGAGTTATAGCAAAGAAGAATCGTTTCATTTCACTAAATAGCTGATTATTACATCATGTTCTTTCTTTTAACTCCAAAAAAAAAAAAAAGATTATTACATCATGTTCACGTCAAATGTGTTGAGATGATTAGACAGTGATGAGATGATTGGACAGTGAGCAAGTGAGCCACATGGAAAAAATGTCAACCCACGCTAAGTGATTAGACAGTGACCAAGTCAGCCACATGGATAATCGAAGTCCGTAGAAATAGGAGAAACATCCATTCAGGGGTTCTTTTAGTGTGTATGCCGCGTGGCGGAATAAGAGAAACAACTGGTGTTTGGTGAAAGCCGCGTGAGAAAAAGAAAAGAGAAGAAAAATGGAAGTGATGAGATGATTGGACACTGACCAAGTGAGCCACATGGTTAAAATGTCAACCCAAGCTAAGTGATGAGATGATTGGACAGTGACCAAGTCAGCCACATGGATAAAAAGGAAGTGATGAGATGATTAGACAATGACCCATGGATAATCGAGTTAGTAGCCATGTATAAGTCTGTAGAAATAGGAGAAACAGCTGGTGTTTGGTGAGAGCCACGTGAGAAAAAGGAAAGAGAAGAAAGAAGGAGAAGAAGAAGCAGAGAACAGTGCCGCAGTGCAAGGAGGAGAAAACAGAAAAGATAATGGGTTGATGATTGTTTATTTCTTCACATTCAAGTGAGACTAATGCTCAAACACTCCAGTAAACTTAGTTGGACCAGGTTAACGCAATATAGTAGACTAAAAACCGAACATAATTGAAAGTTAAAACAGCCACCTGAAGACACGGCCATTTCTCCTCATTTTAAAGTATCAATGTTTAAATATGTGCAGTATTTCAAAGAGAGAAGTATTAAATTGTGACGTGTAGTGTTAGCTAGCCTATTGTTTATTGCGAATTTTAAATTTTATGAGTTATAGAGAATTTAAACTCACAAGTCACAAGTATATATAATAGCTATTTTTAGGGTTGTTTGAATATATATGGAATTTTTAAAAGCCTTATAGTCTAATTGGTATTGTTTATTCTATGAAGAGAATCAAAGTTTAAATCTATCTTCCCTAATTATCAAATTATCAAAAAAAAAAAAAAAAAAAGTATAAATGGAATTTGACTTTAGATCATATATTTTAAAAATATATAAATTTTAATTATTTAAACTAATATATCTATACTATAATGTAAAACCAAAGTTTTTTTTTTTACTTTTGGTTGACTTTATAATATTACGCCACATAAGCTGCTCTCACAATTTTACACCTCATTATTTTAATATATATATTTTAATTGAATTGAAATTTTATTCTATAATTAAATAACTCATTAAAATCTTGACACATTATATTTTCTTTAATACAAATAATATATTATTCCATATATATAAATACAATCATAAGAAATACTTAATACTATAATATATTTTGTATATAAAAACAATAATAATAAATGTCTTTTAATCATTATCAATTTTCATATTTAAAGAAAATATAAAAGATAGAAAAAATCATATGTAGACCAATAATTCTTTAGATTTCATATTAAGTAATTTTTCCGTGCATCGCACAGGTTTGCGACTAGTCTTATATAATTCATGACTAAAATAATGTTTTTATTTCTAAAGTTTGCATGAATTTTGTTTTTTTGTCTCTAATTATTGAAAGTATTTCACTTTCTATTTTTTTTTTTCATCCCTAAATACTTAAAAAAGAAAATCTTTTTTCATCCCTATTTTCACCTCTAAACTTTGGAAGAAAAAAAAAAAAAAAACCTCTTTAAAAAGTTAGGGACGAAAAAAGAAATTTATACATACTTTAAGGACGTAAACAATATTTTAACCTAAAGTCATTTAGTAACTTAAGAATTATTAATTTGATAATAATAGATAATTTAAATTAAAGAAAGGCCTAAATGTATTGTTGGTTCTTAAAATTTACACACTTAGGTAAAAATCCTGTTATATATATATATATATATACACACCTAGGTAAAAAAAAAAAAAAAAAAAAAATTATTATTTCAGTGGGGTCAAACCATGTCCATAACCACATGAACCTCGTCTTCTTCATTGAAATCCGCAGAATCGATTATGCAACCCGATATACATCAAATCAATAAACAATCAAGAAATCTAAGAAACGATCAAAGAATGTCAAAGCAAGCTTCAACGAATTCGAACCAAGATTTATGGATAATCGAACGACAGTAGAAATAGGAGAAACATCTAGTGAGAGCCAGCTATTCAGAGGTTCTTTTAGTGTGTATGTCGCCTGGCGGAATAAGAGAAACAGCTGGTGCTTGGTGAGAGCCACGTGAGAAAAAGAAAAGAGAAGAAAAGAAGAAGAAGAAGAAGCAGAGAACAGTGCCGCAGTGCAAGGCGGAGAAAACAGAAAAGAAAAGGAGTCCGAATAAACAATAATTAAAAAAATAAGAGTTTTTTTCTTTAGTCATGAAGACACACGATAGACAAGAAAAATTAAAATAAGGAGTTGTATGATCATATTAAACGTGATACGACCGAGACAAGATGGACTTATTGTGAGCCATGGGTAGAAATTAACATGGATTGGACTTTATAACCATTCTAAGAAGACTGGGCTCAAAGACTTTGAACCTAATATTTTTTAGGATTAATAAAACAGTAGTATTGATGCCTTTTCTAGTTAATGGTTTAATGGCAACTTGGATAAGTCCAATATGATTGAACTTGTAGCATTTTTCTTTAAAGCTTTTAATGGCTTGTTTACTAAATAAAGAACAACTTTTATTTTTTATTTTTACTAAGAGCATAAGCTTTTTCAACAATTTTTCCTTTGTATTTAGTCTTGAAATGTTTGCTTCAAAACACCATTTGTTTTAGTATAAAACATGACAGACAAAATAATTTTTGGATAACCATTCATTCATATATATATAAAACAAAGAATTAGAAAGAATGAATAGGAAAACTTCTGGGTTTATTCGATAATGGGTTGATGATTGTTTATTTCATCACATTCAAGTGAGACTACAGCTATTTTTAATTAAGAATTTGGAGTTTGTATTAGTGAAAAGACTCATAACAAGGTATTTTTAATTAAGAAGATTGCGAATTTGAAGTTTAAAGATGGAAGACTTGTTTCTGAATATTTGAGTGAATTTAAGAACCTGATAAATCAATTGGCTAAAGTGTGAAGGTGACATTACATGAGGAATTACATGCGTTGCTACTATTGAGCACTCTTCTTGACAATTGGGAAACTCTGGTTGTGTCATTGAATAACCCTATTTCTAATGGTGTGCTTCTTTTAAGTATTGTGAAAGATAGCATGTTAAATGATGAAACAAGAAGAAAAGATGCAGGCATAGAAAATGCACAAGATTAAGCTCTTGTCATGGAGAAGATGGGTAAAAGTAGAAGTAAGAGGTATAATGATCAGATTAAATTCAATGATAAGTCAGAGATAGGTCTCAGTTTAGGGAGATTAGAGAATGCTTCTATTGTAAGAAAAATGCAAAACAAAAAGAAATTGTTTGCATCAGAAAAAAGAATAGACTGAAGACAAAGATCAGAAGAATGTTAATGAGAATGATATTACAACTATTGTGACTGATGAAGAAGTCGTGGTGCTCTCAGTTGAAGAGAAAAAATTTGAACATTTTGTTAACAATAATGCTGAGTGGGTTGTTATTCAAAAGCCTCCCAAAAATGTTATCCCTACAAAAGAGTTCACCTTGTACAAACAAGCGACTTTGGTACTGTGAAAATAGGTAATTCTAGTTATTTGAAAATTGTGGGAATTGGTGACGTGTGCATTGAAACCAATGTTGGTTGCATAGTGATATTGAAGGATGTACGACATGTTCCATATTTACGCTTCAATATGATCTTTGCACCAATTATGTAATCACCAATTATGTAATATAGGATCTTTGGTTGTTGCAACAGGCATGTTTGTTGCGATATATATATATATATATATATTGCGTCTATTTTATTAGGTGTAAAATTGAATTGTTTATGTTTTAAAATAGAGGTCATCATTGATTCATTTAGACAATCACGTATGTCTATGAATTTGAATTATGTCTCACATCTAATCATTTCAAATCCATATATCAATAAAACCTAAATCAATTCATAAAATTACATCAAAATACTCTTTTTTTTTTTTTTTTTTGCCTTTTTATGCTTTATTTTCATGTGAGAAACGAGTCCTTTATTTCTTAAGAGCTATTCTGTTAAAATCAAAGGAGCTAACAGACAAAAGACATGTTTATTTTGTTTCTACAAAAATTATTTTAAATGTTAGAAAGTATTGTCCTCCAAATCCAACTCACTGCGTGGCAATTTAAATAAATAACTTAAAAGATTATCCACAATTCAGAGGCGAAGCCAGAATTCGTAAAAAGAAATTTTTTTACCGCTATTGTCTACATGTACTTTTAGTCACATGATTTATATAATTGTTATGTGCTTTATTTAAATATTAACCAATCATGTAAATTAACACGAGTGGATAGTCTTATGTCTTCGATCCAATTTAGATGAAAACTTTGTCCTAAAATGTTTATGTCTGGTCATCATTGGATTTTTTTAGACAATCGGGTATGTGATTGAATCTATATATGTAAATCTATCATGTTATGACCGACTCTTCTTCTTTCTTAAGAGTTACGGACATGTACATCCTTTGGTTAATTTCCATGGAGAGAACATGTGTGTAATATATGCATCTATTTTATTTGGTAAAAAACTGACTTTAGAATGTTTATAATTTAAATTAGAGGTCATCATGGGAATGGAGTTAATGACTGGAAGTGTGAATATTTATAGAACTTGCCAGCAAAAGAAGCAAACGCTATTTACTGGACAGACTTCATTCACATACACAAGTAATTGAACTTCAATCACGTGTAGAAGACCTTCATATTCAACGTGAAATATAGGAAGGGAACGTCAGTTGCAGACGTCCCCTATGCATCATTAATTGTGACAAGTGACAATTCCTAATTATGTATAAACTTCCTGGAATATGGAGCCCTATATATAATTGTTTCACCTTCAAATTATTAAGCAAAAGCCAGGTTAGCTAAACTTAGTTGGACCAGGTTAACGCAAATATATATAGTGGACTAAAAACCGAACAGAATTGAAAGTTAAAATAGCCACCTGAAGACACGGCCATTTCTCCTCATTTTTAAGTATCCATGTTTAAAATATGTGCAGTATTTCAAAGAGAGAAGTATTAAATTGTGACGTGAAGTGTTAGCCTATTTGTTTATTGAGAATTTTAAATTTTATGATTATATAGAATTTAAACTCACAAGTCACAAGTATATATAATAGCTATTTTTAGGGTTGTTTGAATATAGATGGAATTTTTAAAAGCCTTATAGTCTATTTGGTATTGTTTATTCTATGAAGAGAATCAAAGTTCAAATCTTTCTTTCCAAAATATCAAATTATTCAGAAAAAAAAGAGTATAAATGGAATTTGATTTTAGATCATATTTTTTAAAAAATATGATACTTAAAAATATACAAATTTTAATTATTTAAACTAATCTTACATAATTCATGGCTAAAATGTTGTTTTTATCCCTAAAGTTTGCATGAATATTTTTTTTTTCTCTAACTATTGAAAGTATTACACGAAAAAAGAAATTTATATATACTTTAAAGACATAAACAATATTTTAACCTAAAGTCATTTAGTAACTTAAGAATTATTAATTTGAGAATAATTGATAATTTAAATCAAGGAAAGGCTTAAATGTATTGTTGTTTCTAAAGTTTACCCATTGAACACTTTGGTTTTAAAAATTTTGAAATGAGCGTTGTTGATCATTAAAATTTGCAAAATAAGAGTTATTAATCCCTCTATTCAATTCTTTTAATTTAATTACTTGCGTGGCTAATAAAAAAATAATATAGATTATTTTAATATTATATGGACGTTACTTTTTTAATTCTCAATTAAACTTAGGAAAAATACTCGAATCTATTCCTAACTCACATACCTGACCCGATTGCAGACAGAAGTAAGAGAGAAAACCCCCAACCCATCGATGCCACCTCCCCACCACCCGCGCAACATCAGCTCCATGACAACATCTCTGTTACTATTATATACATTTTCTGCTTTTTTGTATTCGATTAATGTGTTTCTTTGGGTTTTTCATTTCGTTTGTGCGAAAGATTAATATTTCATTTCGTTTGTTGCTGGACATCATTATCAAGCACATCCACACTTTCGTAACCCGCTTGTTTGGCACATGAGATGAAAGATCTTGGCCGTTCCATAGGTTTCTTGGCACATAGAGCCATGTGAACTTGATAACGTGATACACGGCCAATATTACAATCCAACTTGTTTGAGGTGCGTTAGATCCCAAGATACGGTGGTGTTCTAGCGACATTGGGTTGCTACTGCGTGCTGTCATGGCGGTAGAGGAAAAGACTTGCGGGCTGTGGTAGCTTTGGGTCACTGGCGACGAATTTTGGATAAACGTTCGTTGATAGTGGGTTGAATATGGTGCCATAGAGTTGCAGGTTTTTTTATTGCAATAGAGTCGGGTAATGGGTAACTTAGGAATAATGAATCTGAGTCAGTTCATGGATATTTTGGTTAGGTGTAATACATAATTAAAAAATAAAGTGTCATATAATATTAAAATATATCATAGTTGGAGTAGGTAACCTAGCTCTGATATTATGTTAAAGTCTAATTAGTATAACTCAATCTCAAAAAATGCCTTATGAGATGAGGATTGCTCATGAACCTATAAACTCATTACTCACTTTATCTATTTCCAATATGAAATAATAATATCCAATAAAAATATTATTGAAATTTGATCGTGTAAATTTGAGAGGTTTTGGGGTTGAAAACTTTGTGAGATTGGAGATTGATGGCTGAGTTTGATTGTGTCTACAGTGGGTTTGATCTGTATTTTTGGTATCATGTTTGTAAATTTGTGTCGCGAGAACCAAATTGGGTGGTGAAAGCAGCGGTCGATCTAATTGAATAATTCTCGAAGTAACAAGGCCCTGCTTTCCAATGCTGGCTTCGATTGAAACCCAATGGGGGGTTTTTTAACTTGTGGAGGTGCTGAATTCATAGTAGAACGAATTCAATCATTTTCTTCTTGGGGTTATTGTGAGGAGGATATGATCAAGTGTTCGATGAAATTTTGTGTAATAGGATTCAAAATTATATTCCTTTCATTTTATTTCATTTTCTTTTTAACCAAACAAATTTGTGTTTTTTCTTTTAATTTACTTTTATTTTAAATTTTTATTATTTTACTAAAAATGATCTTTTTGTTATAAAACCTTATGTCAGGCAAAATTAATAGAAAGTAAGTGACATGGATCAATTTGCCTAATTGTCAAACCTCAAAGGTTAATAACATAAAATTGAAACTAAAGAGGTCTGTTTAGAACTGACCTAAATCCTAGAAGGTCGTGTTGTTATTCATCCAAAAAAATAATTCAGACATTTATTTATTAAGTTTTGAAATCCACCAATCACATTTATTATTACATCAGTTTACAAAAATTATATTGTAAAATTTATATAATAAAACTACGAACATAATATTTTCACAATAATTTCACAACAATGTTAAAATATCAAATTGTAAATAATAAATAGTAAATGATAAATAATAAAGTCAAGTAAATAATAGATCCATATAAAAACTAATAAAAATATATCAACTCAATATTATTGCCATTTGTGATTAACGTGACATTTGACCTCCTTACTAAATTTCATCTCAGTATCTACTGAAATGACTAATGAGATGGACCTTAAAATAATATTTAAAAAAAAGAAAACCGACACAAGTGGATAAATTCGATTTTGACCAAATTTATAGTATCTTTAATATTTTTCTTTGTGAGAAATGTGGTCATCATGATGAGATTTTTCACAAAGAATTACCCATCATGTTGAATATGATAATAAAAAAAGAATACTTGAATTACCCATCATGTTGGGTGCACGGCATGTGCTGACTATGATAAAAAAAAAGAAGAAGTCCAGTCCACAATAAATTGAAGCCCAAGTGATGAGATGTTTAGATAGTGGATACCTACTTCTTTATGAATCGGAAGACTCACAAATAGTTTGATTAGACAGTGGACCTAAGTGTGATTGGAGATTAGACAATGGATACTCCTTCCTTTTTCTAATTTATTTATTTATGAATAGTGGATACCTACTAGAAATCGAAGCTTTAGGCCCCTTTTTTATATGCTGCCAGCCGAATAAGAGAAACAGCTAAAAAAAAAAACAAAAAAGGGAAGAGTTTACTTCCAACAATACTTTAATGTACTGAATGAGACATTAGCATGTCACCTCTCTATTTGGGGCATGTGTCATGAAGGATATAAGCTCAGATATTTTGTTTGGGAAACTGAAGTGATGTATTCATTGATAAGTAGGTTTCAAGTAGTGATTTGTAAAATATATATATATATATATATATAGGCTCGCCACAATGGGCTAAGAGCCCACGCCAGTCGTGATGCGAGAGAAAGTGGCAAAGAGTGCGAGAGAAAGACCTGTGAGGGAGGATGCAGTTGTGCCAGAGAGAGGGGCAAAGAGGGGAGAGCTGACAAAGAAGAAAAATTAAATCTAATGAGAGGAGATAGAAAAACATGAGTTAGATAATAGGGGTATGCAATTTTTTATTTTTTTTAGTTAATGGGGTTGAGTGTTGTAACGGGAAATAATTTCAAGAGTTTGTGGACAGCTTGAGAAAGACCTCTCCTGGTGTGGTTGTGAAGATCATTCTTCAAGTGGAAGATAGATTCTGCACAGGAAGGAACAAATGAGAAGGGATGGTCCCCGGTGTTGGGGACTGATCACCCTTCGATGGTAAAGTCAGTCTAAAATGGTTTTTTGGGCAATAAAATAGTGAATGTATGATTTTTGCGAGTCACCATGTGTGTACCTGGTTCTCGTTGTAATTCCCCTTTTATAGCCTCTCTAATGACAGCTTGCCTGTCATTTTCATCATTGCTTCGTTCCCCAAAAAGGGGTTGACATCCTTTGATGGAACAGTGGGATGTATGTTCGTCCTTGCTTGTGTGACCATACCCGATGCATTTATAATTTTGGGTGCTTGCCCCACGTGGGCTGTTGCCAGGTAGGTCACCTCGCCATGCTGTCATTAATGCATTCAGCCTTCCATCTGATCAACATTAAATGTCGAGATTTGGTATATCTGTAGTCCGGAGAGGAACTTCAAGATGTTGAAGGTCCGCCCTAGAATAAGTAAGGTTCGTGCATCTCTTTATTTGATAAATGACGTTCCTGGTGCCTTGGGACCTTTACACAAAATTTCCCCTCACAATAGTCCCTTAGTCCGTCTTACACAGAGAAAAGCTAGTGCGGGACGGATTGTAATTGTCCGTGCCACTTCCCGCCTGCCGTGTTAGCGAATCTGATTCGTGCGACCCCTCGTGTTCCGTGTTTTTTGCCATGATGAGCCTAGAGCCCTGGGCGCTGTTTACTTATGACATAATCGTTGTACTTCAGCCGTCACATTCATACCAAGATCATGATGAAGCCCATTTATGCAGCTTTCCCTGTACGCTTTTCCCCTTTCGTCTATAAATACCATACTTCTGCTTTTAGCTCTTCTATTTTCCTCTCGTTACAAACTATTCCTTGCGTTCCCGATCTTCTTTCGTCTTATCCCTTCAGCATTTTTCTCTCATCCGTGCTCTCACCTGTAAGTCTCCCTCCTCATCTTCCTTGTTTTCCTTTTCACTCTCTTTTTTTGGGGATTAGGTTTTTAGCAATGGGTAGGAAAAGAAACGAAGAGGAAGGGGGTAAGCTGAGCCGTTACGTGAACACGCCTGAAGCTATGGCCATGTTCCGCCACATATATGAGATCCCAGATAGTGTGGGTCTGAGGTACGTGCATTGGTCCGATGCATTTCCTCCCTCCGAGGGGGAGCTTCTCATCCCTGTGGTGGCAGTCGTGGAAGGGGGGGGGTTCGTTTTCCCATGGACCCCCTCCTGGTGGATTTCCTCAATTACCTCAGTTTATCCCCCACTCAGATAAATCCAAACATCTTTAGGATAGTGATGGGAATTGTAGAGCTGAATAGGAGGTTAGGTTTAGAGCTTAGCACCTATGATATAGTCCGGACCTACATCCTTCACCGTAACTCAAAACCTGAATCCTACTCACTCCGCCCTAGAGACATCAATTTCACATTGGTGAACGGCTTGCCGGACACCAATCGTGGCTTCGATGATGACTATTTAGTGGTGTTTGGAGATTGGTTTTTGCCTGGACATAAGTGTCCCACAAGGGATGGGGTTCCAGGTCCGTCTCTCCTTGATATTTTATTTAGTACGGACATATAACGATTTGGTACTAATCCATTATGTTACCTTGTGCAGATTCCAAAAGGAGGAAACCCCGTAAGAATATGGTGAAGATCAATAGCCTGTGCGTAGTCTGGGAAAGCGAGGTTTGCACGGACGATTACGCACAGCCTCGCTTTGCCCCCTTGCTGCTCCGCTACATGGCCCAGACGCACTCGTACTTGGGGTGTAGGTTGGTAAAAGAAGTTCAGGCCACTCGATCGGACCCGGCCAACCTAGTCCTGCCTGCTAGAGATATCCGGAAGCTGCTTGACGCCGGGGCGCCAGATATGTCTGGAATAAATCTTTGGAATCTGCTCCCTGTCCGTCGTCAAGAGGGCACCTCTAAGAATATGCCGTCCTCCACTCAACCGGGTTCAAGAAAAAGAGGACGGGCTGAGAGCTCTGAAGGTCCGAGTCGTCCGGCATCTGCAACTACGCACAGTTCGTCGGCTCCTGAAGCACCTGGGGTGGACCAGGATTTATCTCAATTGGGCAATGTGGTCCGCTCAGGAATGCGTCTACGGTCCAGCGCACAAGTTCAAGGGGATGGATTCGGTCATCTGTGGGCTCCTCGTATGGAGTACCGTGAAGAGGAACCTGTCACTGAGGCAAACTGCATCTTCCTTGTTGGAGACCGGCATAGTGGTTCAGTGGCCAGCGCCATAAGCCAAGTAGTCCGTCTCCCGGCTGATATGGAGGAGTGGAAGAAGGCCATTGATGATGAACTCATCAGTAACTTGAGGAGGGGCGTTCTCATGGTAAGAACAAATCTTAATATGTATGTGAGTCTTCATTTGCAAGTCATTGGGTCTTTTGTCCGGGCTAACATCTGTGCCATTCTTGTAGGGGGTTCAAGCCGCGTTAGAGCTAGAGGATCGCTTCCGGGCCGACAAGGAGCACCTCGCCCACGCCAACAGTTTGGCCACCAAGTACCAAGATGCTAAGAAGGCGGCCGTTGAGTCAAAGAAATTGGCTGACGCTGCTGACGTGAAGAGGGCAGAGGCAGAGGAGTCTCTCAAGGATGCCTTGGACTCACTAACGAAGGTTGAGGATAGGGTCCGGGCCCTAGAGTTGAAGGTGGAGCAGGCCAAGGTGGCAGCCTATGAGAAGGGGAGTAAAGATGCCCAAGAGGAGATGCACTGTCAGCTTCCAGGGGTTTGCAACCAATACTACACAGATGCCTAGAACAACGCTCTAGCCCTTCTCGGTTCAGGGCGGACCACTTTGCCCTCAAAGCCGATCAAGCTCCCCTTTCCTGGGGTTCGTCCGCCTCCTCCTCCTGAGACGGTCCTCAACACTCCTCTTCTTGAGCTGGGTGCGGTCATGGTGGATTTAGAGGAGGTGAACTCAGCCGAGGCTGCAGGTTCAGCTGATGCCGATCAACCACATGACGCCCTTGAAGGAGGAAGTGCGGCTCTGGGCATTGCGGCCCAAATTGATTGTAATATTTTATTTGTATTTTTGAAATGTATGTTAAATTTGAACATTTTGTCTCAAACATTTTCCTCTTGAATGAAAACACTTGTATGTTCTTATTTAGGATTTTTGAACGAACGATCAAATGAACGGTCCGTGCCGTACCAAAATAAACGGTCTAGTGTGCACTTATCTTAATGAGGGCCGTTTTAGTACTTTGGAACCTAAGCCGTTCTTGTGATGGAAAGACGCCTCGATAGGCTAGGTATTCGTGGGCAAGGGAAATCTTCGCTAAGTACCGTAAAGGCTTTATTAGCGAAGAATTTAATCAGTTACTTGGCACGACCAAGGTTTAACATCGTTCCAACAAACTATATAGGCTATTATGCAGAGAATAAATCAAGTATTCGGCAAAGCCAAAGTATTTAATGCCGTTCTCATGTATCACACAAGTTTCTCAGAGAAACTGGAATACTTGGCATGGCCAAGGTTTGGTGCCGTTCTAGTACATCACATAGGACTGACAGGCAGAAAAATAGAGTAAACCACGTACCTGTTATAGTCAGGGATTAACGTCGCTCTGCCTTATCATGAAGGGCTCGTAAGCAGGAGACTTAGAATTCCTGAGATGACCAGGGTTTCGATGTCGTCCTACCACACTGCTTGAGAGTTTGCAAGCAAGACACCTAGCATGGTTAGGATTTTGATGCCGCCCTGCCACACCACTTGGGGGTTTACAAGCAGAGCACCTAGCATGGCCAGGATTTTGATGCCGCCCTGCCACACCACTTGAGGGTTTACAGGCAGAGCACTTAGCATGGCCAGGATTTTGATGCAGCCCTGCCACACCACTTGAGGGTTTACAGGCAGAGCACCTAGCATGGCTAGGATTTTTATGCCTTTCTTCTGATTGATATTCAACCACCACATGTGATCAAAGTTCTTTGTATTTCAAAAAATAGCAGCTTTGACTTGTACAATCCCTCATACTGGTAAAACTTCTTTAGGTTGCTTATATTCCAAGGCCGTTTGAGGGGTCTGTCGTCCATTCCTTTGAGGTTGAATGCTCCTAGTCTAGCCTCCGAAATGATCTAATAGGGCCTTTCCCAATTTGCTCCTAGCTTACCGTGTGTCGGGTCCTTTCTTCTTCCCAACACTTTCCGTAGTACCAAGTCCCCGGGTGCAAGGACTCGCTTGCTTATACTCCTGCCATACTTCTTCTTCAAGTCGCCTTGGTAGGATGCCAGCCTGATCATGGCGAGGTCTCTGCGTTCCTGAGCCAAGTCCAAATCTCTAGCCAGCATGAGCTCATTATTCTCCTGATTGAATTCCTCCGATTGCAAAGTAGGGAGCCTTACTTCGAGCGGGATCACGGCCTCAACTCCATAAGTCAGAGAGAACGGGGTTTCCCCAGTGGAATTTCGGGGCGTCATTCTGAAGGTCCATAGTACCGTTGGCAGTTCCTCCACCCATCTCTCTTTAGCTTCTTCTAGCCTTTTCTTAATTCCGTTGAGAATCGTTTTGTTGGAAGATTCTGCCTACCTGTTTCCCTATGGATAGGTTGGGCTAGAGAAATAATTCATGATTCCGAACTCTAAGCAGTGCTTCTTGCATGGACCGCTGTCGAATTGTGTACCATTGTTGGAGATGAGACATTTGGGGATACCGAAGCGAGTTATTATGTTCTTCCAAACGAACTTTCTTGACTCGGAGTCAGTGATACGCGTGAAGGGCTCCGCTTTGACCCACTTCCTAAAATAGTCGGTTGCCACAATCAACCATTGTCTGTTCCCCGTTGCGCGTGATAGTGGTCCAACCAGATCTAGCCCCCACTAAGTGAACGGCCACAGACTAGAAATTGGGTTAAGTTGAGATGCAGACTTGTGTATGGCCGAAGCGAACAATTGGTACCTCTTGCAGTGCCTGACATATTGAGCTGCATCCTTTTGCATATAAGGCCACCAGTAACCTTGACCTATTGTTCTGTGGGCCAAGAATCGTGTTCCAGTATGGCCATCGCACACTCCCTCATGAATTTCGTAGAGCAAGTTCTGGACTAGGTCCGGATGCACACAGAGGAGGTAAGGCCCCGTGTAAGACTTCTTGTACAACTTTCCCTCTCGGGAGACCTAATACCTTCTTGCTGTCCTGTGTACCTTGGCTGCTTCCTTCTAATCAGCTAATAATATGACTTTTGATAAGTAATCCAGTATAGGGTCCATCCAGCTGGGTCTCGCCTCAATCTGACCTACACTCCTCTGGCCTTTCTTTGTTATGCTAGGAAAATCCTGCACTTCTACCATTACGGTCCTTTTGAAATTTGGGGCCACGGAAGATGCTAACCTAGCGAGCGAGTCGGCATGCCCATTGTGCTCTCGGCCTATTCTCTCGATGTTGAATTTGCAGAAGCCTCTTAGGAGATCTTTAGCTAAATCCAGGTAAGCCACCATTCTTTCGTCCTTCACCATATACTCCACAGTCAACTAATTGACTATTAGCTGGGAGTTACAGTGAATGGTGAGGGGATCAGCACCGAGTCGTTTAGCAGCTTTGAGGCCGTGCAGGAATGCTTCATATTCAGCTACATTGTTTGAAGCGTCGAAGCCTAATCTGACAGCCTGCTCCAATAATTCTCCCTCTGGCGATATTAGGACTATTCCCAAGCCAGAGCCCCTAGAATTTGCCGTGCCGTCAACATATAATGCCTAACCCTTCTTTTCTAGGTTCCGCTCATCATCCTTGTGGTCTTCTGGTGCAAATTCTACTATGAAGTCGGCCAGCATCTGTCCTTTGATTGCTGTCCTGGGTTTGTAGCACACATCGTATGCCCCAAGCTGTGCTCCCTATTTGGATATTCGGCCGCTGAAGTCTGAGTTTCTAAACAAGGCCTTCAAAGGCAGGGAGGTTAGAACGATCATAGTGTGGGCTTGAAAGTAGTGTGGGAGCTTATTCGCCGTTACGAACAGTGCGAGGGCCGACTTTTTCAGTGGTAGATACCTTGTCTCTGCCCCATTCATAGTCTTGCTGGTGTAATAAACTGGTCTCTGTCTTCCAAAGTCATCTCGTATGATTGCCGCGTTGACTGCCTTATCTAAGGCCGCTAGATAAACATAAAGTGGTTCCCCTTCTTTGGGTGAGGAAAGTAACGGCGGTGCTGCCAAGTATTTCTTCAGTTGCTCAAATGCGCAGTCAGACTCTTCGCTCCATGCAAAGCTTTTCCCTTTTTTAATCAGGTCGAAGAACGGTTGGCATCTTTTAGCTGATCTAGAGATAAACCGGTTGAGTGCGGCGGCCATGCATGTTAGTCTTTGCACCTCCCTGACGCTCTTAGGGGGCTGTAGCCCCTGGATAGTTGCTATTTGATTTGGGTTTGCTTCTATGCCGCGCTGGGATACCATAAACCCTAAAAACTTTCCTGAGCCTACTCCAAACGCGCATTTTGAAGCGTTGAGCTTCAAGTTGTGTGTTCTAAGTATGCCGAAGACCCGCCTCAAATCATTCATATGGTCCGAGCTCTTGACACTTTTGACAACCATATCATCAATATATACTTCGACAGTCTCCCCAAGCAACTCCGAGAATATCTTGGTAACCATCCTCTGGTAAGTTGCCCCCGCATTTTTTAGCCCGAATGGCATCACCTTGTAACAAAATACTCCCCTGGCGTGATGAATGCAGTCTTTTCCTGGTCTTCTCTTCTTAGGGCAATCTGATGATATCCTTGGAAGGCATCTAAAAAGCTCATTCTCTCATGGTCGGCCATAGAGTCCACCAGTTGATCTATCTTTGGAAGCGGGAATGGATTTTTTGGGCAGGCTCTGTTCTGGTCTGTGAAATCCACACAGACTCTCCACTTCCCGTTTTTCTTTTTTACCACGACAGTGTTGGACAAACATTGCGGATATTGGACTTCCCGAATTGCTCCAATCTTTAAGAGCCGTTCTACTTCTTCTTGCACGGCCTCCGCGTGCTGAGGAGCCGTCCTTCTTGCCTTCTGGACTACTGGTCTGGATTCTGGCGAGACGTTGTGGCAGACAAACTCTAAATCTACCCCGAGTGCCTCGTATGGAGTCCATGCAAAGACGTCTTGGTATTCCTCGAGAAGAGTCAATAATTGTGACTTGTGTTCCTTAGACAGAGAGTCACCTACCAAAAACTGCCTCTGAGCTTCCCCTTCTGTCGCTGGTACTGGTACAATTTTCTCCGCACATTTCTCTTGAGGAAGGCGCTCCTCACTCTCATCTTTATTCTGTAATTGCTATCTGCCCCCCTCGGGGCCTTCCTCCGTTTCTTGAGGTTGTTGTGACTTGTGCTTAACTGCGGCCACCAAGCATTGCTTTGCCGCCAGTTGGTCCCCCATAATTTCCATGACGTCTTGTGGTGTTGGAAACCTTAGCCGTTGATGGAGTGTGGAGGGGACTGCGCCCATTCGATGCAGCCATGGTCTCCCTAGGATTGCATTATAAGGGGAGAAAGCGTTGAGAATGAAGAACTCAGTTGGGGGTGAGACTGTCCCAGCTTTGACGTTGATTGTGACCGTTCCGGATGGAACGACTGTCTCTCCAGAGAAACCACTGAGCGGTCCTTCAGCGCGGCTCAAATCCTTCTTCGTGAGGCCCAAGCCTTTAAACAGAGGCTTGTACATGATCTCGGCTGAACTACCAGGATTTATGAGAATTCTTTTAACGTCGTAGTCACCAATTTGTAAAGTTACTACTAGAGCGTCTGAATGGGGGAGTTGTACCCCTTCCAAATTTTGGTTTGTGAAAACAATCTGTTCCACGGACTCTTTCTTCAAAGGAACCGGAGCCATTTGTGCCGAGTCTCCAATTTGGAATATCTCCCGCAGATGTGCCACTTTCCTCATTTCTCCTCTTTGGTCGTGGCTGGTCGCCCCGTAGTGAATTACGTCAATGATTCCTATAGGAGCTGAGGTCTTCACCATGGTTTTTGGTGCTTCAGTGTTTTGGTGGGGACACTTCGACTCGTCCACATATTGCCTTAGGTGCCCATTCTTCACCAAGTGCTCTAGGTGGTGCTTATAAGCCCGACATTGTTCAGTTAAGTGTCCACGCTCTCGGTGATAACTACAGTACAGCTTAACTTCTCTGGTGGCGGGGTTGCCAGGCAGTTTCGGGGGCCACTCGAAGTATGGTTTCTCCTTGATTAGGGGGAGGAGCTGATAGATTGGCTCTTTAAACGTTGTGTACCAGCCAGGCATAGACCGGCCCTGGGCGGATCTGTTGTCCTTCTAGATTTCTTGGCCCGGCTCGACTCAAGTTGTGTTATCTTTTTCTCCGCAGGCAAGGGCCCTTCCACGGCTCTGGCCGAACTTTTAGAGTCATCTTCTACTCTGATGTGTTGCTCCAGGCCGGTCATGAGATCCGCCATATTGACAGGAGGCTTCTGGGTGAGAGATTGCCTGAGTTTGACGTCTTGGTGCAGATCGAACCGGAACGTCTTTACCACTATGTCTTCGTCACATGTGTCAATGTCGTTGTAGACCTCCCAGTATCGTGCAGAATATAACTTCAATGTTTCTTCGGGTTTCATTTTTAGGGCCAGCAGGGAATTAATCTCCTTAGGCTTCCGAGTATTTGTGATGAACCTTGCGGTGAAACCCTCAGACATTTCCCTCCATGAGCGAATGGACCTGTGTTCTAGGCAATCGAACCATCGCAGCCCCACTTCTCCCAGGCTCGAGGGGAGTATGCGGCACATGAGCGCATCATTCGAATTGTGGAGAGTCATAGCTTTCCGGTAACAGCTCAAGTGTCCCACAAGATCGCCTTTCCTGTCGTAAACAGCAAGGTTGGGTGAAGTGAACTTGGTCGGGAGCTTCGCCCGCTCTATTTTGGTCGAGAAGGGGGAGGATAAGATCTGCTGGAGCTTCCTCCAAATCGGGTTGCTCTTGTGTTGAGGGGGAGGTGTCCTAGAGTGGTGATGCCTGCGCCTCTTGGGGGACATGGTCCTTTGGTGTTCGTGTTTGACCTCCCGCTGCGCTCCTTGCGGCTAGGAACACGATGTGAGTTCTCACACGAACCTGAGTGACTTATAGATCGTCTTCTCCGGTGCTGCTCATCTTCTTTCTCGTCATTTCCTTTTAAGAGCTTGAACTCTTCTTCGAGCTCCTCGATTCTTCTCTTCTTTCTAGCTTCTCCGAGGAAGGAAGGTTCTCTAGAATGCGAGCGCTGCCTTCCCTCAGTCCTTCCTTGTGAGCGCTGCTCTTTGCGCCATTCCTGTCCGCCTAGAACTTGTACCTCGGATTGTATCTTTCTGCGATTGAAGGTTGGCAATTTGGTACCTCCTTATTCGTTCCCCGAGATGGCCACCTCTTCCATTCTACACGGTGAGTCTGTAACCTCTTCCTGAATTGGCCTTTCCCACAGACGGTGCCAATTGTAACGGGAAATAATTTCAAGAGCTTGTGGACAGCTTGAGAAAGACCTCTCCTGGTGTGGTTGTGAAGATCACTCTGCAAGTAGAAGATAGATCCTGCATAGGAAGGAACAAATGAGAAGGGATGGTCCCCGGTGTTGGGGACTGATCACCTTCTGATGGTAAAGTCAGTCTAAAATGGTTTTTTGGGCAATAGAATAGTGAGTGTATGATTTTTGCGAGTCAACATGTGTGTACCTGGTTCTCGTTGTAATTCCCCTTTTATAGCCTCTCTAATGACAGCTTGCCTGTCATTTTCATCATTGCTTCGTTCCCTAAAAAGGGGTTGACATCCTTTGATGGGACAGTGGGATGTCTATCCATCCTTGCTTGTGTGACCATACCCGATGCATTTATGATTTTGGGTGCTTGCCCCACGTGGGCTGCTGCTAGGCAGGTCACCTCACCATGTTGTTATTAATGCATTCAGCCTCCCATCTAATCAACATTAAATGTCGAGATTTGGTATATCTATAGTCCGGAGCGGCACGTCAAGATGCTAAAGGTCCGCCCTAGAATAAGTAAGGTCCATGCATCTCTTTATCTGATAAATGACGTTCCTGGTGCCTTGGGACCTTTATACAAAATTTCCCCTCACAAGTGTGTTTAATTTTTACCTAAGAGTAATGCTACATCCATAATAATTTTCATCTATACCCATCACTAATATTACTTTATTATCTATTATTCATAATTTGGTATCTCAATAATTTCCGTTGTGCCTCAAGACTTATTGCTCACCTAAAGGAGACACTACAAGAAAATAGGTCTATGGCAACAAAACCTTTCGTCGCACAAAAGTCTCAATTTCGTCGCTTGATGTACCAGGCGACGAAATAATACGTTAGGCGACAAAAATCGTTTCGTCGACAAATGTTGGTCGCGGAATAGTCCTGGCGACGAAATATTTTTGTTACTTTTGTCGCCTAATACTTTCAACATTTAGCGACGAATGTTTTCGTCGCCTATTAATTTCGTCGCCTAAATAGCATTTGGCGACGAATTTATTTTTGTCGCCTAAAGATCATTTGTCGACGAAACATGGTTTGTCGCGCAAAAAACTGTAGGCGACAAAACTTATTTTTGTCGCCAAATAATCTTTGCGCGAGGAAATTTATATCATCGCCTATTGAATTTCAGGCGACGACACATGTTGTCGCCACTTGTTTTTTGTTTTTTTTTTCAACCTGTTAGGCGACAAAAATATGTGTCGCCAATTGCCAAATGATATAGATATATATATATATATATATATTACCATCTGTCATTAAGAAATTTATTCATTTTTAACAATATATCCATAAGCAAACCATCCATATATTCCAAAAGTAAATAATATATAAGTTAGAATAAACATACTACATTAAATGAAACAAGGCCTGTCAATCCACAAAAGCAAAGGAACAAAATCCTTCAACTCATTCCTAAAATACAAAATGGGGAATGAAAGAGATTGGAATAGTTCCCAAACATTATACAATTCATGTTCCATCTAGCTACAAAGTGCAATTAATACAAATGAAAATATGTCTTCTAACAATACAAAAAAAGATGACTTCAAAGACAAAATATGTCATCATTCCCCCAAGCTCATATAATCTGCACAAAAATATCAAGAAAACAACATTAAGATCAAAGAGCAAAAACATTATTTCAATAAGAAATATGAGAATTATTTTTAAGCATACGTAAAACTAATGGACACCATTGCTTTTAGTGTTTTAACCTTTGGCCATTCATTTCTCTGCTTAAGTGTTATGAAACACACATTTGCATGCATATAGCTCTCTAACCGTGAGTTCTATTAAAGTATTGTAAGTTCTTATGTTTTACTTTGAGACCATATGTCATGTTTGTGTCAGTCCACAAGCCGTTCCATGGCTGTTTTATGTTTTTGCCCTTTTGCGGGACATTTATAGGCAAAAGTGCTTTGAAACGCACATTTGTGCATAACTCTCTAACCGTAAGTTTTATCATCATTCCGCAAATTCCTACATGTTACGTTAGACCCCGGGGTCGTGGTCATGTAGGTTCACGGGCTGTTCCATGATTGTTTTATGTTTTTGCCATTTGGCTACTCATTTTTAGGCTTACGTGTTAAGAAACACACATTTGCGCATAATTCTCTAACCATAAGCCCTATCAATGTTTTGTAAGTTTCTACATGTTACTCTAGAACCAAGGATGGTTTTTGTGTCAATCCACGGGCCGTTCCGTGGCATCCTTATGATTTGGCCCATTTGCGTGACATTTCTAATCTTAAGTGCTATGAAACGCACATTTACGCATAACTCTCAAACCGTGAGTCCTATTATCATTCCGTAACTTACTACGTGTTAGTTTGGGCCCGAGGGTCGTGATCATGTAGGCCCACAGGCCATTCTATGACTGTTTATGTTTTTGCCCTTTGACCACTAATTTCTAAGTTTACGTGTTCTAAAATGCACATATGCGCATAATTCTCAAACTGTGAGCTCTATCAACATTTTGTAAGTTCATACATGTCTATCATTGAAAAATTTAAGAAACAAAAACATGAAATATATACCCAAACAACAGCATAAAAACTCATTGGCTATATACCCAATGATTGAAGAATGAACGAATCATATTATCAATCCGTAAGTTCTTATGTGTTACTTTGGTTTCGAGTATCAAATTCATGTAGGTCCACAGGTCGTTCCATGATAGTTTTATATTTTTTCTCTTTGATCACTCATTTCTAAGTTTAAGTTTTATGAAACACACATTTGCACATTTGCCCTTAGGGTTTGAATTGAAACTCATTCAATTCACATAGATATAAGTGCATGTCTATATTCCCCACAATCCACAACCCAAATTCACACACAAAACCCAAAACGAATAGGATTTGGAATCGGGCCGGCATACAAATACCAAGTCACTATATAAGAGTAGCATGTGTCCTAAAAGTTTCAGCTCGAGTTAACTTTTCTATAATTTATTAAAATTCCCAAGAGTCAGTAAGCTCAATTATGTCAAACAGCCAATTCCAGAAGAGTGTAACACACTTATAAACTTCATTTTCACTATCAAAACACATCCACATTTGATAAAAATTTACAGAAACCTTTAATAATGTGTCTATAACAGACCATAAAAAATTCCGATCAAAATGAGTTTTATATAATTTTCTAAAATTCATACAACTCAGCAACATCGAATTTTCCATATAATTTTTAGAATTTTGAAAACAAATTCACTAAAAATCACATATTCATCAAATCACTGTAAACTTTTTTCCAAATTAACCTCAAGGGTGTTAGATTTCATTCTACATAGAATTGGTCTCAAAATTCCCCATGTGGAATTTATGGTAAATTTTACAACACAAGATGCACAAAACTGTCTTGTGGACAGATTTGACTAGTTCTATTATAAATTCACAAATAAATATCAAACGATAATATTTTCTAATGAAATTTGATACACATATACTAGACACATGATATAAGAATTCACAAAAACCCATTTTCTCATATCTATTTTCAATAAAAACTGAATTTCAATTGAAATTTACTGTTCACGTAGTAGCAGAAAAATCAGGAACAAATTTAGTTCTTCCTTTGGGTAACTTAATAAATCTTCATATACATGAAACCAATTCACCAAATCTCAACCAAAATCAGCCTAAAAATGTTTTAGATTCATTCTAAATGAAAAAATAAACATTTTTCATGAAGGGTATATGACCAAATTTTTCACCATTTGAAATTTGCTTCCAAATGGTCATTTAATCAAACACTTGGTGGACAACTTTGCATATTACTTACACATGAGTTTTCTTCATAAAACCCATTCTCCCTACATACATTTGTAGAGTTTAGACACACAATATCTACTCTAAATGTGTTACAAATGCATTCTCAAACAACAACAATACAAACCCATCACAAATTGGAATACAAAAACCCAAAACATGCAAAAATCAAGTCCAAAAAACACAAGATACCTATGAATCCGAAAATTACATCAATAAATCTAAAACAATTTTAAGTTTGAGTGTTTGATAATACATACCCCACTTCTAGCACCATTAGAACAATATTTTCGTAAGTTTTAAAGCAAGCCATCATCCGGGTTGAATGTCAACTTGAATCTCCTATTCTTTGCCATATTTGACCTTGAGAAAGAAGTTGAAACCATCAATGGTGGGCTGAAATTTCAAGAGAAAACACAAGAAAATGAGTTCTTGGTGAAGAAGAAGAAGGAATGTGGAAGAAATTTGAAGAATACAAGAAATTTGGAGAAGAAAGAAAGAGGAAGATGAAAACTTTGTCTTCCTTCACTTTGAATTTCGGCCAGCACAAGGGGGGAATGCTTCCCTCCTTTTCCAGCCATGTGTTATGTATTAAGTGGGTCCTAGGCCCCTTTGGTCAATCCACTTACACTTAAAGTCAATTTTTGACTATTTCTATTCTAAAAAATCTAATTTTGGTCTAAATTAGTTTCTGAAAAGTCCTACTGCCCAAATATTTTTATTTCTAAGGTATTAGGACCAAAATTTTATTTGTCAAAATGGTTTTAAAAAAATATGGCCAAACCCATTAAATTTATAGACCCAATTTTTTGAAAAAAAAAAATATTGGAATCACTTTTTTTTGGCTAAAATTTTCTGACAAATTCTAATGAGAATTTTCACAATAATAAATCAAATTAGTTTTTCCATAGTAATATTAAATTATACCCAAAATTTACGAATTTTTTTGGGTTGTTTTATGCAACATAATGTGGCCTCACTTTGAAATATGATAAGAGTTTTTTTTTTTTAATAAATGTGAGTAATGAAATATGATTTTTTAACGGACTCTTAGATTTTATTTATTGATAGATAAATTTTTGTGAGGTTTAGGACAAATTTAATTATAGATGATTCCAGTAATTGTAGTGACAACATCTATATCGGAGTTGCATCTTGAGAGAGGCAAGGGAGAGAGAGAGAGACATAGGCCGAAATTGGTGAGGGTAAGACCAGTCCCACCCTATAGGAAATTTAAAGCTTTTACAAATTAAAATACAAGTTACTCTGGTTTTGAAAATATATATATATATATATATATCCATCTAACATTACTCTATAGTTATTAAACCTAGACCCATATGTTAATCTGATATATGAGTCGGGTCATTGGGTCAATGGCTTAACTAATAGGTCATCAGTCGAACTATATGATCAAATAAAATTAATATTAAAAAATGCCCACAGAATGTATTATAAAATCAAGACTAAAATGCACTGTACACCCTTTAAGTTTGACCAATTTTGATTTTATACCCGAATATTTGAATGTTTTGATCTGCTCCCTCTTAGTTTGGGTCCGTTTGTATATTGACCCTCCCGTCCATAAAACGTTAGCCCCTAGTTATTAAGTATTACCTAGGCCTGACACATGTGCTAGTTGACCCAATAAAATCATGCCACGTGTATTTGAGAAATTTTTTTTACATTTTTTTTAATTCAATTTACACACCACATGATTTTATTGGGCCAACTAGCACATGTGTCAGGCTTAGTTGGCACTTAACGGTCAGTGGTTAATGTTTTTTGGACGGGAGGACCAAAATCCAAAAGAACCCAAACTAAGAAGGAGCGGATCAAAACTTTCAAATACTAGGGAACAAAATAAAACTGGCCAAACTTAGAAGGTGTATAGTACATTTCAGTCTAAAATCAATGTTTCACAATTACTAGAAAACTTTAAGATTTTTGAAGTTTAATGTAAATAGTAGAGAAGTAGAAAACAGTATTGCAATAGAAAATAGGGTTGCACGAGTGGGTTTTATAGGAAACAACCTATAAACGTATCGAACAACTGTACCAACTTAGGTAGCAGTTCACTGGAGTAAGGGTGGCAATGGCTTGGTGGGCTAGGCTTGGCTTAATTGGCCGTTGATTGATCAATGGGTCAACCCGGGTCGGTTTGAGCCAAAAGAATTTATCTCAGACGAAGTCTAATATGATAAATATATAATATTTTAAAGTAAAATAAAATATATCTACTAGTGGTTAGATGCGTAATATATGAATCTTCACCTTCATATCAAAATGTCACAAAGTAGGCTAGGCTAGTGGGGTATCGGGTCGAGCCATGAGTTTTCCGGTGATACTTATATTGGGCTAACGGTTACGACCGGGCATATGACATTACCTTTTTGTCAAGAAAAACATTGGTTTCCTTAGCATATGACACAAACCGAGTACTTCAATGTTAGGAGTTCAATCGCACGTTGTGAGTAATTGTATGTATTTTCTTTATATATAATCAAATTGTAAACACAAATTACAATGAAATCTTTGGGCGACAAAAACAAATTTTTCGTCGCCAAATTATAAACACATTACTTTGGGCGACAAAAAACAATTTTTCGTCGCCAAATTGTAAACAAAAATTACATTGGGCGACGAAAATTGATTTTCTTCGCCTAAATCTATTAAAAAAAAGGCGCCACACTAAAATTTTTGGGTGCCTATTTCTAAAATTTGGATATTTTAGGCGACGAAAAATGATTTTCGTTGCCATATTCGGTACATCCATTAAATTGGGCGACGAAATTTGATTTTCGTCGCCTAAATCTTAAAAAGGGCACACATTAGGCGACGAAAATCAATTTCGTGACCTAAATATTTAAAGAAAATATCGGGAGACTAACATTTTTTGGTACCATATTCATTACATTAGGCGACGAAAATCAAATTTCGTCGCCAAAGTGTAAATTCAAGTGATATTAGGCGACGAAAATTGAGTTTCGTC
>BKZX01031248.1:76462-96217 GCA_014362285.1 Fagus crenata
TTCCATGTACACCAAAATAAAGCAGAAGAAAATTTTTCACACTTAAAGATCGATGCAACAGCCTGCTGCAATTGAATCCCCGGAAGATAAAATTGAAGGTGCAATTGTAAGTTTATGAGTTTCTGTTTTTGGTATTAGTTATTTACTCCATTTCCATAACCACGAATGCTATGACTTTCCCAACGTAAATAAAATGGAGACTCTTTGTTTTCAGTGTAATTATCTAGTGACATGATCATACTCTCTCCTCTATGTTTTAATGATACTAGTTGCAAACTCGTGCAATGCTCGAAAAAATTACTTAAAATAAAATCTAAAGAATTATTGGTCTAAATATGATTTTTTCTGTCTTTTATATTTTATGTAAATATGAAAATTGATAATTATTAAAAGACATTATATATAAAATATATTATAGTATTAGGCATTTATTATAATTGTGTTTATATATATGGAGCAATATATTATTTCTATTAAAGAAAATATAATGTGTCAAGATTCTAAGGAGATGTTTAAATATAGAATAAAATTTAAATTCAATTAAAATACATATATTAAAATAATGAGGTGTAAAATTGTAGGATTTGTTTATGTGGCCCAAAATTATGAGGTCAGTCAAAAGTAAAAAAAATTTCGATTTTACATTATAGTATAGATAGCATAAATGAAGTATGTAGACACCGCATTTTGTCTCCCCTACAACTTGAGTCCCCGGTCCCAATGACGAAAATGTTAATCTTTATCAATGTGATCAAAATCTTGTGTTAAGAGTAAAAGATAATTTTTAGTGACTAAGGCCTAGGAAATTAAGCCTATTTCAAAAGCCCAGATATCTAAGTCTATTTTTTAGAGCCCAATGAACCAAAAAGCCCAAATTGTCAAATTCCAACCTAAATGGCATACGCCACTTTTATACAGGCATACGCTAGTGAAATACAGGCGTACGCCACTTAAATATAGGCATACGCCATTGTTGTAGGAAACCTTAATTTTTAAAAGGTTCTAGCTACAATTAGGGTTATCTCCTGCAACCCTAATTACCCTCTTCTCCAAGAAACTCTAAATTTACCTCTTCTCCAGGAAACCCTAGTAACCTCCAACTACTATATAAAGAGGTCCTTACCTCACATTCAAAACACACTGGGGAGCCCCAAAAATATAGAGAGAGAAATTACAACTCTAAGAGTTTTCTAGAGTTTAAAAATAGTGAAACTCTAGGCAAGAGAGTATAGGTAGAAGTAGAATTTGATAGCGGCGAAGCCCTAGGCATTTAGAAAGAAGAAGTCTTTAGTTCTTCATACTAGAAGACTAATGTTTCTTCTCACAAGTTTCAAATCACCAACCCTAGTTCAACAAAGTTTTCTTTTATTTTTCAACACAAAGATCAACAAGAGATTTGATCGAGAGACTGGTAATATACTGCTATACTACCTTAAAGGAGAAGGTATGAATCTTCTCAATAACCCATACTCTCCTCCTTGAATTATTCTTGTTTCTTTAACTTACTTTTGTTTTCCATATATTATTTAATATATTTGATTTTACCTTCTTTCAATAGTTTGCTCTTTATTTAATGTTTTAATCTTTGATATTTAATTACTTCTTCTACAGTTGATTCGGTGTCTTAAGTGTACATTAATTCATGTTATAAGCTAGTTTTTCATGTAAAATTCTTTTCAAGTTATAATCCTGGAAGTCGGACATATCACTTAATTCATTCAAAAAAGTAATTTGCATGTTCACATACGCTTCAAGCCATGGCCACATTGCTTTGTTAAGGAATAAATTACATTATATCCCACATTGTTTAGATGTGTTTATTATTATTTACAGTTGTGTGAATATAATAAAGATGTATTATTATATTCAAAAAACTTTTCCGATCACCTTCACCCACCTCACACGCCACCACGAGTGACAAAAGGCTTCAGATTCCTCATTCACATGCCATCGTACACCAAGTTTCAGATCTGCTGTCTACGCTCCTCAAATCACAAATCAAATACCACCATTCAGTAGATCGAACGTTGCTTGTTCCAACGCCGCCAAAATAGACCCAATCCAATGGTGGACGCGCCAGTCGCCACGCACTAGTCGAATTTCCGGCCGTTCGATCCTCACGCCTCACACTCACCTTATCACACTCCCGTGCCACGTCAGCCTTACCCATATTTCTGACTTGCGGTTCGACCCACGATTCGCTTGACCCGATTTGCGATCTGGTATTTTTTATTTTCATTAAATTCAAAAAAAAAACAAAAAATGCAGAAAACTGGTCGTGACTAGGGAGAAGAAAAAAGTCATTTTATTTTATGTTTTGCTTGCATTTTATTTTTATTTATTTTTGTTTGCAATATTCAAAAAAAAAAAACTGGCATTGACCAGTAAGAAAAAAAAATAAAAAAAATTGTTGTCTTTTTATTTTGTGATTGTTTGCATTTATGTTTTTCTTTGTTTACAAATGTTCAAAAAAAAATAATCAAATTTCGAATTTTGAATTTCAAAATTCGAAAATTCAAAAAAAAAAAGAAAAAAGAAAAGAAAAAGAAAAGGAAAGTGCAAATAACTGGCTGCGACTAGTATGCAAAAAAAAAAAAAAAAAAATCAAATTTAAAAATTAAAAAAAAAAAAAAAAATTGTGGGATAATTGTTTGATTCTATCTTCATGAGCCGAGATCGAGCCAAACCATCAAGTCACTGAGCTGAGATACCGAGCCAAGATTGTTTCAAGATCTAAGCCTCTGAGCCACTAAGTTATGATTTGAGCCATTGAGTCATGATCCGTCCAAGCCAAGCTATAAGTCCCAAAGCCAAAATCCGAGCCACCGAGCCTCTAAGCCGAGATCTGAGCCATCGAGCCGAGATACGAGCCAAGTCGAGTTGAGCCAAGATACTTGAGCTGTTCTTTTGTTACCAAACTCAAAGGTTCTATTCCAATTACACCTTGAGTTTAAAGGGGAATGTTAAGAAAGAAATTTCATTGTATCCCGCATTGCTTAGATGTGTTTATTATTATATACTGTTGTCCTATAAATAGTACCTCACACAAATATTGTAAACACACAGTGAATATAATAAAGATGTAGCATATTGGCTACATCCTATGAACTTAGGCTCACATAACCGAACCACGTGATACCCTAGCCTCCACTCTCTTTCAATCTCTTTTATATTTCGCAATTGTCATTAGATTTAGATTTTCTACATGCCTTATGGTAAAAGCTTGGTTTGGTTATTCAATGTCAATACCTGAAGGTTAACAATGAGATTCTAATTGATTTTCGGCTTACCTAAGGTTTATAGCTATGTTGGCCATATTTTACATGATTTTGACCTTCTCACATGCACAATTTGGATTCTTATACTTTGGGAATTTATTCTCAATTGTTTGGTGATTAACAAGTTTGAAGGCAGGTAAGAATTATTTTCTTTTATCTCATATTATATTTGTCTTCACATGCTTTGCTTTTATAGTCTCTAGGTTTAATTTGCTTTTGTGTATTTAGGTTTGATTTCTTTATTAAATATTTCTTTAGACATAGCTCAATAAGATGAAGAAGGCCAGCCACTGGTTGGGCGGGTTTGTTTGCCTAGTACCTTCCCAAGCACGTACCCTAACTCCACACTCAGATCAAGACCAATAAACCTTAATTTTTATATGGAGTTATAAATGGTTCTTGGACCTAAACCAAGTGGTGAGTCCCTTCTTTGCCCTAAACCTCAATGAGGATTTAGCGGCCCTCATTGATTCCGAGAGGTGCCTCGCAGATAGCTCACAAAATAAATATAAGGTAAAAATATATATGATCGGTCCCTAAAGTTTGAGTTAAGTTCTATTTAAAAAGTTCTTTTTAGTCCTCAAGAATTGTAAATGTATCAATTTAGTCATTCGGTAGTTTTGTTGACATAATGGAGAACCATGTGGGTTTATCAAATTTTGACACGTAAGCAAGACTGATGTAGGATAGAATATAGGGTTCAATTTTTGTTTTTAATATATTTTTTTTCTTTCAATTTTTGGAATTTTCTAGAATAGGACGTTATTTCCATATTTTTGAGACATTTTGGGAATATTTTAGTTAAAATTGAGTTCTTATATGTTAGGGTATAAACTAGGATATGATTTAGAATTATTTTTTATGATTTATTATTATTGTTATTATTATTTTTTAAGCCTAATTTCGTTTCTAATCAGAGTTTCCTAACCCACCTAGGAATTCTTTTGTGTTTCCTATATAAATTAGTCAGGTTCTTTGGAAACTCATAAAAGAGTCCACATGGTGTGAGATAAGTAATTATGTGTATTCGGATTCCAGCCCAAAAGAAAGAAAAATAAAAAAGAAAAGAGGCATTTACATTGGGGTAATTCTAAATGAGGGAAGATGAGTGTAAGTGGGCTCACTCTATTAGGAGGAAGAGAATTATACACAATGTGATGTAACGGGTTCTGGCAATAGTTGTAGACACCCTAATTTGTATTGGTCACTGGTCAATACTCTTAGTGACGATTACCAAAAGTTCTCATAAGAAAATGTGTGTTGAAAGCCATTAGAAGTTTTTAGAAATTCATGCCAAAACCTAGCGCTTAACTCTAAGCGACGTACACCACTTTCTATTGGGCGCACGTCTGTAGTGATATGGCATACGTCACTCCGTAGGAGCGTAGGCCTGAGCAGTCGGAAAACCCTCATTTTTAAAGAGTCTAGCTACAATTAGTGTTGCTTCCTGTAACCCTAATCAACTTGTTCTCCAATAAATCTGAGTAGCCTCCTAGAACTATGTAAAGAAGTCTTCACCAAACTTGTGAAACACACTGGGGAGTCCCCAACTGAAAGAAACATCTAGAGAGAAAGTAGGTGGAGAAATTAGAAGTCTAAGAGTTTTCTAGAATTTAGGAATAACGAAACTTTAGGCAATTAGAGAGTTTAGAAGTAGGAGTTCTAGAGAAGCGAAGTCTTGCTGAGATGGAAAGAAGAATGTTATTCTCTAGTTTTCCATACTAGAAGACTTGCCTTTCTTCCCACAAGTTCTAATCATTAACCTAGGCATCCAAACCTTTTTCCTTTGCTGTTCAACACATAACTCTATCAAAGAGATCAGTTTGAGAGACTAGTGATAAATTGTTAGCTTGCTACAAAGTCCCTAGGGGCTAGGTATGGATTTTCTCAATAATCCATATCAACCTCCTAATTGATTTGTTTATTGTTATTACGTGTTTCTAGTTTAATCCGTATGTTTTAATCTTTGTTTCAAGTTTGTTTTCATTGAATTGATGTTTTCATACTTAATTTAATTTAGCTCATGAGTTTCAATATTTCTTTCAAGTTTATTATAATTAAATCATTATTTTCATGTTAGGTTTGCCATCTAGGAGTTCATAAATCATCTATAATGAATTTGGTTGTGTTTGTCTTTGGGAACATGTTCTTCAATAAATATCGCAATGAGTAATTTCCTTCTAAAGCATGTCTTTCACTCTTTAATGAATATTTGCTATGATTATTATCAAAAGCATGCCTTTTTATTCTTCAATGAATTATGCCATGACTATTTATTATTTGCTAAAGCATGTCTCTTGATTTATTACACATCTTTTGTTAAATTTATGTTATTGTTGTGGGGATTATTCCCTACAAATTGGTGATAAAATTGGATTAAGGTGAGAACACCTTTTTTTTTTTTTTTAACTCCATATGAATATTGTGCCCAAATTCCCTTATTTTGATTGCTTCTTGATTGTCATAGTTTTAGGTTTAATTGTTTTTTGCGTGTTTAATTAATTAGAGATTTATTTTATAAACTATATTCAAGAATATCAAGTAATATAGAGGAAGGCAAGCCATTAGGTGAAGCGTTCTTGGGTGCCTAACACCTTCCCAAGACATACCTTAGCTCCGAACCTAGTATGACTAATTCTTTTGTGCATGAAGTCATATTTATGGTTCCATGACCTATAAACCAGGTGGCGACTCCTTGTTCCTCTACTTTTAATCCTAAAAATGTTCAATAGCACGAACAACCCCATGAGGTGCCCCGACGGTATTTCACACCCCAATTTATATCGGACAATATCTGAGTCCCCAGTCCCAATGACAAAACATATCAATGATCTCTACCAAACAGGCGACCCATTGTAACCAAAGCCCAATTACGTTTCAAAGAAAACCGAAACTTGACCCAAAAGGAATACACTACTCTTGTCATGGCATACGCCATTAGTGACCTGGTGTTAGCCACTCCGCTTCAAACTGGTGTACGCTGCAACCATAAAAAACCCCCCTAGTTTTTCAAAGTTAGGACAATGTGCCTCCATCGGAAACCCTAGCTAGGACAACCTGTTTTCACTAAACCCTAGTTGCCCCCTCCACCTATAAAAGAGGTACACCACCATATAAGAAATAGGTCTAGAAGTTGAGGAAAAAAAAAAAAAAGGACTAAAGTTTTACTAGAGAGGTAGAAAGAATAGGCAAAACCTTAGAGAATTAGAGAGAGTGAGATAAGAAAGAGCTATTGAGAGAGCTGCTATACTTCCGAACTATCATAGTTGGAAAATGATCGAGCCTCTTTCTTATGAGATTCCTATTATCACTTTATTACTTATGTTCCAAAAATAAACAACTGTGACAGAGATCTACTTGAGGGATTGGATAAATTAATATAACTTGCCAAAAGCTTTGAAGGAAGGAGGTATGGATCTCTTAATAAGCCGTATACTCCTCCTTGATTCATTTCTATTTTATGTTTTGCGTTTTTTGGTGTTTTTACCTCATTTAGATTGTCGTTTCCAATTCATTTCTCTTCTATATTTTTATGAACTACCGTTTCATTGTTACCTTTAACATACAAGTTATCTTCTGTTGATTATGTGGTATTTCAAACCTAAAATTCAATTAATTTCGGGCCCTGTAACCCGTATACTCTATAAAATAGGCGGTTTAGCTTGAACCGACGTATGCCACCCTGTTGGTAACAAGCGTGCGCCACTTTATTAGCACCGTATGCTAGTTAGGGCCGCAGCATTTTCTTTCTTCTTTCCTTGTATATTCTCACTCTTTTCATGCAAGTACCAATTCTAGGTATGATTCCAATATATCCTTACATATTATGCTTTTTTTTTTTTTTTTTTTTTTTTATTATTATTATTATTTTTTTTATCTCTCACTTGTTTTTTATGATTTCACTTCTTTAGTTAGAGAATAGAGTTTTTAGGATGTAGTGTCTTTTTGTTTAGGGATTTATTTAATAAACATTCTTCAATAATAGATAGTAATACAAATGAAGATCAATCGTAAGGTTGGGCAATCTTGGGTTCTTAATACCTTTCCAAGAGCGTACTCTAACTCCAGACTCAGTCTGGATTTGTCAGACCTTTGTGTATGGAATCAAAGCAATTCCTAGACCCATGTAGTGACTCCTTTCTCCGTCCTAACTCCTGAGGTTAACAGCGTACTCTAGGGCTCATGTGCTTAGGATGGGACTACGCCGGACAACCCTAACTACCATCTCACAATAGTTTATCAACAAAAAGATCGAGAGGCCCACCACCCCTCTTGCGGGAGGAGGAGGTCCTCAAGGTTCGTGGGTGCTCACACTATTGACCATTGAGGAGGAATAAGAGGGCAACAAAGCGGATCAAAGACATTCAGAACATCTCCTTCCAACAAAAATAAAGAAAACCTCTCTTCTTTTGCCACACAGATAGGCTGGAGAGCGGCCTTGGCATAAGCCTACAAAGGATCTCCACACTTAGTTTTCTAGTCTGGACAACAAGCAGTTCTCCCTTTATGGTCTCCATAGACTATTGCCAACAAAGTTGAGGAACTTTACACTATTGCATCAAAGTTGAGATTTGCCAGACTTGACGGAGGTGTCTAGACATTCCCACTTATCTATTTTTGCAAAGCTGCCTCCCAAGCCTTTTAGTGAGAAAAGCATACTTTTTGGATATCCCTTGCTATAACAACAACATCAATCTTCTTAGGTTCCCTAGGTTCCCGAATCTGCTTATTTCTCAACATCCATAACATATCACAACACAGATGCATCAAGTAGTAAGTTATGTGTATCTTCTTGGGGATATCTTAAGCAATTTAGTCGCATTTAAAAGAAGGCTCACCCATTGACTAATTGTCATCAGATTGCCTATCTCGTGAAAGTTAGATAGCCACTCGGACATTAACTACACAAATTGAGCTATTGGGCATTGTAAGAAAATATGTTCAAGTGTTTCCTTTCCCACATTGCATAAGGGGCATCGATCGTCCTTATAAAAATTCCTACTTTGATCATATCTTGAGTTGGGGGGGAATTTCAGGCTATTTTCTAAACCAACAATTTAAATCTCTCATGAATATTTGAGCTCCTGGAGCTCCATAAGCTAGTCTAGTATACTTTTCTCAAAGGAGATGCAGAGTTGTGTAGAATAGATTGGTCCAATTACTCCTGTTTTGGTTGAGAATTCACCACTCGCATTTCATGTCCAAAATATAAGATTCCTTAACTGGTTGTTGAGGTAGATGAATTTTCACCAACTTCGTAGCCACGATATTATAAGTGTGTGTTTCAAAACCTTTGATCTATCCCAATTAAGGGGGCTTGTACAAATTAATAAGGTCAGACATCCAATGCCCTTAGGTTTAAAGATTTTGATAGTGTAAAGCTGGGTTGAGCTTTGGTTTAAGGATTTTGTTAACCGATGCTCTTAGGACAATGGTAAGGAGCATTAAATATTTACATTTTACAGGAAATAACAAATTTTAAATATTAAAATAATAAATGAAAAGACTAAAATACCCTTAAAAGTTATTTTTGTATGGTTTTAATATTAAAATTTCACTACTTCCTATAAAGTAGAAGCGTTAAATGTCTTCTTAACCATCACCCTAAGAGCATCCGTTAACTAGACCCTTTGTTTAAAATTAGAAATTTTGGGAATCCAAAAATCTTCCCACATATCACAACCTACCCATCTTGAGATTCTCCTACACCTCTACTCACATAAAAGAGAAATTATTCACTCCTACGGAAATACCACATCAACAAGTCCTAGTGGTCTTCCCACCCAATAAATCCTAGTAAGTAGTAACACTGCCCAAATAAAAATAAACCCTTCACAACAACACCATCACCACAGCCACCACCTCCCCAACTGGCGTCAGTAGCTCATCTTTAGAGCTGATGATGTCCTTGCCAATTCTCTATCATTTTGTTACAATCTCTTTGAAACTTTGATATAAGAGCTTCAGAAATATACAAATCCCAAACAAGACTCTGGAGGAACCAAAGCTCCAAATGTAGCCTCTATGTTCAAGATATTGATTTATGGCCTCTTAGACAATGAGCACATGCAGGTAATTTTATGTGGTATCCTTAATTGGCAATTGGCATTAGAAAAGTTTCAAGTCATGACATGCAATCAAACTTTTCAGATTCACCAATATTTAAATGATACCAACCAATGTCAAGATCAAAACTCCCCACCTCTTGCCCTCTTGGTGGAATCCAAAACCTTGAGTCACAAACAACTTGACATCGCAAAGTTTGGAAATTAAAAGAAGTGGCTGAGGACTCTGGGTAACCACAGCCGTATGATTTAGAAACACCTAATACACCATCCTCACCAAATCTAGGGAGGACGACGATAAATCTAATGCCTGAAAAAAAATATTTGCATTTGTTGAAGCCACCATTGTATTGCTATGGATTTGAGGACAAGACGGAGGTTGGTATAAAAAATTTTATTTCACCATGTTGTACAGGATTTTCCGGTATTGGGGAAGGTGGTGATGATGATGATTTTTTTTTTTTTTTTAAAGTAGTATGACTAGGATTGTGATTAGGCATTAGTCAATTAATTTAAACAAACAGAATTATATTATTGGATGGGAAGGCCACTAGGCCTTGCTGATATGGTCTTCCTATAGGAGTGAATAAATTCTCCACATAAAGGTTCGTCCTTTCAAGTATTTACCCTTCATTGTTAACCCACGATCACCAAAAAAAAAAAAAAATACTTATTGCAACCCACTTATTTCGAAGGTCAGTAAAACCCTCGAAATAATTCCCTAAAACCCCTAAAATTATTAGACTTATTTTAAAAATAATAATACCATCCAAATTTGAAAATATATTTTTCAGCCAAACATGCCTCTTTTGATATTAATTTGAAAAATAGACTGATTGCAAATCGTTTTTGTGAAAGATGATTTTTCACGTAAAAGTCATCTTTAAGAAAGACGATTTTTCATTGCCTTTTTTGTTTATAAATTTTCACTTGTTTTTCAAAATTTCAAAAAAAATTTATATGAAAGTTGTCTTTACAAATGACAACTTTCATATATATATATATATATATATATATATATTTATTTTTAATTTGAAAAAACATGTGAAGTTATTTGTTGTAAAGATGACTTTCATATAAATTTTTTTTTTTTGAAATTTTGAAAAAACGTGAAAAATTATAAACGAAAAAGGCAATAAAAAACCGTCTTTTTTAAAGATGACTTTCACGCGAAAAATCGTCTTTCACAAAAATGATTTGCAATCAATCTATCTTTCAAATTAATATCAAAAAATGCATGTTTGGCCGAAAAATATATTTTCAAATTTGGATGGTATTATTGATTTTCAAAATAAGTCTAATAATTTCGAGGGTTTTAGGGAATTATTTTGAGGGTTTTACTGACCTTCAAAATAAGTGGGTCGCAATAAGTGATTTATTTTTTGTTTGTGATTGTGGGTTAACGATGAAGGGTAAATACTTGAAAGGACAAACCTTTATGTGGAAAATTTTATATTTTGAAATTTTGAAAAAACATGTAAAAGTTGTCTTTTGTAAAGACGACCTTCATCTAAAATTTTTGTTGAAAGTTGTATTTTCAAAAGACGACTTTCAATTAAGTTCAGGTGACAAAACATGACCACGTCAATATATTATAAATGCAAAAGGAATCAAAACTCGTCTTTAGGAAAGAAGATTTTCACGGAGAAAATTGTCTTTCCCAAAGACAATTTTCAATCAGCGTATTTTTCAAATTAACATCAATAGGGACATGTTTGGCCAAAAAACTATTAAAAAAAAAAAAAAAGGGATTTTTTTTGGCAAATTTGGCCTCCAAATAAGTACCTAAAACCCTCTAAATAAGTCTTGAAAAAATAAAAATAAAATCCAAAATTCTTTTTCAGTCACTCACAAATCACGATCAGTTCCTCTACCTTCTCAAGGTTGGACCATGTGGGCTCTCTCTCATTTCTATAACGTCTGTTTGGTTGCTGAGAAAACTCAAAGCATGACCAAGGTTTCTCTCTCCTCTTTTTTCCTTCTATCGTTCTTTTTTTTTTTTTTTTTTTTTTTATTCGATTCTTGATTTCCAGCTTTGATTTGTATTATAAATTAATCCTCTCTGTTTTCTTTTCCTTCAATTCCTTCTCTCTCTCTCTCTCGCTCTCCCTCCCAATTCAATGAAATATAGGGCACGAATCTAGCTCCAGAACAAGTATCCTGGTCTTGCTTCTCAAAATCTACACTACCAAATCATGCTCAGGTAAGTTCACCCCGTTTGGTTCCTGAGAAAATGCAGGAAAACTAAAATGAAATAAATGCAAAAAGAAAAATTTAATCTCATTTTCTCTTTTTTGCACACAAATGTTGATATGCTCTGTGATTTGGCCTCTTATTAACTTATTTATATTCATTTTGTTCATTTTTTAGTAATCAAATGGGACATTGGGGATTTGTGTTTGGTATGGTTGCTGAATAATTAGCGTTAAAGAAAATGGAAATCTCATATATATGGTAAAGATTAATTTTCCAAGCAGTAATTTTCTCTCTGCATGTTAATTTTAATGAGGTTTTGGAGCTACTGCTTCAGTGGATTTTTAAGTTGAATGAATTTGAAGCACCGTGTGGTGTTGGTATGACAAGAAAATAGCATCTCTTAACAAAAATAGAGTAAAACTAAAATTCAAAGAGAAAGCAAGTGTTTGTAAAGGAAACTTTGTAGAAGCTTTGTATTTTACTTGATGAATCTTATAGAGAGCTTATTGCTATTTATACACAAAGATCACCAACTGATTAGCATTGAGCAAATCAGTTTGTTTACAAAAATTGATTTAACAACTTGCTTAACAGCTTTTACTCTAACTAAATAACTGATTATATCAGTGCCCAATCACAATGAAACACCTGTCTAAGTGACCACGTGATCTCCATGTCGTTTTCTTCTTCTTTCTCTGTAAGCTACTTGTAGTTTCTGTTCAGTTTTAACACTCCCCCTCAAGATGGAGTGCATAGGTTATGCATTCCTATCTTGATGATCAGGCTTGAGAAAAGAGGAAAACCAAGTGCCTTGGTCATGATGTCTGCAACTGGTGTTTGCTTGGCACATGAAGGTTTTGAATGACTCATTCACTACCAAAAAAATGATTTTTTACGAGAGTCAAAACCCTCGAAATAAGTATTAAAAACCTTCGAAAAAGGTTATTTTGACTGTTAAAATAACCGTTGAAAGGTGTTGATAGAAACACCATTGAAACATCTAACCCTCAATAAAGAGTGTTGGATACTTCACAAATGTTACTTGTATCGAGGGTCATAACCCTCGAAATAAGTAATTTTGTTTTTATCGAGGGTTATAACTCTTAATAAAGTTTTTTTTTTTTTCTAAAAAAATTCATTAAGCAGGACCCATACCAAATATACAAGCACTATACCACATTTGTACCAAAAATCTCATTACAATGCTTGACAAACTAGATTTTATACAACTTAAAAAAGCATATGAAATCAAGTAAACAAAGTTCAATATAGACTACTTCAATAAATCCAATCAAGTCCAATGTGTAAATCAAGTCTAATTCTACTACAACAAATCCAATCAAGTCCAAAAATGTAAATCTAGTCAAGCTACTTGTGCGGTCTTCTTTTTTCCGGCTTCTCGTGGGGTCATATAAACCATCATTTGCACCATGAGAGCTTCAACACGAATAGCTTGTTGCTCCATTTGAGTAGATAACAAATCCTTGAGCTGAATGACTTGTTCCTCCAATAATTCGACTTTAGCATTGGCCTTTGCATTAGCCCTCAAACGCATTTGCTCAAACTCCTGCAGTCGCTTCTCAAGATCATTCATTTTGGATGAGGAGGAACCCTATAATTTTGTAGCAGTGACACTTGCCCCATAGCCTCGAACTCGTCCATGATGCTCAGGCCCAAATACCTCCACAAACATTTGCAATGACCCCTCGTTCACTTGAGTAGTAAGACTCCTCAACTGTCATCTAAAAAGAAAAGCACTTATATCACATACAACAAAACCACATTAAAATAATCATGTACAACTTAGTTATATCAATATGATTAGAATACTCCATCCCAATGAATCTTGTGTTTCTTTATTTACTGCTTGTCCATCAGAATGCACATGGGTGATCTCAAATAATTGGACTCTAGTAATTTGATGACCTGTCTTCTCTTTCTACCATTTGGCAAAACACAAATGTAAGGAAAAATAAACCATAATAAATGAACCAAAATATTGCAGGTTGAAGACTCCTCCCCCTCCTTCAAACTCCAATGTATATTAACTAATAGAGATTTATATATATATATATATATATAGAATTCTGTTATCCATGATACAATAGCATGTAGAATAAAGCAAAAGCATGTAAATTCTTCCTACTGGCATTATTGGACACATCATCCAATATTCACCTCTGATTTCCTTGATGTTTCATTTGGCTTGCTCATTTAGATTTCTAAACTGGAAATTGGGGGAATTCAGACTAGTGTATTAGAAAATTTAGAAAATTAACACATACTTTGATGCCATGGGTTTTGCAAAAGTACTGTTTCTTACAGAAAATTTGGTGTAGATTGTACATTAGAGTCAATGAAAATGTTTTTTAAGGTTAGACTGATGAATTGAATTCCTCACTAGTTCACTACATGTATCCCACAAAAATTAGAGGTGGTAGCTGCAGAATGTTTTCATAGATGTACTGTGCTGATTGGCAACAACAATGTAGATATGATTACACCAACACACAAACACACATCCAGAGACGAGTTCAATCCAGATGAGATAGGAAGGGAGGGAACGAGTTCAATCCGGGCCACAAATAGTTAGGACAGGGCATGTTCAATCAAGGCATTTAGGCAAGTAACAGCCACATGTTGAAATAATCAAATAAATGAGTTCCTTAAACAGGGAAATTGCATATGATTTTGTTATTGCACAGAATAAGATCTAAGATATATATGTTAAGATCTTAGGTTACCTCTTCCGCATTCCGTTGTTGAAAGCTCTTTGATCCGGAAGTGTGGACAATTTTATTTTCACCACGATTCTTCTTGCTTATTAGACACATTTCCTACATTTAAGAATGATATGAGTATGTATAAACTACAAACAATACAACTAAGGATATATATATATATATATCAAATGAGGATTAAAAAGTGCATGAAATGGTCAAGAATGACAATATCCAATGCAAAAAATAATTATATGTAATGGTACCATATAATCTTCGTTAGTCCACCAATCAACAAGATCATTCCAATCATCCTTCGCTATTCCAATCACTCTTAAGTTAGTAACTAAATGAAGAGCTTCTACAAGCCCCATGTTATTTGTAAAACTCTTAGCAGCTAAATTAGACAGTAAGACCAACCAAATTAAGTCAAATACGGAGTAGAAAGACAATGCATAAAAATAAATTGAATAGGAATCCAAAAGAAGATCTAAATTGCACTTGCAAAGAAGTATATGACAGCAAAAGAGGGAAATTACTAAATTTAGATTGAAATGTCGGCAAGCAAGGGATTAAGGTTCTCTCAAGCTGGATGCTCAATCAACATTCCTATTGAAAAAAATTATCTCGCAATCAGCTGCAGACACTTTTATTTTCCTATATGTTAGTATGGATGCCTTGGACATTGATAAATGGAAAAACAGCAATCCAAGGTAATTTTATTACTTTCCCATTCACATTTTAGAGCTCATAGTTAAGTCAAAACTAGTATATTGTTCCAGATGAAGTGAAACAATAAGGGCATTGAACCAGAATGGCTGTTAGGCAAATCCTATATATAATATAAAAATTTATTATATTAATACAGAGTACAAACAAACACAAGCTAGGGACAGAAGCCATCAGATGGCAGCTACACACATGGTCTCACTTATTTAAATCTGTATTAGATCAGAGAAATATCCAATGTTAAAAGGAAACATAAACAGAACTCATAGGTTTATAAAAGCCGTTTGCTGAAAATTAGAAATGGAACTGGGGATGTATTGCGACAGATCCCATGTCCAATAACATTGCAACAGGGGATGTATTATAAGGCCAAAATACTTGGTTCCGGAAAATGGCTTCCAGATATGCTTACTATAGAATGACCTTTAGATAGATATCCTAAGCCATAATGTCATAAGCACAATTAAATTTCTGAATATGTCCGTGTAAAACTCTAATTCCTTTTCTTTTTCCTTACTAATGAGACAACTGAATGATTTAAATTTTCAAGAACCACATTACAAGAACCAAATGGAGCCTCTCACTGCAAATTTAAATTTGTATAAATAGCACGTTTATCACATTTTCTTTTCCTAAGTTTTCTTAGCAACCAAACAAATACAAGAATTAAACAAATGCACAGGCATTTTCAGACCAGAAAATGAAGGATAATGAAAAGTTAGAGAGAGAGAATAATTACCTGTGGCTAGAGATTTGAGGGAGATCTCCAGTCGGCTTTGCTAGCAGTCGATTCGGTCGATCTCACAGTTTTCCATTCAGCTTTGTTGAATCTAGTGCGAGAATTTGAGCGTGAAAAGGTATTTCAATTTTGGGGGTTTTCACGATTTGGGGGTTTTGAAGATTTGGGGGTTCTGTACGAAAATCTTTTATAAAACCAAAAAAAGCTAGATGGAGTTCGAAGTTGGAACTTACAGTCGTAGAGTTGGATGGAGTGAGCGATGAGAGGTGGAGCCGTGGAGGAGAGCTACAAGAGCTGATCGCAACCCGAAATTGTATAGTCACCTGTGGAGCGAGGACAATACCATTGCGTATGGCTGATCGCAATCCTTAACTATAGTTAGGGTTTCACGAGAGAGAGAGATCTCTGGTGCGAAGAGAAGATCTGGTGTGAAGAAAGGTGTGAGAATTTAAGTTGAATCTGGTGAATTTGGATTTTTTTTTAGAATGAAGTTTGACAGAAGAACCAATTGGAAGTGTAGATCCAAAACTGAGAGTTTCATTATTTGCCATGGAAGCAATCTTTATTGCTCTGATACCATAACAAAAACAGAATAAAACTAAAATTCAAAGAGAAAGCAAGTGTTTGTAAAGGAAACTTTGTAGAAGCTTTGTATTTTACTTGAGGAATCTTACAGAGAACTTATTGTTATTTATACACAAAGATCACCAACTGATTAGCATTGAGCAAATCAATTTGTTTACAAAAACTTATTTAACAACTTGTTTACGAGCTTTTATCCTAACTAACTAACTAATTATATCAGTGCCCAATCACAATGAAAACACCTGTCTAAGTGACCACGTGATCTCCATGTGATCAATTCTTATTCTTGCTTATGCTGCTGTCGTTTTCTTCTTCTTTCTCTGTAAGCTATTTGTAGTTTATGTTCAGTTTTAACATCTCTTTGACAAGTTTTGAATGTTTAGAATGATCTATGCCTTGTTTCTCAGTGTTTTTCTGTTAATGTTAAATTTGATGTATGTAAGTTTGTATTCGGAGTGCATTTGTCTGCTCTACTGATAATGTCCTTTTGTTTCATTATTGCTCACCCTAATTCAATTGTCTATTGGGAGTATGAGTTTTGTGTCTCTGTGTATTTTTATTTTTATTTTTTCAAAAAATTTCAACTGCTTCTTTATGGATATGGATAACTTCAATTTTTTATTTTATTTATTTATTTATTTTTGCAACCAGGTGTTGATGTTTCGGTAGAAGAAATTGAACAACGAAGTTTTTGAAGAGAATACAAATGTGATTTTGGAGTAGCGCTATCGAACAAATGGTTAGTGATTCATTCTCAGGAATTGCTGATAATTTATACATGTACTTTGATTTCCTTAATTTGTTAAAATGGTTTATCATATTATGATATAGATCGACAGTACGGTGTAAACGTATGACTGTAGTTTATCATATTATGATTTAGATGTCCTTTGCGAATAGAATGAAAACTTTTTTTTTTTTTTTTTTATGAACATTGCAAATAGTTATCTTTGCAATATATACATATGAATTTAGTTTTCAAAAAGGCTAAGCTATTCCTTTCTAACTTGTATCTATGCATAACGGTCCTAATCTCATCAAATTAGCAGATATGAGTCAAGTTAACTGGTTTCACTATCAAAGACCAGTTCAAATGCATTTCTACGATTCTTTAAAATCATAGAGGTGTCTATTTATCTTGGGCAGCGCATGACCATCATATCTGTTGCTCTTGGACGGATCTTTCACTATGTTGATGAAATCCTACTACTATCTTGGAATCACAAAAGTACTTACTTTCCTTTGATTTATTTTAGCTAGTCAAGTTAAGGTTTGGAGTTATTGTAGACTTGGTGATCACGTTGTATGTATGGTTATGATATACATTCGAATTATTTGAATCAGGATCCAAGAATTTTTTTTAGAAAATAAAATACTTCAAAACAAGTATTTTATGATTTTATTTATTTATTTATTTACTTCAGATTCTTCGGTATTTGAAAGGCACCTTGTTTCATGGACTTCACTTCTCATCTCAGTCGTTGCTTACTCTACAGGCTTATTCTGATGCCGACTGGGCAGGGGACCCTATTGACCATATTGACCATCGTTCCACTACAGGGTATTGTTTTCTTCTTGGTGACTTCCTCATCTCTTGGTGCAATAAGAAACAATCTGTTGTTGCTCGTTCTAGTACTGAGGCAGAATATCGAGCACTTGCTGACACCACTGTTGAGCTCTTTTGGTTACGTTGGCTTCTCCAGGACTTAGGCATTGATTGTTCTACTGCAATTCCGATCCATTGTGACAATTGAAGTGCCATCCAAATTGCCTACAATGACGTCTTCCATGAGTGTACTAAGCATATTGAGATCGACTGTCACTTTGTTCGTCATTACTTACTACAGGGTACTTTGCAGCTCCGTTCAGTGTCTTCTCAAGACCAGTTAGCCGACATATTCACCAAACCTATGCCTCCAGGCCGTTTCCATGATCTTATTTCCAAACTCAAGTTGGTGTCTCTTCACCCAACATGAGTTTGAAAGGGGATGTTAGAATATAAGCCTAATGGGTCTTAGGCCTAATATATTGTCTTGTAGAGCACTCTTACTTGTGCAGTACTCACACCTCTGCGTATATATGGCTCTCTCTTGTATTATATTATTTATATAATACGATACACAGATTCTCAATCTTTAACAAAAATCATAGAGGTGTCTCTTTATCTTGGGCAGCACATGACCATCATATCTGTTGCTCTTGGACAGACCTTTCACTATGTTGATGAAATCCTACTACTATCTTGGAATCACAAAAGTACTTATTTTCCTTTGATTTATTTTAGCTAGTCATGTTAAGGTTTTGGAGTTATTGTAGACTTGGTGATCACGTTGTATGTATGGTTATGATATACATTCGAATTATTTGAATCAGCAACCAAGAATTTTTTTTAGAAAATAAAATACTTCGAAACAAGTATTTTAGGATTTTATTTATTTATTTATTTATTAAATAAGATACTTATTTCGAAGGTCAATGACTGTTGAAACAAAATTATTTCGAGGGTTGCTGACCTTTGATAATACTTTTTTCGAGGGCCTATTTGACAGTCAAAAGAACGTTTTTCAAAGGTTTCCGTTACTTGTTTCAAGGGTTTTGACCCTCGAAAAAGTCAATTTTTTTTTTTTTACTAGATCTATGTACTATTCTCATTTAATATCCTCTTACTGAGTTTTTTTAACTATTTCTTTGTTGAAGTCTTTTGCTATTCACAACCCTAGCCCGCCCACCCCTTTTGGCTTACAAATCAAATCCCACAATTTCAAGTACATTTTTTTCCATCATTATTTTTGTCCCACCAAAAATCACTTATCATGGGCATAAATATTTGAGCACACCTCTTATACTAAAAAAATATAGGGTAAAATACATTGTTGATCCATAATGTTTACTCAATTTGTACGTTTGGTCCCTAACGTTTAAAACAAACAGAAATGATCCTTAATGTTTCAAAATCGTACATAATTGGTCATTCTGTTTGTCTTCATTAACTTTGTGTGTACATGCCTAATAGATTTATGACATAATAACCATTTTTTAATTGAGGTGGCATTTATTTTCATTTACAGGTAAGATATTGACATGGCAAACCCGATTAAAAGGAAATATCACCCACCCACCCGATTATGACCTTACTCACACTACAAGAAATTTGGCCTTTAGCGACGACACAAAATCGTCGCTAATACTCTAAAAGTTGTCGCTAATTTTGATTAGCAACGACTTTGTCGTTGCTAATCGTCATTGCTATTGCTCCGTCACTATTAGAAATTCAGCAACGAAATTCTGTCGTTGCTATTATACTACCAACAGCGACGACATTTTTCGTCGCTAATAGTGACTATTGTCGTTGCAAATAACTTACGAACATTAGTGAATAAGTCGTCGCTGAAATGTTACTATTTGCGACGATAAATATGTCGTCGCTAATATGCTTATAGGTA
>BKZX01031248.1:96617-121617 GCA_014362285.1 Fagus crenata
TTATTATTATTTTGGTCACGTATCAGCGACGACACACAATATCGTCGCTATAAAGTACTTATAGCGACGATCCAAAATATCGTCGCTAAATGGTTAATAACTTAATATAAAATCCTATATGTTATTATTATTTTGGTCACGTATCAGCGACGACACATAATATCGTCGCTATAAAGTACTTATAGCGACGATCCAAAATGTCGTCGCTAAACAGTTAATAGCTTAATATAAAATCCTATATGTTATTATTATTTTGGCCAAATATCAACGACGACACAAAAATCGTCGCTAAATAAAGTATATTAGTGACGAAAATAATCGTCGCTAATATAAAATCATATTTGTTATTATTATTTTTGCCACAACACACAATGTCATCACAAATAAATAACAATTAACAACGACTATTGTCGTCGCTGATATAAAAAAATAATTTGCAACGCCAATCTTGTCGCTAAAAAGTAATTAGTCGTCGCAAATAGATCTTCCATTTTAACATCTATCGTATTAACAACGACCTATAGCGACGACTTAAAAAGTCGTCGCTATTGTTAATTTGTTTTGAAAATTAGCGATGACAATATTTTGTCGTCGCTAATGCTTACTTATTAGCAACGATTGTTAGGTCGTCGCTGAAATTTTGGTCGCTAAAGGCTAAATTTCTTGTAGTGTCATTCACTGAAGAAAAAAAAAAGAAAAACCCAAAACTAATTACAGATCAAATTATAAAATTTCCTTCAAACACATCCCAATCTGTGTGTCTATCTCTTCTTCCTTTGCTCTCTTTTGCTCCAGAACCCAAACAAAATTTTCGCAAACTCACTCTTCAACTCAATTTCCGAGCTCCCACTGCCAAATTTCCCCAAATTGTTCAAGTACTAGCTTTTTAAGGGTACAACTGCACTTTAACTAGGCCTCCCGACTATCCACTAAACTAGTTCAATAAAAAATGCTTGTCTATCAGTCTATATTATACATTGATTATTACTTGGGCTACAACGATGAACATTGGTTGTCACTTGGAGAAAGGGAAAAAAGAGAGCAAAGGACGCAAACAAACCTTACGACTAACAATGGTCTATGTTTGGTAAGTTTTTTAATTGTTATGCATAAATTTGGAGGCTTAAATACGATACTAGTCTGGACCTTATCTAGTTTTGTTTAAATAACAGAAACTTTGACACCTATTTATTGTGTGTGTATCCTAAATAATATTGGGTTTATATGAAATAGACATAGAAGTACAGAAAAAAGCAATCACATAGGGAATACAGAGAAAGTTTCACTATGAAAATAAGGAGATTACAAAGATGACACCAAAGCACTCTCATAAAGCCCAAACCCCAAATACACCCAAAGAGCTTTCTCTCACTCAAGGAAAAAGCTAGAGTAAAAACCTCTCTAATTCCTACTGTGCGGCGCTAGCTTCACTGGAAGAGTATAACATATATATATATATATGTTGTATACTTGGCTTTGGTGTTGCCGTGAATATCAAAACAATTATAACTTGTCAAGTTCTTGTGGCACACGGCATGCAATAGGAATACTCGTTAGACTAGATATCTCCAATGCAAAGCTCCTAGTCTAATAAGGAATCCTATGGACTAAAGAAGTCCTAAAACATGTGGTATTCAAGCCACATACGTAACAAATCTCCACTATTCCAAACAGTGCGGCGTCTCACTATTCCTTCATTCTTGCAGAATTCATCAAATTCACCTGAGCAATATTCCAAACCATTATCTGAAGCGCTTAATCTTTTTACTAGTTTGCTTCTCAATAAGCGTATTCTATTGCATGGAAGTGACAAAAACATTACTCTGATTTTTCAGAAAATACACACAAACCTTCCTAGAGTAGTCATCAATGAAAGTCAATAAGTACCGATAACCACCCTTCGAACTGATAGGAGAAGGTCCCCAAAGATCTAAGTGGTTATAATCCACTGTGCCCTTAATCCTGTGCTGGGCTAAACTGAACTTGACCCTACACTGCTTACCAAAGATGCAATGTTCACAAAAGTCCAGCTTCCCAATTTTCTAACCATTCAACAAACCCCATTTGCTTAATATAGACATGCCAGCCTCACTCATATGCCCTAAACGCATATGCCACAAACGACTATTATTTGAATCTAGATTTGCTGAAGATACTGCTATAGCACCAACAATTGTGCTTCCTTGTAGCAAATAGAAACCATTCACCAATATTCCCTTGATGAAAATTAGAGCACCTTTACCAATTCTCAAAACTCCACCTTTACCGGAGTAATTATATCCTTGAGAATCAAATGTACTCAAAGACAAAAGGTTTTTTGCCAAATCTAGTATGTGACAAACATCAGTCATAGTCCTAACAAATATTCAAGCACACCTCTTATACTAAAAAATATAGGGTAAAATACATTGTTGGTCCCTAATATTTACTCAAGTCGTACGTTTGGTCCTTAACGTTTAAAACAAACAGAAATGGTCCCTAATGTTTCAAAATCGTGCATCATTTGTCCTTTTGTTTGTCTTCATTAACTTTGTGTGTACATGCCTAACAAATTTATGACATGATCACCATTTTTTAATTGAGGTGGCATTTATTTTCATTTACAGGTAAGATATTGACATGGCAAACCCAATTAAAATGAAATATCACCCACCCACCTGATTATGACCTTACTCATTCGTTGTTTCATGTATATGCGATTTGTGAGCAACTTAGTCATGTATCAGTTTTCTAGCTTAAGCCACAATCTTGCCCCCGTCTTGTCCTTTACAGCCTCTCTTAGAACTTCATTTGCTAGAGACAACTGAATTGCACTATGTGCCCGTTCTAAAAGGTCTTCTTTCTCCTCCTTTGATAGTTGTGCTGGCAAAGAATCCTTACCCTTTAGCGCTCTCAACAATCCTTATTGCACTAACAAAGCATGCATCTTTACACGCCATAAACTGAAATCATTCTTCCCATTAAATTTTTCTATCTCATATTTTACACCTGACGAAAGTTTTGCCGCCATCTCGAAAAACCCAATGAACAGATAACTACACAACCAAATGGACCTGGCTATTTAAAAAATAACCCTTCAATCCAAACAAAGAACCTAAGACTCTGATATCAGTTTGTTGAAATAGCGAAAGCTTTGACACTTATTTATTGTGTGTGTATCCTGAATAATATTGGGTTTATACGAAATAGACATAGAAGTATAGAAAAAAGCAATCACACAGGGAATACAAAGATTTACGTGGTTTAGCTTAAAGCCTACATCCACCGGCGGCATCCAAGAGAAAGTTTCATTATGAAAACAAGGAGATTACAAAGATGGCACCAAAGAACTCTCATAAAGCCCAAACCCCAAATGCACCCAAAGAGCTCTCTCTCACTCCAGGAGAAAACTAGAGGAAAAAAACCTCTCTAATTCCTACTGTGCGGGGCTAGCTTCACTGGAAGAGTATAATATATATATGTTGTATACTTGGCTTTGGGGTTTCCGTGAATATCAAAACAATTAGAACTTGTCAAGTTCTTGTGGTACACGGCATGCAATAGAAATACTAGTTAGACTAGATATCTCCAATGCAAAACATCCTAGTCTAATATGGAATCTTATGGACTAAAGAAGTCCTAAAACGTGTGGTATTCAAGCCACATACGCAACAAGTTTATTCTACACTCATCGGAGCCCCATATAAATCTCAAACCGGTTCTTATAGTCGCTACACAGCCAAGACCCAAACAAATGAAACCTAATTTCTAACTCCACCAAACACGGCCGCTTCCTATAATAAGACACAAGAGAAACCCTTTTCATCACAACGCATGCTCTGCCTCTTTCCTCACCTTGTGGTTGTTAAGTTTTGCTTAGATACAACTTCTTAAGGTTTTCGTTTTGCTCTCAGAGTTTTTGTTAGTCTCTGTATATGAATATATCTCTGTCTCTGTATGTTTGAAGTGTGCGGTGATGATGCTATTTGTGGACTAGAGTTTCTGATCTGGGTATTACACCAAAGGAGCTCGGAAATTAAGTTGAAGAGTGAGTTTGGGGAAATTTTGTTTTTGTTTGTTGGTGTAAGAGAGAGCAAAAGAGAGACACACGGGTTGGGTTGGGTTTGATGGGAATGTTATGGTTTGATGCACTGTAATAGGTTTGGGTTGTTTTAATGAATGGGTTAGGTGTTAATCGGGGGTGGGTTTTATTTAATTTTAATCGGTCTGTCACATCAATATCCTATGTCAATATCCTACATGTAAATGAAAATAAAATGTCAGCTCAATTAAAAAATGGTTTTATCATCAAGCTATTAGTTATATACATATAAAGTTAACAGAGACAGATGGAATTACCAATGATGTATGATTTTGAAATGTTAAGGACCATTTCTGTTGTTTTAAACGTTAGAGACCAAACATGCAATTTGGGTAAATGTTAAGGACCAACAATGTATTTAACTTAAAAATATATGTAGAAAATAAAAAGGATAAATTACATTAGCCTCCCTCGAGTTTTTGTAGAATGACAATAAACTTCAAACTTAAGCGGAAATGATAGTTCCACCCTACAGGTTTGATATAAAACTGTAATGGGTCTTTCCATTACTAATCTTAATGAAATATTCCTTTTTTAAAAGACTAAAGTTTATTTTTGGCCCCCTAACTTAGGGGGTGTCTTCAATTTGGCCCCTTAACTTTAAAAATTTTCATTTTGACCTCCTAACTCTGTTTAGCTATCAAATTTCACATTCCGTTTATCCCTGTTAGAAGTCCCCCGTTAAGTGCCTAGTTGGACAACTAACTAACATGTCATCTGATGTGAACAAATTTGACACATCATAAAAAAAATATATTAAATAGGTGAAGCAGAATAATTAACGTGAACTATTTCAAATTTGGACGTTTCAGGCCAAATTATTATTTTTATTTTAACATGAACTATTTTTGAGGAATAATTAATAAGGGTTGAGTGGCTTGTGGGTTATTGGATTTATTCCTTGGTTGATGAGCTTTTTGCTAAGATCTCATTGTCAGTTCATCCCAGGATTCTTCCAACTATCAAAGACCACCATCGTGAACTATTTCCTTGTTTTTCTATTTCCATAACTCAGACTCTTATCAAAATCAAACCCCAAATCTCTTTCTCTCTCTCTTCATTGCACGTTGATTTCTCAAGCCCCTCTACCACCACCACCACCTAGCTAACGACACATCGACTCCATGGGCACCAGATCTGGTCTCTCTCTCTCTAGTTGGGCGATGAGCAATGGCCGATTGACGAAAGTGCCAAATTTGATGAAGATCACATCGAATCTGGCGAGGAAGACTCCAGATCTAAAGCAACCATGCTTGGTCTGTGCTTTTTTTTTTTCTTTTCTTTTTTCTTTCCCTTTTTTGTTAATAAAATTCAGGGAAGGTGTTTGTTGGAAACTATATTTTATGGTGTAAAAAAAAGGGAAGAAGAGGTTTTTATTTAACTTGTTTAGTACAGAACAGAAAAGTATAAAAAAAAAAAAAAAAAAAGAAAAAAAAAGTACAAAACAGAAGCTAGAGAGAGAGAAAAATATTTTCCCATGGTAAGCGACTCTGCTAGTTGGCTTTCCTATCAAGTGAGACATGAAACTTTGATCGAGATGGAGATGCGCCTGTGTCAGTTACTAGTCCACACTCCACATGTACCAAACAAAGGACAATTTTTAAAAATCAGTTTGAAAGTGGAGAGGTAGCAGATCAAGGTTGGACGGATACGGGAATGCCAAAGAAGAGATGGTTGCTTGGGATGGACATCTCACTTGAAAGAAGCAGAATTGTGGGTTTTGAATTGATTGGGTTTTGATTCATTATCTCACTTGAAATAGTTCACGTTAATTATTCCGTTTCACCTATTTAATATCTACCCTTTTTTTTTTTTTTTTAATTTTTTATAATGTGTCAAATTTGGCTACATCAGATGACACGTCAGCTGTCCAACTAGATACTTAACGGGGGACTTCTAACAGAGATGAATGTGCAATTTGATAGCTAAACAAAGTTAGGGGGCCAAAATGAAATTTTTTGAAGTTAGAGGACCAAAATGAAAACACCCCCTAAGTTAGGGAGTCAAAAATTGACTTTAGTCTTTTTAAAAAGATTTTGTGAGAGAGAGTCTTTTAAAAAAATAAAATAAAAAAATCAACAAGGATGTTATGTAAAATCTTATATTTACACCCTCCAATAAAACATTGTGACATCAGATTTTTTTTTTTTTTTTTTTAAAATAGACACCTATAGATACCAATACACAAGATAACAATCAAAATTTGGAGCCTAGGTGCTCTCGGCATGCGATAAGTGTTGTTCGCTATCATGTGCTCAAGCTCATCTCCAACCATTCTCATGAGTAATCTCCGCCCCTCAGTGGATTTGTCCTATGCCCCTTTGTGGATCTGCTCCGATTTCTTCGTGGGTCTATCTCCACCCTTTTGTGGGTCCTGTTGGGGGGCGCCCCCCCCCCCCTCCTTCGGTGGGTCGTTCGTTATCAGCTTCTCTTCCGGTGACCTCACTCTCGCCTTACTTTAGTGATACTTGTGTGGTTAGCTTGCTTGTTTGCCTCAGTGAATTGCAAGAAAAGAGGTCTATGGCAACAAAACCTTTTCGTCACACAAAAGTCTCGATTTCGTCGCTTGATGTACCAGGCGACGAAATAGTACATTAGGCAACAAAATCATTTTGTCGACTAATGGTGGTCGTCGAATAGTCCTGGCGACGAAATATTTTTGTCACCTAATACTTTCAACATTTACCGACGAATGTTTTCGTCGCCTATTAATTTCGTCACCTAAATAGTATTTGGCGACAAATTTATTTTTATTGCCTAAAGATCATTTGTTGATGAAACATGATTCGTCACCCAAAAAACTATAGGTGACAAAACTTATTTTTGTCGCCAGATAATCTTTACACGAGGAAATTTATATCCTCGCCTATTGAATTTCAGGCGACGAAACATTTCGTCGCCAATTGTTTTTTGTTTTGTTTTTTTTTTTTTTTTTCCAACCTGTTAGGCGACAAAAATGTGGGTTGCCAATCTCCAAATGATATATATATATATATATATATATATATTTAAATTAGGTTTTTGCATTTTTAATCTTTTATACCTACTTATTACAACCTGTTATTAAGAAATCAATTCATTTTCAACTACATATCCATAAATAAATCATCCATACATTCCAAAAGTAAATAATATTTAAATTTAAAATTATCATAAATACAATCAGTACAACAATTAATACAAATGAAAAAGATGTCATCGAACAATATCAAAAAGAAAAAAAAAGACTTCACAGGGGAAAATATGTCTTCATTCCTCCAAGCTCATATAATCTGCCAAAAAAAAAAACTACTTTAAGACTAAAAAGCAACAACATTATTTCTATAAGAAATATGAGAAACATTTTTAAGCATAGGTAAAACTAATGACACCATTTTTGTAAATTCATGTGTTACTTTGTACCCAACGATCATATTTATGTAGGTCGATAGATTATTTTGTGGTCATTTTATATTTTTACCCTTTAGGAACTTATTCTAAGCTTAATTGTTATTAAACATATATGCATTTGCGCAGATCTCTCTAACCATAAGCTCTATCAAAGTACTATAAGTTCCTACGTTTTATGTTGAACCTGAGAGTCAAGTTCGTGTCGATCCATGGGTTGTTCCGTGGCCTCTTTTATGTTTTTGCCCATTTACAGGACATTTCTAAGCTTAAGTGTTATGAAATGCACATTTGCGCATAAAATCCCTAAAAAAAAAAATAAATAAATAAAAAAAGAAAAAGAAAATTTATAAATCTTAAATCATCCATAAAATTGTCAAATGAAAAAGAAACCAACAAAAGTATAATATATACTCACAGAGAAACAGTGGCCCCACTCCTTATCCACATAGCATCTATCTTTGAAAAACCTAAGAAAGAAAAACATGAAATATATACCCAAACAATAACATAAAAACCCATTGGCTATATACCCAACGATTAAAAATGAATGTATCGTATAATCAATCTGTAAGTTCTAATGTGTTACTTTGGTCACGAGTATCATAGTCATGTAGGTCCCGAGTATCAACTTAAACCACTTTATAATACCATGCATGCTACCACAAAACCAAATTTAACAAATATCAATTCCAAAAGAAGAATTACACAACAAGAGGGTATGTTCTTTTAATTTTACATGAGAGGGGACCAAAAACAAGTTCCATGAAATTAGCAAAGTAAATTAGTTAGTCATCATTTAGTCGAAAAAATTAAATGACTCCAAACAAACTCCATAACAACGCTAATTGAAACTTCTAAATAAACAAACTCCAACTAAAATCCATCAATCCTAGCAACCCATATGCAAAACCCAACACAAATCACTTAATTAAAAAAATTAAGTAAAACCCATGTCACAAAAACAAAAAATTCCCTCAAATCAATCACATAGATATAAGCATATGTATATATTCCGAGCAACCCACATAAAAATTCATATACAAAACCCAAAAAAAAAGAAAAAAAAAAAAGAAAAAGGATTTAAAATCAGACCAGCATGAAAATACCAAGTCACTATATAAGAGTAGCATGTGTCCTAAAATTTTCAGCTCGAGTTAACATCTATGTAATTTATTAAAATATTCACAAGTCAGTAAACTCAATTATATCAAACAGCCCACTCCAAAAGAGTGTAACACACTTCTAAACATCATTTCCACTATCAAACCACATCAAAATTTGATAATAATTTACAGAGACCCTTCATTATGTGTCTCAAACATACCATAAAAATTTCAGTTCTAAATGAGCTTCTTATAATGTTCTAAAATTCATACAAGTCATCAACAATGAATTCGTCAAACAACTTCTATACTTTTGTAAACAAATTCACCAAAAATCATATAATCATATAGTCATCCGAAGAGTATAAAACTTATTCCAAATTAATCTAAAGGGTGTTAGCTTTCATTATACACATAATTGGTCTCAAAATTCCCCTTTTGGAATTTATGGCAAAGTTTACAACACAAGTTGTACAAAGCTGTTAGGTAGTCAGATTTCACTAGTTTAATTGTAAAATTCACAAATAAATATCAAACGAGGGTATTTTCTTATGAAATTTAACATACATATACTAGACATATGATATAACAATCCAAAACAAACCGTTTTACCATATCTATTTTCAATAAAATCAGAATTTCAATTGAAATTTACTATTCACGCAGCAGCAAAAAATTCAGCAACAAATTTAGTTCTGCATATATATGACACAAATTTCACCAAATCTCAACAATACACAATAGATAACATATTTCTTAATTCCAATTTCAAGAATCCTTACAAATCAAAGTAGCAAATTGATTTTCCCAAAACTAAAACCCAAATACTCAAATCAATCTTAACCTATCTATCCACAAATCCCGCCAACTCATGATTACCTACAAAATGAAATTTAGCTCATCTTTTTTCTCATCCTAAAGTTTAGATAAACTAATATAACAATTCTTAAAAAAACACAAACCCAAATGTGTAGGTAAAACAAAAACAATTAGAAAAAAAAAAAAAAAAAATTTAACAAATAAATGTTAACATAGATTGAGAGAGATTGAAAAATGAGGAGAGAATTAGGAAGGAACCTTGAATGTGATGGAAAATGAGGACTAAAGGATCACTTGAGAGAAATATTTCGTCACCAAATGATCTCACTTTTCGTCGCCAAATTTTTTTATAATTTAGGCTCCAAGAATTTTAGTACCAGAGCCTATTTTTTTGGGAAAATAGGCAACGAAAATTGATTTTGTCACCCAATGTTATCATCAGCGACGAACCTTTTCGTCACCAAATAGGTTCCTAATACGCGAAGATATATATTGTTGCCAAAAGGTCCCATTTTTCGTCACCGAAAATTTTAAAAATTAGGCTCCAAAATATTTCAGTCTTGGCGCCTATTTTTTGGGAATGTAGGTGATGAAAATTGGTTTTGTCGCCCAAGGTTATCATAGGTGACGAAAAAGTTCGTCGCCAAAAAGATCCTACTAATTTTGTTTAATTTCAAAAATTTCCATTTGCACTCCTTTTTTTTTTGTGTGTGTGTGTGTGTGTGTGTGCGCGTGTGGAACTTTAGAGTATTTGCATTGGATTAACCAAAATTTTACTCAAATTATATAATTAGAACCTACTTTGTTTTTTACCTAAACCATTTTACAAAACACCCTACATACTATGCTCTATTCTATAGTAATCTAAAATTAATCCCAAAATTAAAAAAAAAAAAAAAAAAAAAATGCGTGGTGAGTAATGAAAGATGAGTTTTTAATGGACTCATTGAAAGAGAAATTGTTGCGATGTTTAGTACGGATTCAATCATATATGATGTCGATAATTTAAAAACGCGTCAAGTTTCATTTTTTTAGATAATTCTATTGTAATGTATTAAGAAATAGTGATTCTGTGTCTTTTCAATTGTTGATATTTTGATCATACTAAATGAATGTTACTTTAAATTTTCATGCAAAAACAATTGGTTCATATATCGGCCTACACTCTATTAAAATCTAGGTTCCGTCCTTTCCTGTAATTGGAGCAGCAACATCTAGATCGAAGCGGCAGCTTAAGGGAGGCAAGAGAGAGATAGAGAGAGAAAGGCCAAAATTGGTGAGGGCAAGGCTGGCTCCACCCTATAGGCAATTTAGAGCGCCCAATGCCTCATTTAAATTTTCTTCTTAGGTCCTAAAATCCCTCGAACTGACCCTGGTGTGGTGAGGGTGAGGATGAACGGTGTACGGTGGTGGTTGCAGTCCAGTGAGAGACAGAATAAATAAATAAATAAAAATATCCACCTAACATTGCTCCATAGTTATTAAACCCACACCAGATGTTAATCCGGTCTAGAAGTCAGGTCATTAGTCACCTAAAAATTAATATTAAAAAATATTCACCTAATGTAATATAAAATAAATATTCCACAATCACTATAAATTTTTAAGGTTTATAAACTTTAATTTAAATAGTAGAGAAGGAAAAAATAGTATTGTAATAGGAAACATGGTTGCACGGGTGGGGTTTATAGGAGACAACCAATATAACATATTGACCAACCGCACCAACTTAGGTACCAGTTCACTGGATTAAGGGTCGGCAATGACTTGGTGGGTTAGGCTTGGCTTGGTGGGCCGTTGATTGGTCAACGGGTCAAGCCAAGTCAATTCGGGTCAAAGGGAAAAATCATAAACCAAGTCTAATATGATTAATATATAATATTTTGAAATAAAATAAAATATGTCTACTAGTAATTAGGTGTGTAATATATGAGTTTTCACATTCATATCAAAATGTCACCAAGTGGGCTGGGCTAGTGGACTACTAGGTCTGGTCATGGGTTTTTTTGGTGATACTTACACTAGGTTAATGGTCGCAACCGGGCATGTGACATTACCTTTTTATGAAGATAGATATTGGTTTCCTAAGCATATGACACAAACTGAGTACTTAAAGGTTAGAAGTTCAATCGGACATAGTAAATAATTGCATGTATTTTCTCCATATATAATCAAAATGTAAACACAAATTACAATGATATCTTTTGGCTACAATAACAGATTTTTCGCCTAAATCTTATAAAAAAGCTGTAAACTAAAATTTTTGGGCGACGAAATTTACTTTTTGTGGCCAAATTGTAAATACTAATTACAAAGGTGATGAAAATGAAGTTTCGTCACCGAATTGTAAATACAAATTACATTGGGCGGCGAAATTTGATTTTCGTTGCCTAAATCTTAAAAAAGGCATACATTACCTAAATATTTAAAGAAAAAATGGGGAAACTAACATTTTTGGCACCATATTCATTACATTCGGCGACGAAAATCAAATTTCGTTGTCAAAGTGTAAATTCAAGGGATATTAGGCGACGAAAATTGAGTTTCGTCGCTGAATTGTAATTACAAATTACATTAGGCGACGAAATTTGATTTTCGTCGCCTAAATCTTCAAAAAGGCATACATTAGGCGACGAAAATAAATTTTCGTCGCCTAAATATTTAAAGAAAAAACCAGGAGACTAACATTTTTGGCACCATATTCATTACATTCGGCAACGAAAATCAAATTTCGTTGCCAAAGTGTAAATTCAAGTGATATTAGGCGACGAAAATTGAGTTTCGTCGTCAAATTGTAATTACAAATAACATTAGGCGACGAAACTTGATTTTCGTCACCTAAATCTAAAAATGAGATATTTTGGGTGATGAAATATTTCGTCGCCAATAACCCGCCATTATTTTGGCGCGGCCAAAAACAATGACGCCTTTTTTTTTAACCTTTAGGCGACGAAAAATGTTTTTCATCACCCAATGTAATCTTTGTTTTACAATGTAGCGACGAAATTTCGTTGCCTAAGATTTATATTTGGCGACAAATAAAATATTTTGTCGCCTAATATAGATATTAGGCGACAAAAAAAAATTTCGTTGTTAGATTTCGTCACCAAATAAGCATATTGTTGTAGTTCATTTATGGGTTTCTTTGTGTGGTTTGCTTGCTTCTGTTTTGGATGTTTTTTGGTGGAGTGTGGCTGTGGTGTAGTTGTGTGGTTGTTTGTTGCTTGGTTGTGGGTGTGTTGTGGTATTGTTTTTGTGTGATTGTTGTGGGGTTGTGGTGAGGGTTTCCCAGCACTTTAGTGAGTATCACGGCCCTTTCTTGTCCTTTTCACCATGAGAGCTCTAGAATGGAACTGTCATGGCATTTGTAATACTGCGACAATTATAGCCTTTAGAGCTCAAATTAAGGGGTGCATCCAGATATAGTGTTTCTTTGTGAGACTAAAGTCGATGATAACAAAATGGAAATGGTAAAAAAATCACTTGGGTACTCTGAAAAACTTGCTATTAGTGTAAATGAAAAGCTGGTGGTATTTGTTTACCATGGTCTTGTTGGTTATGTGGAGCACTAGTGCAACACATGAATGGTGCATAACATGGGATTATTGCCCATGTTACTTAGTCAACAATTGTGGCTCATATTTGAAAGAAGAAAACGGTGCATGTATTGCACATAGGTGGAGGCATTTTACTTAGTCAACAATTGTGGCTTATGAAGAAAGAAGAAAACATGCAAGTAGGTGGAGTCATATGTTCCTACAAGTCTTTTCGTCGGGTACTTGGTTCTCACCTTAGCCGAAATTAAGTTGCACAAATATAGACTTAGTGGCACAAGCTCATTAAAGGTGGTTTGAATTAATTGCATCACATGGGATGATAACCCATAAATCTCCAAAGGTCATACAAGTTGGCTACTTGTAGATTTGGCCAAAGATTGTGCTGACAATGTTGAAATTGTGTGTGCACTATCGGCTGGCTTTTATTGAAGTTGATATCAAGCCTATTATAAATATAAGCTTTGTACGTGACAATAAGATAAGGAGCAGCAGTAGGAACAAAGAAGATATTTTTCAGTGTTGTCCTTCTGTAAGTGCTGCGTGAGAGAAAGAATAGAGAGAATATTTTTCTGGTATTATTCTTTAGTACAAAGTGCTTATTAGGTGTATTTGGGGTTTGGGTTTGTGAGAGTGTTTTTCATGCCACCTTTGTAATCTCCCTATTTTATAGTGAAAGATCGCTGCAACTCTGTGGACGTAGCCCTAGTGGTGAACCACATAAATTTTTGTGTCGTGTGAATTTTTCTTTTGCGTGTTCTTCTCCATTTTGCATCTCACAAGTTCTAGGAATATTGTTTTTTATTCCTAACAGGTCTAACTCTATGCAGCTAAAAGTGATTGAATACAACTTTCACCTTATTGCTGTTGAAGTCAGTGAAGGAATAGGTTCTTGGATTCTTGTGGGATTCTATGGTTCGCCTTATGCAACTATGAAACAAAAAGTCTGGGAAGAATTGTGTGCATTAATTGAGTCTTTTAAAGTGACGTGGGTCTGCATTAGGGACTTTAACGTGATCTTAAATGATGAAGAAAAAGGAGGTGGAGTTTCCCATGGACCTAGAACAATTAATTGAACCCAACATTTCTAATGAGGAGATCTACAAACTACCAACTCCACAGGAAATCAAGGACACCCTCTTTGTGATGCCAGCATAGAAGGCACCTCGACCAAATGGACTTCCAGTCCTTTTCTAAAAGGAATATTGGCATATTGTGGGGGAGAATTTCATCAAAGCAGTATCCAGCTTCTTTGAGTCTGGAAGCTTGCTCCGTGAGGCCAACAATACACTAATTGCTTTCATCCCAAAGGTACCTAATCCTACCTCTGTTTCTCAATTCAGATCGATAAGTCTTTGTAATGTTTTTGTATAAAATCATTGTTAAATTACTTGTTGCCAAGCTAAGACCTATACTTCACAAATTAATATCACCACGCCAATCTGCTTTCATCCCTGGCCGTTGGATAGTTGAAAATGAAGTAATTGTCCAAGAAATGCTTCACAGCTTTAGGAAAAGGAAAGTTAAACAAGGCTTTTTGGCAGTCAAGTTGGATCTACAAAAGGCTTATGATTGGGTCAACTAGCAGTTCTTAAAAGTTATCTTGACAAATTTTGGATTTAATGATGTCTTTGTGGGTAGGATAATGGAATGCGTCTCTTTGGTTTCTTTCTCACTACTCAGTAATGGGGGGAAATCTGAATTCTTTAAACCCAGTAGAGGATTAAGGCAAGGGTACCCACTTTCCCCTTACCTTTTCATGCTCTATCAAGACATCCTATCCAGATTACTTCATAGGGAGTTCTTGAATGGCAATCTAAGCGGAGTCAAAGCCCATATTTGCAACCCAGCCTTAACCCATGTTATGTACGTTGATGACATAGTTCTCTTCTCAAAAGCCAAAGAAAAGGAAGTTGTTGTGTTGAACGCTTGCTTAGAAAAATATTGCAGCTGGTTAGGTCAACTAATCAACAGGAGTAAATCTGGAGTGACCTTCTCCAAATCAACCTCTAAGCCCAAAACAAGGTCCATAAAAAGAGAACTACAAATGAAGTGTCTTAAGAAGGATTCTGTCTACCTGGGAGCTCCCATGTTCCTGACTAGAACCAGCACTAAAGATTTTCACTTCCTGCAAGAAAGACTAGAATCTAGACTTAAGGGTTGGAGAGGTAAAAGCTGTCTTGGGCTGGCAGGTACACTATGATAAAATCTGTGGCTTGTTCTCTTCCATCCTGTATAATGTCTTCCTTTGAGGTACCTTTTACAATTTGTGATAAGCTTGAAAACATGACCAGAAGATTTTGGTGGAATCCGAAGAAGGAAAATGGACAATATCTTGCTTGGAAAGCTAGCTATGCCTTCCTAAGAAAGATGGTGGTCTTGGTTTCAGAAAAATAAAAATTACCAATTCTGCTTTGACAACAAAGTTGGCTTGGATGGTTGCTTCTAACAGAGAAAGCATGTGTTTGAAAATTCTTAAAAACAAGTACAAAGTCAGAAGAGATTGGCTAAGAAAGGAACCTACCAAATTTTCCTCTCCAAATTGGAGAGTCATAGAGAATTCAAAGCAAATTATCGTCAAAGGTGCTTGCCATACAGTTAGGGATGGTAAGAATATTGATGTTTGACTAGACCCGTGGGTACCATGGATAGAGGAGTATAAGCCCAAGCCTAAGAATGAGACAATTCAAAAAATCGATTGATGGTTTCTGATCTTATTAACCAGAATACCCATGCCTGGTCCCAAGATAAATTAAATGAACTCTCTGACTTAGAATCTGTGGAGGCTAAATTGAGAATCACTATCCCTGAGACCTAAACCAGACAAACTTATTTGGGTCAAGGACCCCAAAGGGTTTTTCTCAGTTAAGTCAGCCAATAAAGTTTGTCAAGAAGCCCCCTCACTCTCAAATGCAAACAACCATTGGATGAAGCTATGGAAGCTGAAAGTACATGACAGAGTGAAGATGCTAATTTGGAGGCTTGCAAACAATATACTCCCCACAAGAGAGGTTCTAGCTCGAAGAATTGAATCACAGGACACCTGCTGCATACTATGTAATGAGCTGCTAGAATCTGTTGTGCATCTTTTCTTTAAGTGCCCTGTTGCTAGGGCCATTTTGTTTGGTTGCAGGTGCAGCATAAGAGCTGATTGCCTTAATGAGCATTGTCTTGAAGACATACTAAAGCATGATATGTTGTTTCCTTTTAATGAAATTATATTTTTTAGCAAAAAAAATACACAGGATAACAATCTCATTAAAACCCAAAATAATCAGAATATTTTTTTTAAAACAAAAACTACTAACACCTGAAAATTGCTCCACCGGAGACGCCAATGAAATTAGAATAAGCCGCTTGGTCTTCCTCCAATCTGGCGCAATTGCGTGGGTCGACGACAACTTTGAGAACATGTGGATCTTATAGCTATTCCCTGAGATCTTCTCCCACGATTTGAGCCACATCTTGCTATTATCACCAAACAAATCACTCGTGTCCATATCCCACCATTAAGAACTAATTCATGGAAATTACAGACACAATCCAGCAACATAGCATCAAAATCAAATGCCCCACCTTTAGACCAAACCCCAACTACATTAAGCAAACTCATCATAAGTAACCAACACAACAAGAAACAATAACTATACGAAGTGGGTTTGACTTCTTGCTACGTGATAGAGAAAGAGAGAGACCCATAAAAAAAAAAAAAAAAATTAAAAAAAATCAAACTTGGAAGAAGTTTGAGGAAGAAGAAGAACAAAGTTTTTAGCTCACCATTGGCATTCTGAACATTTTTCTTTAAACTGAAGGACGACTCCGGCGGTTTATTTTTTGTTTCAGTCTCCATTAAAGAGTTCGGCGGAGTAATTTTCAGGCGAAAGTTTTTTTAAAAAAATAAAAACAAAATTTGGATTATTTTGGGTTTTAATGAGATTATCATCTTGTGTATTCATGTCTATTGTTTAATTTTAAAATATCTGATGTGGCAGTTTCCTATTGGAGGGTGTAAATATAATCTTTTACACAATATATTCTTATTGAATTTATTCTCTTTAAAAACATAATCTTTAAAGAAAATAGAATATTACATTAAAATTAGTAACAGCAGACTCACGAGTTTTATGTCAAACCTGAAGGATGAGACTGTTATTTCAGCTCAAGTTTAGAATTTATTATCATTTTGCAATACTTTAAAAGAGGTTAGTTTAATTTGCCCAAACTAAAAGTACTGACCTTCTCTCATATTCATTAAGTCAATGCTACAAATATTGAATGCAAATTTGGTTATACATCCCATATATCTTTTTTACAGAAAATTATTCAGTAATTTAGGACAACAAATAAATGCATAGTCTCTCTCTTACATGATGGTGGGTCCTACCATGAATTTAATTTGTGAGATCCACATTTATGTGGTAGGACCTACCATATTTCTGTGAGAGAAGGACTACGTATTTATTTATAGTTTTAGACTACTGAATAATCATTCATTTTATTTCTACATTGACAATAACTGACATGTTCATCCAATCAATGCAAATTTTCTTTCTTTCTCTTTTAACGGCTTAGGCAAACACCAACATAGAACCCCTTAAGAGACATGGATACACACATGGAGGGAGAGTTTCTATTCATGTCAATGAACATATACTATTACTATTACAAATATATTAGGTAAGCCACAAAACTATACAAGCTCGAGAACGTCCCAGCGTTGGAGTTCAAATTTATTCATTTACATTTTACACATACAAAAGAAAGCAACAGACAGTGCGACTAGTTGCACTTGATTGCCATAGGATGCTAGTATAGTAAACGTTGACATGGATGAAATAGAGAGCTAGAAAAATAGGTAGATCGGACTATATCATATAATAGTCGGTACTTCAGCAACCCATATAAGATTGGCAAACAAGCAAATAAACTGAACAGGACAGCGATCAAGGGAAACCCCTTATGATTATGATATTTCAGAGCAAAGGATGCACAAAATGCGACCATCATAGTGGCAATTGAGATGAAGAGAGATGTGACTCCAATCATCAACCTAATAGGTAACGATAGGAGGAAGTCATCATAAGAATAACGTGAGGTAAGGATAGACAAGAACATTATTAAGGATGTTGAAGAGCAAAATAATCCTATTGCACTTGAAATTGAAGAGGCCAGAACAAGATTAGATTGCACAGAACTATAGTTTAATCCATCAGTTGGTTGGCCACTAAACAATATAGTGCCAATTAGTGTTGCAACAACCATTGATGAGGTAGCTGTGTTCCTCATCCACTTCTCTCCATCCTTCCTTAAATCCTCATGCTCTTTCACAAATAAAACATATGGTGTTTCCTTTTCTTTATTTTCCATTTCCTTGAACGAAGGTTTTACAACCTTTTCCACCTCCTTCCATTACAAATGTAGGAAATATCACATGAGATACTTGTTATTAGTCCTAAAATGCTGAAAATTTTTATGTAGAAATTAATCTAAATGTAAGAAATTGAAACTAGAGATGGAGTGAAAATAGAAGAGAATATTTTATGATAATGGTTAAGTAGAAATAACAAAAGGAACAAAGAAAAAACAATATTCTAAATGAAATCTTTGTATTTCTCAATACAAATTTGTCTATACTATATATATATATATATATATATATATATACACACGCACAAAACTTATGAGACCCTTTATTAGGCTTCAAATCAAGAATAATTGATATGCCTTGATTCAAGCCAAAATCAAGAGCAATGCTAAAAACATGAAACATGTACAAAATAAGTTATATGCTAACAAGTTAAAAACAAAGCATATGAATAAGTACCTTATACCATAATAATTCTTGTTGCATTTGAAGAGCTGATCCTGATATAGCATTGAGCTTATGTCGAGGTGCCAATTTTGCAGCCAGATGCAGAATGTTGTTTTTATATCCATCTTCAGTTACGTATTCTACTAAAAGATCTTTAATTGAGCCTATTTCATTTAGTACATTGAAGATGCTCTCATGGCGTGCCTCAACAGCAATATGAAATATGGTTCGTCCATTTTTATCCCTTATCCATAATAGGTCAAGGTTCATACGAATAATCTCAATCAAGAATTCAACGTTGCCTACTTTTGCTGCAACAATTAGCTGTTGTTTAATCACTAATTCGTTTTCACTTAAATTCTCAATATCACATTTGTAAGCGCAAACACATATTTCTTTAAGCAGTTGACGAGCTTCAGTTTGCTTCTTGTTTTGGTCCTGTTTTACCTTCATCCCTGGAAATGATAGTGAACAAGAAAGTAGCCATACCACATAAGCTTCTTATAATGATAATATATGTTTTCGAAGCTGTCGATGTATACAGTTGTACATATATCAATTCATATATTTGTACGTACAATTTGGTACATTTATTCATATTGGTATTAAACATCATTATTAATTAATGTAGCTCATTCATTGTTTGGCATGCATATATTATACTTTATTCATAACTGCAATTAAGCATGCATATATTCACCATTATGAGACATAAATATCATAAATGATATATGATAATAACCAAAACATGTCTCCAAAACATTTTAATAGTTACACAACATTTTTCATTAAAACATTTTAACAGTAACGTAATCTTCTGCATGATTTGCTGTTATTCAAAAACATCAATTTTGGCACATCTACTTATATAGAAATCACCTCAGACATTTTTACAGAAAATTATCACATGCTGAAATTTTCCAGTATTTATATGTGCGCTATATTCCACCTTTAAAATTTTTCCAACAAATCATGGCTATAGTGTGAAACAAGTATGTACAATTACTAATGATTGAAATAAAAGTGAGTTAATCAATTTGGTACAATCACTTTTCACGTGTTTCATATTCCTTATATAATATGTCTGTAGAAGTATTTTCCCTTAAAGCTCAACTATTGAAATTTTCCTTGTGCTAATAAAGCATATGTATTACTTCCGTTGTGCTTTGAAGCATAAGATTTAGTTGACAAATTTTGCCTATCACAACAAAGTGATGAAATCTTATTGTCTTGTCGTTTATATATTATAATGTGTAATTGAGCTTTACCAGATAAATATGTTACAGTTTTCAACTATACAGTCTAATTTGTTGATTGTTACTAGTAATTGTACATACTTGTTTCACAATATAGCCATGATTTATTGGAAAAATTTTAAAGGTGGAATATAGCGCACATATAAATACTGGAAAATTTCAGCATGTGATAATTTTCCGTAAAAATGTCAGAGGTGATTTCTACATAAGTAGATGTGCCAAAATTGATGTTCTTGAATAATAGCAAATCATGCAGAAGATTACGTAACTGTTAAAGTGTTTTAATGAAAAATGTTGTGTAACTGTTAAAATGTTTTGGAGACATGTTTTGGTTATTATCATATATCATTTATGATATTTATGTATCATAATGGTGAATATATGCATGCTTGATTGCAGTTATGAATCGATGGATGAGAAGACAATCAATGCAATCTGTCTCAACTAAAGTGATGAGATCATTCATATCGTCCTAGAAGCATCTACCAAAGAAATTGGGATGAAATTAGAAGATCTCTATATGAAAAAGAATCTGATGAACAATGTGTATGTGAAGATGCAGCTTTATAGTTTGACTATGAAGGGCAATTTGGATCTGTTGAAGCATCTTAACGTGTTTAACATGTTGAACACACAATCGTCAAAATTTTAGGGTAATGTTTGGGGAGGAAGACTAAGCAATACTTCTATTAGCATCACTCCCCACATCTTTTGATCATTTTGTGTCTACATTGATGTAAGGGAATGAGACTTTATATTTCGAAGAGGTGGCTATTGCTCTCTTGTTACACGTAAAGATGAAGAAGGATGGTGATGATTCTTAGGTTGATGGAGTTGTTGTAAATTTAGAGTTGCAATAATCGTTGTAGAAGCAAGTCAAGATGAAGGAATTTCAAGAAGAAGTGATCTCAGTCCAAATCACATGCAAAGAAAGATATAGAGTGCTTTTACTGTCACAAGAAAGGACATATAACGAGTGCAAAGAGTTGAAACAACACTTGGAGGATAGGAAGAAAGAAAATAAGCCATCAGCTCTTGTTGCTGAAGAAAAATCAGTTGATTGTGTGGTTGATGCAGATTTACTTTAGTCTCATTAGCTAGTGATGTTCTATCAGGATCATGGATTTAATTAATTAGCAATTCTGCATGCTCCTACCATCTGTCCCAAAGAAAGAATGGTATGACACATATATGCCTTGCAACTAAAGTATGGTCTTAATGGGCAAGGATGTTGTGTGCCTGGTCATTGGGATTAAACTATAAAGATCAAGATGTTTGATGGAAATATGAGAGTTATTGGAGGGGTTAGGCATGTGAAAGATCTGAAAAATAACTTATTTTCTATGGGAGTATTATTAGATGATCTAGGCTATACGTATTCGTCCAATGGTGGAATCATCAAGATCACAAAAATGTGCTTTGGTGGCAATTATGAAGGGAGAGAATGTAGACAAGTTCTATAGATTGGTTGGGAACACAGTTGTAGGTTGAATTATTGTCACCCATCCTGACAGGCTCACAATTACTAATGTAGGATTCTTGTAGAGTCCAACAATGAAAAACAGGCTCACAAGAAGAGACAAATTAGCCCAATAGGGGTATCAAGGGGAGATGAATTGTTTTTACTGTAGAAGAAAATTTAAGACCAGATACCATTTTTTCTTCTAATGTAGCTACTAGCAGAACCTAGAAAGGAGTTATTAGCCCTTCTGAGTGGAGCAGGATGGTGGGTGTTAAACGTAGGCTATCCCAACATAATTTGTGGTAGGCTAGTGGGAATTATGAAGGTGCCTACTGAAAATGGGCCGATAATCCTAAAACTGAGTGGAGTAGGTTGGTGGATTGGGGTGTGGCAAGTTTACAGGGCAAAAGTTTGAAGTCCGATGTGAGCAGAGTAGCCTGTGGTGTGAAGTAATGGTTTACTATATTTGGCGCCAAAGGAAATCGATAATTCATGCGGCCAATTCAAAATTGAAGAGATTCTTATGCATATAATTATTTGGGAGGTTAAAACTAGAGTATGTGACAGAGGTTGCCTGAAAGGAGATCAGCTACTAATGAAGTACACTTTTACAGGGAGTGGGGGATTTCAATCAGTATGTTTTGTAAGAAAGTCTCACACTATAATTAATGCATAGTTTTTTGTCAAAGGAAGCACTGTCCTTTGCCAATTCAATGTAGTCATCTGTTAGCACTAAATTTGCTGTGTAATGTACATTGTATTTGTATGCTTTTTTTGCTTATCAATATTCGATTATCTTATTCATCCAAAAATAAAGTCAAAATAACTCACATGAATTGATGCGTCTCCTTAAAATTCCTGGTTGACTTTCACTAGCAAATGCCAAAGGGTTTCGAGCTAACAATTGCAATGCAGTCTCTTCATCTTTGTTTTTAGAGGTAGCCAAATCAGGGTTGTCCTTCAGCATTTCCAAGGCTTTCCCTGCATTATTTTACACCAAAAAGAAAAATTCTAAACAAATTAAGAAAATAATGCAATGCAATCTCTTCGACTCTTTGTCTTTGCTTTTATTTTTTATATTTTTTTTTTCCTTCTAGGTTTGTGTTCTAGAATTTAGTTTTACTTTATAGAATTCTCGAAGGAACATTTTAAATCTTTCTCCCATGAAAGATATACTAGACAAAGAGAAAAAAGTGGTGACAACTTATTTTTCCCTCGTGTACTCAGTTTCCCCTTAACTAGTGGCGGAGCTTGGAACGTTTGTTAAGGGGAGTTATCGCTTATCTCAATCACACATATTCTATTATGAAGAATCTCATTTTTTATTTATTTATTTATTTATTTTAATATCTAGAAAGAGTAAAAAGAATAGTACAATATATACTACAAATTGTTTGAGACCATAGTTTCAAGCAATATATATAGTATATATAAGAGCATCCAACCGAAAAGTTTATGTTATTAGACGACTTAAGAGGATCAATTAGTATATATTAAAGTCAACCAATACTTTGATATCACATTAACTTAGAAAATTTAATTTATTTCGTGAAGAAGGCCAACTAGTATACTATTTTATAATAAAGTCACACTATATCACTTATCCAACAATATAAATTTTTATAATGGGAAAGACGAAAGAGTAAAAGAAAATCATTTATCTATATTTTCATACTCCCTCACAATGAGGGCTCAACACATGAAAATTTAACTTAAATGTGACTAACAAGAGGTATATTAGGACTCCTTCATAAATAAGATCCAACATATGAAATATTTAACATAAATAAAAGGTACAATGTGAAGACATAGTTCGAATTCAACACGACATTCTTTAACACCATGATAAACTATAAGGACTCCCCCAAATATCTTTTGATAAGAAATAATCAATTTAATCTTTTTGTCAATAATCTAACAATTTTTTTTTTCTTAAAGAATTTATATATGTACATGTTTATTCATTACAACAAAATATTTTATTTCTTATAATATTTCAATGGTTGTAATCTATAAAAGAAATTGTGCTTAATTAATTTATAATATATGAATATTTTAATTATATTCTTTTTTAAGGGAAATACAATCTCTGGGATTCAAACTCATACTTTCCTTATGGGAGAGGTACCACTCAAGCCAAGAAACTGGTTTTACTTAATGTCATTCTCTCCATAGTTTTATTTTATTTTTATGTTTTTTCTTCTTTTATTTATTTATTTATTTTCATCATCATCATCAAACAACTTCAAGATTTCATTATAATTTTTTCATCATAATTTTAAAATATTAAACATAACATTTTGTCTGAGGAAATTTGGAATCTCCTTTGTATAAACCAACATCTAGTCTACATTTCTCGCATATATATTGTGCTAAGCAATAATTAAGGTACTCTATTCCCTTCTGTCCTAACATGTTGAATATGTCGTGTTCTAAAGTTCTCGAGCAGGTTTCTCTTGTCATCAACTAAGTGCCCTATTCGCAACAGGTTATGCTCCTCACCTGCTATATATAGTGTTCATAATTATCATTGAGTCACCTTCTAATATCATATCCTTTATCCCAACATCATTTGCAAACTGGAGGGCTCGGATTGCAACAATAGTCTCCAGTACTGTTCCGCATTACTCTTTCAAGCATTGAGCTGCCATCACTTGTCCTTCATGGTCCCGAATGACAACTCCTATCCCTGACGCTGCCTCATTCTGAAGTATCGCGCCATCAAAATATCTCATGTCCTATTATTTCTAAAGAACAAGTGTGTTTTTATCAATGTTCACATTTTGACCTAAACCATCTCATACGCTTTCAATACTATCTTAATCTAGATGACAGTACTCCTTCTGTGTAGCCATGCAAAAAATTAAACTGCCGTCCCGCAAAAAAAAAAAAAAAAAAATGCGAGTTACACACTGTCACCCTCTGCTTACCTTAAATCTGTGCGCGGTCTTTTCTCACTCGGCCTTTCTAAGTGGCATGTGAGTCATTATGCACATAGAAGAAAGAGATAGGGATAGGGTTCCCTTATCTCAATCTCCTTGTTGGTCGGACAAGACCTTTCAACTCTCGACTAATCAAGACAGAATATGTCACTGATGATTTGCAACTCATAAAAAATAATGAGGCCCACCTTTCATCAAACCCAGATTCTCCTCATAATTTCCTACAAATACACATCTTCTTCTCTATCGTGCTTTATTCATGTCTATCTTTAGAGCTATACTGCATGTGTTTCCTTTCCTTTTATTTATCTTTTTTTAAAAACAATCCACCATCTCAAAAGCTACGTACCATAACATTTTCTATAATCAAACGGCATGTATGCCTGTTGATAGTTACCTCGGGGATAGCACTTTGAATATCAGATATCACAGATGGTAATATTACTTTTAGTCTATTTTCCAACGCTTTTGAGACTAACTTGTATATCATGTTACATAAACCAATGATTCCTTCATCTAAGTTTATCATGGATTGAGATTCGGTGCAATTGTTAGGTCAATTACACCATGCAATTGTTTTC
>BKZX01031248.1:126617-166913 GCA_014362285.1 Fagus crenata
CGATGCCAAAGCCAGATTTCCCTCTCTTTGACACCAACAGAATGCTGCATGTGATGTGCTCTGCCCACACTAAAGTCATCCATATAATAGAGCCCCTCTCTCTTAATACCACGCCCAATGATCTCCTTGGTGAGAATGTCCTGTATAAGACAAAAAGCAAGGTACATAAGCACCATACAATTAAGGTCAGATGTTACTTGGCTTACTGAGAGGAGCTTGTGAGAAAGTGAGGGAACAAGTAACGTATTAGGCAACTGCAGAGTAGGGGTTAAGATCACAGTGCCCGCGCCAGTGACAGGGGAAATAACGCCATTAGCGTTGGCGATATTGGTACGTTTTGGTAAGGAAGTCTGTGTGAAATCCTTAGCGTCAAACGTCATGTGGTCAGTGGCGCCGGAATCCAGCAGCCTTGTATCACGTTCAGCATCACTAGGTGAACTAAAGCAAACACAACCAAGGTTACCTGGGTCCGGAGAGGAGGAAATATCCGAGTCTTGGGCAACTGGTGGTGTAAAAGACAGCTGAGGTGCTGCATGAGCCACCGCTGCGGTACCGAGAGCTTCGTCTTTGCTAGATGTGTCACGACGTTTCTTAGCCTGGAGATCATTCCACCAATCAGGATACCCATGCAACTTAAAGCACGTGTCACGGGTATGCTTCTGGTTGCCACAATGGGTGCATTTCAAGCCTTCAGATGCCGTACGAGATTTTGGCTTCCCATTGTGCACGGGAGGGGTGGAGTTGGCAGGCCCAAGTCGAAGCCCTTTGGTGGCGAGAACAGCACCAGGAACAGCCTCTGCATTGCCAGTGATCATAACCGTCTGGCGGATTGCTTCGCGGTGGACGTGAGCATATGCTTGCTCCACCATAGGGAATGGACGAAGTTGCAGCACATCGCCCCTGATCTTGTCCAGTCTATCGTCAAGGCCATCCAAGAAAACGTACACCCGGTCTTCTTGAAGGATTGTGTTATACTTGTGAATATCAACTGCACACTCCATTGGATTAGGACGCCGGAAGTCAATCTCACGCCATAATCCCTGAAGATCGTTATAGTATTGCTCCAGAGAGCCTCCAGCTTGTTTAAGCTGCATTACACGACGTCTTAGGTCATATACCTGAGACGTATCACTACCATCAAAATAGGTCGTAGCAATGGAGTCCCACACCATTTTAGCAGTAGGAAACCGAATGAAATTCCTGATCAAAGAGGAATCCATTGAATTAATTAGCCAACCTTTGACAATGGCATTGTCGGTGCGCCATTTGCGAAAGGAAGGATCCGTCGTCGGTGGTTGTGGGAGATCGCCATTGATATATCCCAACTTGTCTTTGCCCGAGATATACATCTCGACAACTTGGGACCAAAGGGCATAGTTGGTGTCGTTCAACTTGACGCCAATCGGAGCAGCAGGGGGTTCGGTGGACAGGGTTGGTGTTTGGACTTTGCTAAGGGCTTCAGTGAGTTTTGTGGTGAATTCAGTAAACATGGAATCGGACTGAGGTGCCCCAGTGAGTTGCTCTGTTCTAGAGCCCGATGACATGGTTGGGGAGGTAACCAAGTATTAGGGTTTTCGGGAAAGAGAAGAGTCAGGCCTAGGATTAGGCTCTGATACCATGTTAGAAATATTTCCTCTGTATTTCATTCATAATAATTTACATAATCGTTAGTTACAAATATATAGGACTAGAATAAATCTTCTATTTTTGGCTATACAAATCTGGTTCCTATAATTATGCACTCGTGATCAGGAAAGGATTTCTTTCCATCCCTCTTCCTATAATTTCTCCCACCTACCAATATATTACAGCTCACGCCAACATAAATGTGATATAAGTACCATCATATATGATGTTGGTACTATCCAATGTGATATTGGTACTATCTGATTTTTTATATATATTAATTTAAATAATAAATAAAAATGGTAAGTACCATCATATGTGAGGTATGTACCATAATATGTGACATTGGTACCATTAATGTGAGATTTTATCTATTAGAAATACGGTATCCACATGGGTACTGTAGAATTAACCTATTATAAATTGTAAACTCCTTCCCATTAAGTGGATTGCCTAAGTTAGGGTACATTACTTGCATACTGGTTTTTCCTTATAGACGTTCTCTATCGATTTTTCACTTCGTCACCATATCATTATCTCATGTTTTTATTTCTTTTATTTCTTTGCTTTTAGATTTGGTGACTTTTTGTTTTTGTGGATTATATCATTGAAATTGTTATCACATAATTGGTTTAATTGAAGATTGATTAGCATTCCTATTGTATAATTAACCGAGGGGTTTAAAACAGAATTTTCATAACTTAAACATCTCATTGTTGTCAGCAAGGTTGGATCCAGACTCCATCGTTAGAAAGTTTACATCCTCCATAATCATCTCAACTTCTTGCCACATCTCCTTCATATGCACTGCACCCTTACCTGAGTCTGTTTCTCTCCCTTTGTTTCTCTAACATGAATGTGACCTTTTGACCAGTTTCATGTATCCTATTAGCCATGGTCGTTCTCTTCAATCTACGTTGTTTTGGACTCATCTTCTTTTCCTCCTTCCCAATGGTCATAGTATGACTTGGTGCGAGCCCATCTAACATAGGATAGTTAGTAGAAGAGTTGATGGAACAATTCGAGCGTCACAAGACCAAACGAGCTTCCCGATGCCCCTGATTTTACGGCTATCCTAAATGGGCTATAACTTTTGATTCAAGAGAAGTTATGAGACCCACAAGATATTTTCAAAAAGCCCCAAAAGATTTCAAGGAGGAATTTATAAGCTAATTCGCGCATTTAGAGGTTGTTCCATAGTGTTTTAATTTATTTTGCAATTTTCGTATTTTATTGTCCCTTTTTCATAATTTCTTGTTTCAAGTCAATTAGAGTTTGCTTAAACTATATAAAATACTGGTTATAATAGACTTAATTTTATTATTCAACCTTCAATAATATTTATCTTTTTGAAAGTTTCTTTCACTAGTGAATTTCAATTCTTTGATTATTGACACAGTTCATACTGTTTGCAATTTATCACAATTTATTCTGTGTCAAATGGTAATAGAGAATGTGGATATTCTCATATATAGTAAGAATGTAGTAGAACATATGGATCAGTTGCAACAAGTGCTAACATTTAGCATAAGAACCAATTATTTATTAATTTCAAAAAGTGCAGTTTTAAGACTAGCAGTTTATTGTTTTTGGGATATATGATGAGTTTGGAGGGAATCCATGTACATGAAGATAATGTCTGAGCCTTTTAAGAATGGCTTGTGCCGTAGACTGTGAGTGAGGTTTGAAGCTTTCATGGCCTTTCTATTTTCTACTGACAATTCATTCGGAATTTTAGCACTACAATGGTGCCAATTATAGAATGCATGAAGAAGGGCAAGTTTCAGTGGGGTGAAGAGGCAAAGAAAAGCTGATTCCCTGAGGTGAATGAGAAGTTCTTCGAGATGGAGTGCAATGCTAGTGGTGTAGGGATCAAAGCTATCCTATCACAAGAGAAATGACTAGTAGTAGCATTCTTTAGCGAGAAGCTAAATGAAACCCGCCAAAAGTTAAGTACCTATAATCAGGAATTCTATGTAGTAGTTCGAGCCTTAAAACACTGAGAGCACTACCTGATCTAAAAGGAGTTTGTGCTATATGTAAATCACATGGCCTTGATGTTCCTTAACAGCTAGAAGAATCTAGATAACATGCATGTCAGGTGGTTCACCTTCCTCCAAAAATCTCCTTTTGCTATTTGGCACAAGTCAGAGGTCTTGAATCGAGTTGTTGATGCCTTGAGCTACTGTGCCAGCCTTCTTGTAACCCTAGTGATGTACGCATAATAGTGTGTATTTTGAACTCTTAACTTATACTTTGTTATGCTCATTTTATATTTTATTTAGTCTTATTATGTTTATTTTTCCTGTTAGGTAAGTGCCCCAAGAGTTTTGTGAAAAAGAACCAAAATTCACTGCTAAGTGGAGCTAAGGAATAAAAAGTGGAATAGAGGCATCTTATTAGTGGATTCATGGCACCAATTTGGTCTTTGCCCACATGAGATTTTTGTCCAACTAATATATAGTGATAAGGATGAGCACATGGTGGGCCGAAAAGTTAAAAGAATATTTTGGTTATTTTTAAAACCTAAGGGAAGGTGGGTTCCAGTTAGCTCAACTGGTAAAGTCTCTTGTCGTCGAGCAAGAGATCTGGGTTCAAATCCCGCCTACACCAAAAACCGACTGATGTCTTGACCTGATGGTAAGAGCAATCATCATGAGCGGACGTCATAGGTTTAAATGCTATCGTAACTATTCAAAAAAAAAAAAAAACCCTAAAGGAAGAGGTTGGCTATGTTAATATATTAGGTGTTATATGTTTGGTTGTTTAATGGCCACCAGATATATCAATGGCAAAAAAAAAGAAAAAAAAAGTGGACAACATGGTAATTAATGGTCTCTCTTTTTCCCTTGGTAGCATTGGATTAGTGGGAAACATTGGGGTGTTTAGGGTTGGTTTTCCTTTTCCTTTTTTCTTTTCTTAGTCACAAGGTGAGGAAAAGAGAGAAAGAGGGGAAACTTTTGCTAGATGTATGAGTGCTTTGTTTTCTCTAGAGCGGCAACAGTGAGGAAGCAACAACAGTGGGAATAGCTCTCTTTGGTGGCAATTAAGTTTTAGGTTAAATTATTTTTTTCGTCACTAAACTATACATGAGTTTCGTTTTTCATCCTTGAACTTTGAAAAGTTTGTTTTTCATTCCCGAACTTTGAAAAAATTCATTTTTACACATGAATTTTGGCCCTGGACTTTTTTATAGAAGGACGAAATTCATGTGTAAAAATGAATTTTTTCAAAGTTCAGAGATGAAAAATGAAACTCCTGTATAGTTTAAGAATGAAAACAATATTTTGGCCTAAGTTTTATTGTTCTCACTTTTATTAAGATTTTATTGTTGTCAGCTTCAATTTTGTTCAAATATAATTACTTTATTTAATTTGAATATTTTGTTCACAAATATGAGTAGCTAATCACCTATCTAAGGCTAGGGGTGATGCCCAATAATTTATTATTGTTAGTCTTTTGATTATTTATTCATGGTTTGAATGTTTATAATTAAATATTTCTGGTGGGATAATATTCAGTTGAGAAATTATTTCATGTTTTATAAGGTTTTGTGATTTTTTATGTACTCCGGTTATATAGAATGCATGATTTCTCTTGTGGCATGATAATACATATTTTATTGTTCTTGTGCTCCAAAAATATTTAATCTAAGTGAGAAATTGTTTACGTGTTCGTTAATGCTATACATTTCGATTAGATTAAGGCATCACTAAATCTATGTGATATAATGATATTCGAAAAGAAAACATAATGAATTTCTAGGTGGATCCCTGATGCCTTAGCCCATTTTATTTATTGAGTATTTCTTTAAAAATTTATTTCATTCTTCATAATATCAAAAATTGTCTTCGCTCTACTTTTAGTGGAAAACTTCAATCAGTTTTACTTTCTAGTTCTGTTTGCACTGATTTTTCATTATTTATTTTATTAGTGTTCTTTGTTCCACCAATCCTTGTGGTTCCACATTTGAATTAGTTTTACTTTCAATTTGTCTTGGGTCTAGCTCGCACCCAATGAGGAGTAGATTTTATGTTTGTTGTTGAAATGTACTCCAAGATGAGATATTTCATTCCTTGCCAAAAGACTTCAGATGACTCCCACATAGCGCGGTTGTTCTTTCGAAAAGTAGTGAAGCTACACAGAGTTCCCCAGTCTATATCCTCTTATCGTGATTCCGAGGTTTTTAGTCACTTCTAAATCACCTTATGGAAGATGTTTGACACTTCTTTGAATCGTAGCACAACTGCACTGCACGGGTTGATACGCACAGTGCCTAGTATCCATCATTTACGGCTAGGACTACTAGGGTATCTAATCCCATTCGCTCCCCTAGCTTTCATCTCTCAGTGTCAGTGTCGGCCAACAAAGTGCTTTCGCCGTTGGTGTTCTTTCCGATCTCTACGCATTTCACCGCTCCACCGGAAACTCCCTCTGCCCCTACCGTACTCCAGCTTGGTAGTTTCCACCGCCTGGGGAGTACGTTCGCAAGAATGAAACTCAAAGGAATTGACGGGAGTGCGCACAAGCGGTGGAGCATGTGGTTTAATTCGATGCAAAGCGAAGAACCTTACCAAGGCTTGACATGCCGCGAATCCTCTTGAAAGAGAGGGGTGCCTTCGAGGACAACGGGGATGGAATAGCTATTGGGTGGTTAGGACACCCTATCTTTAGAGATAAAGAAGGGCGTGAACTTTTTGTACGTCGTATGCCTGTTTCATAGAATAGTGTTGTTCATATTTCCATGGGAAAATCACCTTTTGCAGTCATGAACGTGAAGCCCCCAAAGCATACTATGGACTTGGTACAATTACCAATAGTTCCAGGTTTGAGTATTGCTGCTGAAAGTATCGTGGAACAGGTTCAGGCATTACAGGTGGGAGTGGAGCAAAAGTTGGAGCAAACAACAACCAAGTATAAGGCCATATCTGATAAGCATAGGCAACCTAAATTGTTCAAAGAAGGTGACCAAGTGATGGTCTTCTTGCGCAAGGAGAGGTCTCTTATAGGAACTTATAACAAGCTGAAGTTGAAGAAGTATGGTCCATATAAGGTCTTGAAGAAACTCAACGGAAACACCTATGCATGTAATTGATCTGCTAGCAGACATGAGGATCTCAAAGGCATTCAACGTTGCTGATTTGTATGACTATCATGTTGATGAACCTCTCTAGCCAAAACTTAACTCAAGGCCAAGTTCTCTCCAAGTGAAAGGGATTGATGTGCACAAGACAACTAGTAGAAGAGTTCATTGAGCAATTAAAGTGCCAGAAGACCAAACGGGCCCGACGCTCTGATTTTACAGCTACCCTAAATGGGCTGTAACTTTTGTTCCAGGAGTAATTACGTGACCCATAAGATATTTTCGAAAAAGCCTTAGAACATTTCAAGGCGAAAATTTTGTTGCAAATTCACGCGTTTAGAGGCTGTTCTGGAGTGTTTTAATTTATTTCACATTTTTTTGTATTTTATTGTCCTTTTTCATAATTTCCTTTTTTAAGTCAATTGGGGTTTGCTTAAACAATATAAATACTAATTGTAACAAGTTCAATTTTATTATTCAACTCTCAATAATATTTGTCATTTTTAGAGTTTCTTTTATTAGTGGATTCCAATTCTTTGAGTATTGACACAATTCATACTCTTTATAATTTATCACGCTTTATCCTGCATCATCATCCTTTCACTCTTAGAGCCTAATATTGCTACATCGCTCAACTTACTGGGCTCATTGGTGCACCTTCTCGCCCACACAAGGTATAGGTAGTGGCCCAAGTCATTCTTTCAAATCTTAACTCTTCGTATGTTCACTATCTTGCCACGTAACTCAAAAAATATTCGTAACTCTTCCCATATTCTCCTATTTCAAATCTATCTTGCCACGTAACTCAAAAAATATATATCTATCTTGCCACATTCTCAGGTATGCATGTTTAAAATTCTCTTTCTCCCCACATTCCTTCCATCATCCCCTCAGTCAGGTATGCATGTTTAAAATATTCTTACCCTTTCTTCCGTCAGAATGCCATTATTTTCTCAAATATTTTTCAAATACTAATATTTTGTCAAATATTTCTATCATAAAAATATTATTAAGCAAAAAAGGCCAACGTGTTTTTTTTACCTATTTATGGGTTGTGTTTATCGGACTATAGACCTCATTCATTTCCTTCCATGAGGGAAGGTCTGTGACAACTGACAAGGGCTCAACTAGTGCCCTAGAAGCACCTAGCGGCTCAAGAGGTTTCATGAAACACGTTATTGTAAGTTGTAACCGTAGTTAACAAAAGATTCTCTCAATAATACTGGCATTATTCTTTTAGATAAATGCGATGATGATAATAATAACAATAACAATAACAAACACTAATTCAATTTATAGAAAATGCTTACCGTACATCTCAACCTTTGCATAAGTGACGAATAGCTCAACCTGATTTGTTGTATCCCATTCTTTAATCCTAGTAAAAGGAGAAAGATGTTCCACCATTTTACCATGTCCTACTAGAGCAGCCATAAATAGCGGTTTCACCCCACTGCCTAGGTTTGGCAGGTCTCCATTTTTATCCTGCATCGCTTTGGCAATATTCACATTTCCAGTTATTGCAGCATAGCACAAGGCAGTGTTCCCAACATTATTTTCAACTTTTAGATCGTCTCTACTCATTCCCTTCACTAAATTCTTTACAAAGACTTCCTGGTTTGCTGCAGCAGCAATATGAAGAGTGGTTTCCTTATCCTCACTAATCTCTCTTTGAATGTTTGGCATGTCCTTAACAGATTCCCAGTCACCTTTCAACGCAGCAAGATAAAGCTTCGCACGCTCAATACGATTTGCTTCTGTGTATAAGCAAGGTCAGCTCGATTAGATTTGTTGCTTAAGAAAATAACTTTAAATGAGATAAGTTTGTATATTTATGTATCAATTAAATAACATTTTGTCTTTTTATGTTATCATTTTTTATTTTAAATCTTTTCGTTTTTTCTTTTTAGATGCAAAATTGCTAATTAAAATTTTGTATTCAAGTTTTGCTAATATCTTTTTTTCAATTGATAATATGAATAATTCTCATAAGTACACAAGTCCCCTATGTGGTTTTTCTTTAAAATACGGAACCCTTGACGTTTTGAGTATGACACTTATCCCCTCCATGATATTGTTTTATGTGTAAACCATAATTATGTAACACTTAACGTTGTTGGAGTTTTTTAATGAAACACAACCCCCTATATGGTTTTGTTTTATGTGTAAATTTAGAGTTACATTTACACATAAAACAATAATATAATGGAGACCAGTTTTGTGATACACTAAAAAACCACAAGAAATTAATAAGTATGACACAATTAAGGATTTACACATAAAACAGTACCATAGAGGAAAATGAAGTGTTACACTCAAAATTTCAGGGGTTTCATGTTTTATAGAGAAACCCTGGGGTGTTTTGTGTACCTTTCTCTATAATATTTCACACCAATCATATATAAAAATCTTAATATATATATATATATATAATAAACTTAATCATGATAAATATCGCTTGTGGGAATAACTTTAGGAGTAAGACTAAAAACAGTTGTTTGATGGTAATTAATTATCAATAAATGATTTTAGACAGGGAGAAAGAATATGAGATTTAATGGTCATCGGTTATAAGAGTTACTTTTTTGAAAAATGTTAAAGATATAACAAATTTCATGGCAACTTGCAATTTTCTCCCTTTATCTATGGGGCTTGTTTCAATCTCTCCCTTTATTTATTAAACAGAGCAATATCCCTTCTTATCTATTAGAAATGTGCAACTTATCCCAACCATCTATTTTTCTATTAAATCCTAACAGAACCCAGAGGAAATGTCTAAAATACACACCTTGTAACCCAACACAACCCATTTAATGACCCAATTTGGGCGGGTTTTTTAACACGGAATCAATTTAACATGAAAACTCAAGCTGCTCTTTTCTTCTCTAGTCTTTACTGTCTCCACCTCTAAACACCAACGCCATCTTTCTGCCTCCGCCAACCACTCCCTTGTCTCCACCACCAACCAACAACACCAACAACCCAAGCCTGTCCTCGACACCTCCGTCACCGCCATCGTTGTCAACATCGTCGCCTCTGCCAGCATCTACTCGAAAGCCCTCCGCCTTTGTCACTGAGTAGTCGGAGCTCCACGACAACCAAGCCTACTATCCTCCTCCACCGCCTCCTGGCCCCAAAGGTGACACATTTTCTCACTTCCCTTTCCATTTCACCATTTGAGTTATGTCAATTACCAATTTTTGTTCCAACGATTTAGTTTTCACTGTATATTCTGTGTCTTCCTGAGCTTTTTTCTCAATTTTATTTCCATTTCATCATATGGGGTTTCACTGATTTGTGTCTATTTCCCAAGTTTGCTTAAAAAGATTTATTTATTTATTATTTTTTTTTCCGTATTCCTGTATATTATTTGTTTTGGTTCTTGATGCCTATGACTCTATGCTCAAGAGTAGATCTGGTCACTCATCTGGACATTATTGGTTTGTTTGGGTTTGAATGGATTTTGGATTTTGATGTAGAGTAGATTTGGTCAAAGAGCTGGAAATTATTGGTTTGTTTGGGTTTTGAATGGATGCCTGATTTGTGTGATGTAATTTAGTTTTTGGTTAAATTGGATCCGAGTTTTCACGTTAAATTGATTTCGAGTTAAAAGCCCTGGCTAAATTGGGTCATTAAATGGGTTGTGTTGGGTTAAAAGGAGGGTATTTTAGACATTTCCTCTAGGTTTTATTAGAACTTAACAAGAAAATATATGATTGGGATAAATTGTACATTTCTAATAAATAAAGAGAAAGATTGAAACAGGCCCCATAGATAAAGAGGAAAAAATGTAATTTATCCCAAATTTTACTATATAAGTTTTACAAGTTGATGTAACAACAAATGTAATTAATAGATTTCAAAACATGACAAATGAATGTCAGAATTATTTTTTGATGATCGGTAACATATCAGTTTGTAAAATTTATAGTATTCATAACATCACTCTATTATTATTATTATTATTATTATTATTATTATTATTATTATTATTTAAAGAGATAGAGACGGAGAAAAGACTTTTGATGGGAATATGGAATTATTTTTTTATTTTTTTGGTAAATGATGAAAGAGTTTTTTAAGAAAAAAAAAAAATGGACGTGGGTTTCTTCAATTTTTAACTAGACAGATAGTTTTCCAAAGAAAAAGTAAATGGGTATAAAATTTATTTTATTTAAGGCTGTTATACAAATATTATATATAGTTTGAATAGAAAATTTATCTTAATTTGAGAATGCAACCTTAATAAAATTAATATTTGCTGAGTTTGGTGATATCTTAGTCAAAAATATCCATTTCGTGTTAAGAACTCATTGAAAGCTTGAAATATTAAATGCAGAGAAAGTAAAATAGTTACCCTCACTCTCACTTGAAATGACATCATTTGAATTTACATCATTCGCTCCCATTGCAAGTTATGAATTAGACTTTAAATTGTGTACCTGAAAAAGGAAGATTTCAGTATTACATATTAATTATGAGATGCATGACGAAATTTATGTGCAACTCTTTACATAAGTCAAATTATAGCGTGAGAAGCACAAAGAAATAATTCTTGTTTGACAAAAAGACGATTCCTAATATTATAAAAAATAAAAATAAAAATAAGATTCTTTTAATTTGAAATTAATCTATTTTCTTTTTTAAATTAAATATTATGGAGCATATCCTGTATATTTATCAAATCTAATTAATTAATAATGGTTGTTTGTACTTTGTACTTCTGCCAAACCAGAATTTTTAATTTGTTTTTTTTTTTTAACCTTTTTCATTTCTTTCAGTTTAAATAATTCCCAATTACTATCAGAAATAAGAATGGGAATAGTCCCTCACCATATGTGAAGAATTAGGTTGGACACCTCTTCCTCCCTCTTTCCCCAACGCCCCCCTTCTTTTTTCTTCAAATTCAATTTTCTTTTTCCTTATAATAAATATTTAAATTTTGTATTCCTAAAACTTTATTTCGTCCAAAGAAGCTAAAAAAAATATATATATGAAATGGTGGGTTAGCCTATGACTTGTGACCTTGTACTAAAATAATAATAATATAAATCATTTTAAAAAAATTGTTTTATAAATATTTAGTGTTGTGCAGCTAAAATCCTATGGTTAAAAAAATAATCTTAATCCGTAGAAAATTAAGGACAAAGTGAGAAATAAGAGATAATGGGCATTTACACAAGATTATTCTTTTATTTCTATTCTGAGTTAGTTTCTTACTCTTGTGATCTTATCTAATAGTATGCGTCACGCACGCAGACTAACGTTTTCTTTTTCTTTTTTATCAATATATTTCATATTAATATTTTTGCTTCAAAATTTTCAAGGGAAAGTAATAGATCTGAGGTACACATGTGCTTTTTTATTCATAATCATTTCTTTTTGAATTGAGTCAAATGGTTGGTAAAGATCAAAAGATCAATATCCTACCGACTTATTTATAGGGTAATTGTACTTGTAAAGTTGTAAATACTCTTTTTAACTCTTCTACAACTACAAAATGGGCATTTTCAGTCATAAATCTTTTCAAAATTAGGTTTCACAACAAAAAGTAAGATGATTTTGTAAATAAATATTTGATTTTTTACATTAAAATGAATACTACTCTGAATTTAGTACATAATCAATCATTGATTTTTTTTCGGGATTTAAAAGAATGCTGAATTCTATTTTGATCAATGATGGATTTTAAATGTATTACTATGCAATTTATTTGTCTTTTTTTTTGGTTTTATTTGGTTAACATTGGATTGATACTAGTTTTATACATAGTATATTTAGTCTTAAATCTTAGTATATTTTTCATTCTTGAATTCTAAAAATTATTTGTTCATTCTTTGGCCCTTCAAAGTTAAAATTCTTGTTCCGCCTCTATGAAGTATGGAAGGTCAGGTAATAGACTCAATCTTATATGAATGCAGAGTACTGATTTAATTATAAATAGCTTGTTGGTATAGTGCCACAATATGGTACATGCATGCTTTCATCAAACAAAATATGAAAGGAGAAAGATTATAGCTTTCATCAAACAAAATATGAAAGGAGAAAGATTATAGGAGACATAAAAGAAGCGAATGCATGCATACATGATACATGTTACATCTACCTGAAGAATGATGATTAAGGAGATGTCCTCAGGATAGGCCTCCAAATGTTGTTAATACTTGAAGGCAATTCCTCAGCACTAGAAGTGTGGAACTGATTGTTGAAGGGAAGAAAAGTGTGTGCATCAATGGAATATGGCGGATGATTATTCCCATGACCAAGCGTACTTAAATATTAATCAAGCAGAGAAAGAGAGTGGAACAAAACATAATTAACAATTATAAAGTATTTGGCATCCACTTATAATGCATTTGTAATTGATGGCAACTTTTTGGAACGACTTGTTTGCCCGTCCGATCCTTGTTGCTAGTGGCAACTATTAGTCATTTGGAAAGAATCTTTTCCTGTTCCCAACTCTTGGACCGAGGTCTCATGCAATTGATGTAATATTTTTTATGTAATATTCGTTCAAAGAAAAAATAATTTTTGAAAAGAATATGGAATATGGCGGATGATTATTCCAATGACCAAGTGTACTTAAATATTAATCAAGCACTAAGAGAGTGGAACAAAACATAATTAACAATTATAAAGTATTCCGCATCCAATTAGTCATTTGGAAAGACTCGTTTGCCGTCCGATGCTTGTTGCTAGTGGCAACTATTAGTCATTTGGAAAGAATCTTTTCCTGGTCCCAAGAGGTCTCATGCAATTGACGTAATATTTTTTATGTAATATTCGTTCAATGAAAAAATAATTTTTTTAAATATGATTTTTTTTTTATATATATATATATATATAGAAACGATAAAAAAAATGAATTCCTTTGTTTTTTTTTTTTGATAGTTGCGATAGTATTTGAACCTATGATATCCGTTTCATGATAATTGCTCTATAAAAAAATGAATTCCTTTGTCACTAACTGTTGGGACCGAAATCTCATGCAATGATGTAATATTTGTTATTCCGATTAAAAAATAATTTTTGATCTCGATCATTCAATGAAAATTTTGTATTTTAAATACTTTTTAAAATACTTGAATTGACAGCTGAAATTAAAAGTTATTTAAAATTTTTCATCTTAGTCAATAAAAGGTATAGTTATACAATATTTTATCTTCAATTACATCAGATTTCCATCCAAATTTTTGATATATAATTATATATATATATATATATATATCTTCTTTTTTTTTTAATTGATGATAAAAAATACACATATATACTATATTAATTTTATATAAGTGGAGGATCAAGGGAGGGAGCTGTAGTACTAAACCAAATGCTTAATAGACTATAATTATATATCTTTGGGAGACGTAGGGCGAACAAATTACCAGAATTATCCTAAAGTGGATTCCACTTACGTGATAACTTTATTCTTTTTTCATCTATTTCTATATGGAAGAGAATCACATTATAGCCTTTATAGGGTGGCAAAAGATATGATGCTCATATTGATCCTAATGTTAATTTTCAATTACAAAGTTAATTTTAGTACCATAAAATGAGATTATCAAGTATCGAGTTTTGTTGTTTTTAACCTGTTTCCTCTGTTAATTTGGTGTTTGAAGCTTGGGTCTTTTTGAATGAAGTTGGTGAAGAAGAAAATCCTGGCACGAGAGACCCTAGAGCTGTTGATTTGATTGTTTTGATCTTTCAACTAAACATGTACCCTACCATGAAAGAAAATGAAAGAAAAAAACAAGGTGGACTTTTTTATTTCCATGTATTTTTGGCTAAGTCCATTTATTTTTTTTATTATTTTCCTTGTTTTATACAATCAAGAGAATGTTGAATATGAAGTAAGTATGATTCAAAGCGAGTCTTTAAAGTTTGGGTTGCACCTACAAGACACATGCTAGACATTATATTGGATGGTAATATAATTTGAAATGTGAAATCCAGTATTGAAACTCTTAATATTACATATAAAACTTACTTGTAATACAAATCAAAGATTTAAATCATTTTTCAATTGGCTTGTTGCTCAATGGTGCCTGCCACACCCACGTCTCCCATGTGCCCCCCTCCTCCCCCTCCCCAAAAACAACAAAAGAAAAAAAACAAAGAGAAAGAAAAAGATTAAGATCGTTTGAGTGGTGAAACTCATATATTCATTATGCTTCATCGCTTTGTTCTTGTTTTCTTTTTGATTTAGGAGATTTTAAACTGTTGAAATTTGTGGTTGACATTGCTTTTAGGGGGAAAGAAAATAAGGTGAGTCTTTCAAGATTGGCATATGGTATTTTTCAGTAAAATTGAAATGACCTTGCTCAAATTTATTTTTCCCTCTCTTGTTTAATATATTAATTTTCTAATTGATTTTTTCGTTGACTATAATGAAAGCTGCAATGCAAGGCGTAAAAAGTTGTTTGAAACTTAAGGTTCAATAAATATGTATGAGGTAGAAAAACCCAGTTAATTATGTCTGAGGAAGATTTTATTAACTACCAAAACAAAATGACACAAGAGTAGCAGAGCCTAAACCTCAGCAGTAAATCATGCAAAGGCAGGATCGATGCTACTAAACTAACAGCCAACAACACAGCCAACAGGCTGGACAAAACCAAATACAAGCCTACATAGTCTTTTAGGATTTATGTGTTCTTTTGTCTTTTCTTCCATTTGTCTAGGTCATGTGTTTTTTTTTTTTTTTTAATAAAAAATTCAATGATGACTAAGTTTCCTTATTACATAATCTAAATTGTTTTATGTTTTGCTGTGAGAAATGCTTAATACTTCTTTTTCCCCTTTTTGCCTAGAGGAAGATTATACGGTTTACAAAAAGCCAATTGTTCGAGTTAATGTTGTTACTCACTGAAATTTTACAATTAACTATATAATACTATTATTTTAATTACCAATGCTTGCAAATTAATGTCTCTCATTTATTCAATTTAATTATATTCATTGATAATGACAGCTTGATTTCCAGTTGAAACAAGAAGCCTGAACTTTAGTGGTTTGAGTGGATAAATGCCTCAGATTTGTTTTCTTTTGCTACTTTGCTTGAGATATTTGATAGTTGTACTTCTAGTGTTTGATGTTGGTGTCGTTGTTGTACACATCCTATGTACTTGGGCGGCAAGTACGGCGACCCTTTTTCATTTACTTAAAGCAATATTTACATATCAAGAAAAACAAGAAGCCTAAACTGCAGCTAAGTTCCTATTGATGAATGGGCATAATTATGATTATTCTATTTACTCATTTGCATCACCCTATTAGGATGTGCTAATGTTTTTTTTTTAACTGTTTCATGCTTTCTAAGCACATATATAAATTTGAAATATGTTATAATGTTGGCTTGTGATATGTTTTATGTGATTATGATCTATAAATGTACTTGAAGTACTTCATAAAAATTAAAAAGGGGCTAAACATGATAGCAATATATGAGATTAGATTCCTCGGACATGTGGTCCATCAAATGAGATTTATTGATGTAGAAATCAAAAGTTTCATGATTGAGATTTATTGTTGAAGACATAAAAGTTCCATGATGTGTTCAGCAAAATAATATATATGGGAAAATTTCACTTTCACCCTTTTATGTATGAGTATTTCAATTCCCCTTTCCTTATTGAACTGAGTAATGTCTTCCTTCATATTTTGAAACTGTGCAACTTACTCCGAACATTTATTTTTCTATTATATACTAACAGAACCTATACGAATTATCTAAAATATTTTATTTTTAACTCACTTAATCCAACCCACCCAATCTCTTAACAGGATTAAAAAATAAATAATAATAATAATAATAATAATAACCTATGAAACTCACAATCAACTCCCTAAGTACCTAACCCAAAAAATGTCATAGTCTCTCTTACCTGTCACTCTTACACCCATTCCTCCCACTACCTCTCACCGGCCAGTCCTCTCACGACCTCATCGCCTCACCTCCAATCCTCTCACTACCTCTTGCTAACCACCCCTTACGAGAAATGACCTCGCCTCACCTACGGCGGTATTCACACTGCACTTTTGCGGCTTGTAACAAATTGGGGTCTCACTCTCTGCTATTTCACTTTCAAATCCTTCATATATATCACATATATCATATATTAAAGCTTTTTTTTTTTTTTTGGTTCTCACTCTCTACTATCTAATCTTAAGTTGTTTTTAGTCTCCCAAGGTATTTGATCAGTTTTGGGTCTTTTGGGTCAATTTTCAAAGTAAACTTCCATTTTGCCTTTGTATATGATAAAATAGAACATTGTATGTACCAAAAAAAAAAAAATTAGGACATTATAATCTCAAATATGTGACTTCAAAAATACATAAGGTGATGTTTGGATATTGAATATGAAAAGAGTTTATGAAAGTATACTAATCTAGTTTTATGGGTCCTACACTAATTATTGATTGTGTTTGTTAGTGGTACCAAATTACCAATTAGTTTAATTTGTTTGGTAGTGGTCCCAAGTTGGTGGAATGTGTGTTAGTGGTCCCAAATTAATTGGTGTTTTGGCCTAGAGTTTGGATAAGAGACCTGAGTCGGATCTCGCCGACCAAAATCCAATTGGTGTCTTGGCCTGATGATTGAGAACAATTATCATAGGGCGGAAGCCATAGATTTAAATCTATTGTATCTATAAATAAATAAAAAGGACAATTAATTATATTCATCCTAAAGTATGAAAACATTAGAAATTTGATTCTTAAACTATGAGGGCTTGATCCCTTGCTACTATCCATTGATAGTACAATGGATCTTCTGTTGCATTACCTCTAGCATCTGTGATGTATCTTTCAGGATATTTGAAGGTGCCATTGATGAAACCTAGCAAGGAGAATGCCTCTAGAATAGTTGTTACTTGGTGATTTTAGAGGATATAACTTGTGTCGTCAAGCTTTTCTAATTGATACAAGATTGGATATGTTTGAGAGAATGAGCACTGGTGTTTGATGCAATGAATTTACCTGAATTTGATGCTGTGTTGGTTGTAGAAGTTGATGAAGTAGAAGCCATATTTAGCTCAGATTATGGCCCTGATACCATGAAAAAAAGTATGGCATTCATTATCAAACAAGAAATTAAAGAGAATAAGAAAAGAAGGGAACTTTGGAGATGAGCATTCTAAATGATCGGCTCTGAGTATTTGCAATACATCAACTTGATACACTGACCCTTCTATTCATAGAAGAGATTAAAGTGAATTGGTTACAATGTTCACTTAATCCTGTACTACTACCTTGATCTAACCGACCACTTAACTTATTAACCAATATTACAACAAACTATATAACTAATTCTTCTAAGGCCAATTGCATATATAACTGATAACTGCTTAAAGCTAACAGATTCTTTTTGGCTTGCTATCCGATGTTGAGTCAGCATAGACAGAATGATCTTTGCGGCAGCTGTTTTGGTTGAGGCAAACGTGTCACAATGTGATCAGGCATTGTCATATATTGAAGGGACCATATCTGTTGCAATGATTTAATGTACAATCTCTGCAATGCTCCAATAATAACACACTACCAAATAAAAAAATCTGACTTAATATCTATCTAACATGTTTGTTGGATTTAACACATCACATATATTTTTTATTAGGTGACATATGGAGCATTGCAAAGATTGTATATTAAACAATTGTAACTGATATGCTCTCTATATTGAAGAGATTAAAGTGAAATGGTTTCATTGATGGATTGGCCTCACGTTTTGGGGAAAATATCAAGGCAAGATATTATAGATTCAGCATTCTTGATAGAGCTGTCTTGCTGAAAATGAAGGGATATTTTGTACATGTTTCATGTTGTTAGCATTGCTCTTGATTATGGCTTGAATCAAAGGTATATCAATTATCCTTAATTCAAGCCTAATAAAGGATCTCATAAGTCAACCGTTATGTGTGTATATATATAGACATTTTTGTATCGAGAAGTACAGAGATTTCATTCAGAATATTGTTCTTTCTCTGTTACTTTTCCTATTTCTACATAGCCATATCATAGAATGTTCTCTCCTATTTCTACTTAGTGTCTAGTTTCAATTTCTTACATTTAGATTTAATTTCTACATAATCTTTTTCAGCATTTTAGGACTAATAACAAGTCTCTCATGTGATATTTCCTATTATTTGCAATGGAAGGAGGTGAAAAAGGTTTTGAGACCTTCGTCCTAGGAAATGAAAAATAATGAAGAGGAAACAACATATGTCTTATTTGTGAAGGTGCACAAGCAGTTAAGTAACGATGGAGAGAAGTGGATGAGAACATAGCTAACTCTTTTATGGTTGTTAATTGGCACTATAATGTTTAGTGGCCAACTAGCTGGTGGATTGAGTTATGAGAAATCTAGTCTTACTTTGGTCTCTTCAGTTTCAAGCCCCAATAGGATTATTTTGCTTTTCAAAAACCCTAATGATGTTCTTGTCCATCTTTGTCCTGCGTTATTCATGCGAAGACTTCTTTTTATCACTACCAATTAGATTGATGATTGGAGTCGTATCATTTTTTCATCTCAATTACCGCTACCATGGTTGCATTTTGGGCATCCTTTGCTTTGAAACATCATAACCGTAAGGGATTTCCATTGATTGTTATCCTATTTAATTTATTTGCTTGTTTGCCAATCTTATATGTGTTGCTCATATAAGATTATCAAACAAGCAAATAAACCGAATAAGATAGCGATCAATGAAAATCTCAGATAATTATGTATTTCAAAGCAAAAGATGCATAAAATGCAATCATGATAGCCACAATTGAGATGAAAAAGTGACACAACTCCAATCATCAACCTAATTGGTAATGATAGAAGAAAGTCTTCATATGATTAACACGAGACAAAGATGGACAAAAACATCATTAGGGACGTTGAAAAGCAAAACAATCCTATTGGACTTGAAGCTGAAGAGACCAAAGCACGACTAGATTTCTCAGAACTCAATCCACCAACTAGTTGGCCACTAAACATTATAGTGCCAATTAACAACCATAAAAGAGTTAGCTATGTTCTCATCCACTTCTCTCCATCGTTCCTTAACTGCTTGTGCACCTTCGCAAATAAGACTGCTTCCTCTTCATTATTTTTCATTTCCTTGGATGAAGGTCTCAAAACCTTTTCCACCACCTTCCATTGCAAATGCCTTGCCTTGGCATGCCTCGGAAAGACTTGGCAAAGCCTAGGCAGCCCATGCCTTGCCTCGGCAAGCCTTGGCATAGCCTAGGCAGCCCATGCCTTGCCTTGACATGGCTTGGCAAGCCTTGGCAAAGCCTAGGTAGCCCATGCCTTGCCTTGGCATGCCTCGGCAAGCCTTGGCAAAGCCTAGGCAGCCCATGCCTTGTCTTGACATGGCTTGGCAAGCCTTGGCATTTGGCCTAGGCAGCCCATGAGAGACTTGTTATTAGTCCTAAAATACTAAAAAGGATTATGTAGATATTAAATCTAACTAGACACTAAGTGGAAATAGGAGAGAACATTCTATGATATGGCTATGTAGAAATAGGAAAAGTAACAGAGAAAGAACAATATTCTAAATGAAATCTCTGTACTTCTCGATACAAAAATGTCTATATATATACACACATAACGGTTGACTTATGAGACCCTTTATTAGGCTTGAATTAAGGATAATTGATATACCTTTGATTCAAGCCATAATCAAGAGCAATGCTAACAACATGCAACATGTACAAAATATGCTATATGCTAACAAGTTCAAAACAAAGCATATGAAGAAGTACCTTGAAATATAATGGTTCTTGTTGCATTTGAAGAGCTGCTCCTGGTATAGCATTGAGCTTATATTGAGATGCCAATTTTGCAGCTAAATGCAGCATGTTGTTTCCATCATTTTCAGATATATATTCTACTAATAGATCTTTAATTGAGCCTAATTCATTTAGTAAATTGAAGATATTCTTCCTCAACAGCAATATGAAATATGGTTCAATAGAGGTTGAAACTAGAGTATGCAAGAGAGGTTGCCTTAAAAGAGATCAGCTACAAATGAAGTACTCTTATGCAGGGAGTGGGGCATTCCAATCAGTATGCTTGTTTCTCAAGGGAAGCACTGTCCTTTGCTTTGTAAATGTAGTGATCTATTTGAAATTATAGTGTTGATCTATTGCACTATGAGTGCTGTGTTATGTACATTGTATTTGTGTGCTTTTTTTGTTTATCAATATTCGATTATCTCATTCATCCAGAAACAAAGTCAAAATAACTCACATGAATTGATGTGACTCCTTAAAAATCCTGGTTGACTTCCACTAGCAAATGCCGAGGTTTGCAAGCTAACACATGCAATGCAGTCTCATCGTATTGATTTTTAGTGGTAGCTAAATTAGAGTTGTCCTTCAGCATTTCCAAGGCTTTCCCTGCATTATTTTACACTAAAAGGAAAAAATCCAAGGAAACGAAATCATGCACGGATTTTTTTTTTTTTTTTTCTTCCTTCTTGCATTTAATTATACTTTATTGAGAAATAGAATTCTTGAAGGAACATTTTGAATATTTCTCTCATGAAAGATATACCAGACAAAGAGACAAAAGTGATGACAACTTACTTTTCCCTCATGCACTCAGTTTCCCCTTAACTAGTGGCAGAGTTTGGAACTTTTGTCAGGGGGAGTTATGATTAATCTCAATCAGACATTTTATTTTTTTATGCTAAGAGAATATCACAATACTACAAGTTATTTGATACCATAGTTTCAAGCAATATATATAGAAAGAGCATACAACTGAAAAGTTTAAATTATTAAGCGAAGAGGATCAATTAGTATATAAATCCAAAGGAAGGACAGCAGAGTAAAAAACGTTGGCTCTTTTAAGTATATTTGAATGGAGAAAATCAGATTTAATTATTTTGGGACTTAGAAAAGTATCTAATCATGTTCCAAAGAGTCTTGCTTCTTTCATTAATAAATTCAATTTATTGGTTTGGTCCCTTGAGAAAAAAGGAAGTATTTTTCTTTGTAAAAACGTGGGCTTTGTTATCAGATCTGGCCTAATACTACTAGCATGAGAGTTTGATTAAACATATCTCAGATGAGTTTAACAAGATTCCTTTTGGGAATGCCTTTGCATAAATAAACACCTTTATCGGCCATGTATGAACTCTCATTTTGGTTAGGATGGACATTTCAGCAGAGCACTAGATAAAGGCAAGCTTGAAATCAAACAGATGAGCTAAGATTCAGAAAAATACCTGTGTGGATCTTGGTGATTGGGTCAGGCAACGATGATGGTGACGCTGTATACAGCAACGATATGAGCAACACATATCTGAAGGTTTGTTATGGGGTTTTTGCAGGTAAGGTGTTTGAGTTGCGGTCTGAATGGGGATTTTGCCTTTCCAGAGCTTTAGGTGGTGTTTTCGATCCTCTACTCAAAACAGCAGTTTCGGATTTCAATACATAAAATGCTAACATCAACATCAACAACATATTGAAATAAATCATCCCCTTCCATAATAAAAAAACAAACCAATGCTAACATCAAACCCATCAATCAATCTTAACCATATTTTCAATCAAATTCAACTCTCCAATAACCAAGGAAACAAGCACCCAGCAGCCCTCATTTTGCTAAAAACTATAAACATATTCAGCCCTTATTTCAAAATCAATGCTGTTAACATCAAACCCATCAATCATCTTGTATGTTTTATTTAACTTATATACATGTTAACTACTCTTATGAAGTTATATAACTTATCCATAATAATTTATAAAACACATTGCAAACAAATAGCAACAACCAGTGTAACCAGTGTACCATTTACCAATTTAAATAAAAAAAAAAATACAGGAAATGACGAAATAATTACCAAGACCGTAAATTATATACAGGAAAAATAGCTCATACCTGCGCACATGGTTGAGTTAACTGTATCCCCTGCATAAAAAGGAAATAAGGGCTGTTAGAAATCAAAAAAGCCCATGACAGCAGATGCAAAACCAAAACCAAAATAGATGAAAACATAAACCAAAATCTATCAAAACCAAAGCAGATGCAAATATTTAATAAATTTGCTGATGGAATATTTTTCTAATGAAAATCGTTTCCAGTGAAAGAGAAAAATATAACAGTGAGTCCGAGAGAGGGAAACTCACCTGGGAGTTGCCGTCCTGGAGGTTGTAGTCGCCAAGTTGCTCTCCGTGTGGCTGACTTTGGGATGGCCACAAATACACCAACTCTCTGTCTAAATCCACAACTGGAGGCGTAGACATTCTAAAGTAAATAGAATGGGTTGTTGCAAGAAGTAATTGAAGTAATGAAAAGCAGTGGGGGTAGGCGCGAGAGAGAGAGGTGAGCGGTGAAGTAATGAAGAGCAATGGTTGAAGTAACTGCTCTGTAAGGCCGAGAGAGAGAAGAGGGAATAACGGAGAAAGTATCTCCTATTTCCGAAATTCCACCTCAGCATGATTATTTGGTATTTCAACCCAATAGAAATTTGTCACCTGTCTTCCAAAAAAAGCCAACTCAATTTACTGTATAAACTTAATCAAAAAGACAATTTTATCCTTTTTCTCTCTCCGACGCCAGACGCTCCCCCTCTGCTATCTCTCTCCCTCACTGCGCCGCCGACGAAGGCACTGACGGCAGACGCTCCCCACCTCTGCTACCCTCCAAAAATGGGGGAACCAACAAAAGTAATTGTTCTTTGTTTGGCTCTTCTTTGAGTCATGTGCTAGCAAGCCAAGCCGAAGCAAACGGCGCCGATGCAGACTAAGACAAAGCAGACCACGTCAAGCTTACACTCTCTCTCATCAAAACACCAACCGTTGGGAAGTATTAGGTGGTGAGCTTCGTTGTTGAGGTGGCCGATCTAAGGTGTGGGATGGTGATTTCGTCATAAGTGGCCGATGGGTGGTCGTGGGTGGCGGATCTAAGCCAAAGGTGATTGATCTATGCCATGGGTAGCCGTGGATCACTTTTTTATTTTTTTCTTTTTTCCTTTCATGGCCGGTGTTGTATTTTGATAAGATTTTCTTGTTGGGTTTGTGAGAAATTAGATAGGAGATCCTTTATCGGGAATCATGAAAGAGAGAGAGCAAAATATCCCAGAGAGGCAGAGAATTCATTTTAGAGGATGGATCCCATTAACGGTAATAAAAATGAGTTGAGATGCAAATCAAATTTCTCAAAAGAGCCCATAGAGATGCATTCATTAGGGGACCCACCTGAATTTGAGTTAATTTTTTAAAATAAATTCAAATCTGGTATATCAAAAAGATTTTGTTTTTTTTTTGTGTGGGACCAATAATTTTGATTCAAATAACGTAATCACGATTTGAATTGTACCAAACGCATCTCATTTTTGCTAAAAACAAGTGAGATCCACTCCCAAACGCATCTCACGATTTAAATGCTCTAACAACTCAGTTTTTCGGCACTTTTTTTCGTTTATTTCGTTTCATGTATTTCACAGTAACATCCAAATAAATCCAGTAAATCAAGATAAAAAATCTTTGAAAATATCACAACAAAATAACAAACAGATAAAAAAAAAAAATCACAGTACAATCAATGAACAAATTCACAAACAAAAAATATATATATATATATGTAGAGCAGAAAAAAAAAAAAAAAACCACAAATCACACATTTAGACTACAACGACAACAACAACAAATGAAAAAAAAAATACCAGAAAAATAAAAAACCAAAAACCCATTTCAAACCCATACGCCACATTTTTGCAGAATCAACACCAAAAATCCATATACCCAAACAGACTAAAAACAACACCATTTTGTAGTATCAACACCAAAATCTATACCCAAATTCATGTTAGTATATGAGAGAGAAAAAAAAAAAAAAAAAGTGAGACAGAGGAGAGTGGGCAAGAAACAAACCCAAAATCTCACACACATACGAAAAGGAAGAAAGAAGGAAAACAAAACACACATTATGAATGTACAAAATTACCAAAAAACATTGAGCAACTAAAACCCAGCAAAATGCCCAGGCTCCCCGCAGCACTGCTCAGTGGAGAGGAAGAAAATAAAAAGAAAAATAAATTAAAGGGGCATGTGGTGAGGACAGAGAAGAAAAAAAGAAAGAAATAAAGAAAATTTTGAGGCAGTGAGGGGAGAGAGAGGCTGAAGTTGCTGGGAAAGGGAAAGGGAGAAGAGGAAAAAAATTAAGGAGGGGTGGGGGTAGGTGTGAACGTGTGGAGGGGAAAAAGTAGGGGGAAAAAAAAAGGGAGGGGGAGGGGGGTTACGTACTTACGTGTATGGTGTTGAAAAAAAAAAAAATATATTTGTTTATTGGGTGTAAAGCGTAGAATTCCGAAAATTTGTCAGGGGAAGAATATGGTTTTGTATTAAAATTTTTGACTCAAAGGAGAAAGATTGTGAATCAAAACGATATTAAATTTTTTTTTTATTAACAAATTATTTGTGTATATTTTTATTACATACATAATTTATATTTGTCCAGATTTTTAATTATATTGTTCAAATTTTATAAAAGTGTGTAAACTTTTTTTTAGTAGATATTAATTTAAATCATAATGTAATATTTTCTTTTTTTGGATTTTTTTTGTTAATGTTGAGAACGAGATTTCTTTTTTGTTAATTTTGTATTTATAGTAATATATTTTTAGTATTGCATTGAGATGTTTAAAATATATATATATATATATATGCCAATAATATATTATTTAACTGAAAAATGCATTCTTTAAAATACCAATCAAATATAATTTCATTCACCATAATCATTTTTTAATAAAAATTTTAATATTTTACCAAACGCACTATTTTCAACAAACTGAATTCTAAAAAATATATTCTCAAAGTAAAAGTATAAAAAGATTCAAAAGGTCGTCTTATTTAATAAGACTCGCCAGGCTTTGGATCGGGTTTGGAGCTTGGAGGGCCCATCAAAAGATTGGGCTTTGTGGGAACACCCATTCTAATTGGAGCAGCAACCTCCACGAAAGTAACAACCCCTTCAATGGACCTAGAAGAAGAACCAACAGAGGGCATACACTAATGGGCCTAACGATCAAACATAACATCTTGAGCTCATTCATTTTTACGGTTCTTAGTGTTTTTTTTGGGGGGTAAATTCAAAGATAACATTTTGTCTTAGGAAATTTGGAATCTCCTTCATCCATGCCAACATTCGGTCTACATTTCTCACATATTGTGCTAAGCAATAAGTAGGGGTGGCAAAAAAAACTTAAACTCATTAGCTCACCCAAACCCACTCACTAATTGTCCAACCAAATCCACTTATTTAATAAATAAACAAATGGGTGTTAACCCAATTGAATCCAATTAAGTTGAGTTTAATTAGGTTTTAATTGAGTTGCTTATCAAGCATCAACAAAAGCCCAAATTAAGGGGGGGCGGGGGGGTAAGTATAGGCTTTAAGGGTATTTTGGTAAATTTCAAGAATTTTTGAATATTTTGGTCATTTTAGAGGTTTTAGGACATTTTAGTTATATATATGCATAAAATAAATAGGAAAATGGGTGGGTTGAGTTTTAGCTTAGATAATTGGATTGAGTTAGGTTTGGGTAATATTTATTTTATTAAATGGGTTAAAATGAGCTATTGGGTTTTAAAAGCCTAACCCATTTAATACCCACCCAAACCCACCTATTTGACACCCATAGCAATGAGTCATTCTATTCCCTTCTCTCATGAAAGATATGCTACTTTATTGAGAAATAGAATTGTAATACCCGGTCCCCCTTCCTAAAATAAAGGAGGGTGAGGGGGTTTATTTTTAAGGTCAACTTAGTAATTTTGACAATAGGAGTTAGTAATATATATATACTCTAGATTATAAACCCTAGCCGCCATAAAACCTATTACTTGTTTCTGACTCAAATAATCATAGAGAAAAGGTTGCTTAAGGATTTTAAAGAGAAGAGGCTAGTAAAATTTTTGAGGTTGGAATTGTGGATCTTTAGAAAAATGAAAGGTTTAGAGAAAGATTCTGAAATTTTGTAAGTTTACTTGAGGTAAGTAATTTTTTCTTAACTAGCTATATGTTGCTAAAACTTCCCTATTTTATTTATTAAATATTTATTTGTTTTTCTTTACAGATTATTATTTAGATACATTTTTAATGAAAATAAATAAAGTTTCTTCTTTTTGAAATATTATAAATGTAGTTGAATTAGTTGGTTATTTAGAAAATTTTGTTTCTTCAACTGGGATCAATCATTTTTCAATTTTGTGAAAAGAACCAAGTATTTTCTTGAACTATGATTTTATTGAAAATTATCTTTTGACATCAATTGAAATAGAATTTTGATTTGGAAAGTCTCTGAATTCTGAACAATTTGACTAAGCTTTGGACCCAGTCAATGGGGGTTATACATTAGCATATAAATTAGTTTCTTCTAAGGTTTACCATTGGCCTACGCATAATTCTGGGCCTAGTCACAGGGATATAGTGTGACCATAGTCATAAGTTTTCTTAAACATATGAAATTCAATCGACTACATTGTTTTAAGTAAATTGAGACTTTTAGTATTTTGAACTTATTGAAATTATATATATAATTTTCTGCTGCACTGTGATATATTTTCTTAAGTCTATGGTTTTTATCCTATGAAAAGTTTATCTATTTTACTTGAATTTATGTTTGATCCAACCTTTTTCAAACTATGGGTTATTTACTGAGCTTCCCAACTCACCCCCCTCTTCTTCCCCAATTTCAGATTTTGAGGAGTAGCAAATCTTAGGGCTCTTGTTAAGGTGGGGCATGTGAGAGTAAATTAGAATTTGACTCTATTAAATATCAAACACATTATTATGTGGCTATTAGAAGATTTATTTTATATTTGAGGAATTACATCAGTTGTAATTTTTATGATTCTTTTAGCTGTTAATTCATTGGAGACTATATACTTTTGAACTGCCAATGTCTAAATTGTGAAGGGTTAGTCAAAAGTTTAGAACTTTGTTAAGGCCTTGCATATAGTAGTAAGATAAGTCTTGTTAAGTGTGCAGTTGTTGTCACATGCCTAGCTCACACCTTCGGTTCGGGGCGTGACAAGAATTCTTGAAGAAAATTTTGAATATAAAAAGAGAAAAAAGTGGAGACAACTTATTTCTTTAACTAGTTGCGGAGCTTGGAACTTTAGTTAGCGGGAGTTATGATTAATCTCAATCATACATATATTCTACTTTGAAGAATTAATATCTCATTCTCTTATATCTTTTTATTTTTATTTTTATTTTTATTTTATTTTATTTATTTATTTATTTTATAACTTTGGATGTCCGGACCAGCTTACGCGCACCTCAACTGATCTCAGGTTGATACATAATATCTTACTAGCCATGTGTACCGCTATAGTCACAAGATTTTGCCTTGAGTTGGTGGAGCTGAGGGAAGTTAAACTAGCAATCATTAGAGAGCACATTCAAGACTAGACCAGTTGAGCTACCTCTCAAGGTTTCATTCTTTTATATATAAAGGAATAAAAAGAATGCCACAAGACTACAAGTTATTTGATACCATAGTTTCAAGCAATATATATAGAAAGAGCATTTAACTTAGAAATTTTAAGTTATTACGTGGAGAACGCCAACTAATTAAGTAGATTATCCTATATGAAAGTCACACTACTACTCATCCAACGATATAAATTGATGGGAAAGAGTAAAATTTGAAAATCACTTATCAATATTTTAATACTCCCTCACAATGAGTGGCTCAACACAAAATATTTAACTTAAATGTGACTTAAATAAGAGGTATTTTATGATTTCTTAATAAATGAGATCCTGAAATATTTTACATAAATATATAATAGGTACAATGTGAAGGCATATATATTTCAAACTCATCACGACATTTTTGGATACCATGATAAACTATAACGTCTCTCCCAAATTATTTTTGATAAGAAATAATCAAATTCATTATTTAGTCAATAATCTAACAAAATTTGTTGATTTTCTGAAAAAATTTATATAAGTATGTGTTTATTCATTAAAATATAATATTTTATTTCTTATAATATTTCAATTAATGGTTGTAATCTATAAAAGAAATTGTGCTTAATTAATTTATAATCTATGAATAGTTTTATTATTTTCTGTTTTAAGGGAAGTACAATGCCTGGGATTCAAACTCATACTTCCCCTTGGAGAGGGACGGAGGTACTACTCAAGCTAAGAGACTCGTAAGATTGTTTTTATAACTCATTCTTTTATAAGTACTTTATGTATTTCACTCCATAATTTTTTTTTTTTAACATAAAATAATTGTAAGATTTCGTTATAATTTTACAATATCAAACATAACATTTTGTCTGAGGAAATTTGGAATCTCTATAATCTTTTTTTTTTTAATGAATTTGGAATCTCCTTAATCCATGGGCTAAGCAATATGAGTTACTCTATTCTCTTCTCTGCTAACATTTTGATATATCGTGCTCTAAAGTCCTTGAGTATAGCTTTCTCGCGTCTTCAAAGTTCCCTATTCTCAACAGTTTAGGCTCCTCACCTGCTATAGTGTTCATAATTATCTTTTAGTCACCATCCAAAATTATATCTTTTATCCCAACATCATTTGCAAACAGTAGGACACCGATTGCAACAATAATTTCCGGTTGTTCTTTTGTACACATTAATTACTTGCTCTTTCAAGCATTGAGCTACCATCACCAGTCCTTCATGGACAACTCCAATCCCTAACGTGGTCTCATTTTAAAATACTGCACCATCAAATCAATATCTTGTGTCATAGCTTGCTAACGAATAATGTTCATGTTTTGACCTAAACCTGTCAAAATTTGAAAGAATAACGAGAATAAAAATAAATAGCGGAAGCAAAGAAAAAGAGAAGACATAAAGATTTTAGCGTGGTTTGGCTATGAAAGCTTTACATCCACGGGAAAAGCCTAAACAACTACATCTTGATATTCTGAATTGTTTTACAATTTGTATGTATTACATTGAACCCTAAGTAAGGTATATATAGGAATTAAAGTTGACATTGGAGAATACCTTAATCGGACTAGCTCTTCTAGTAAATGCCTAATGATCAGTTTTTCATTCTTGTTCATGTTATGTGCAAACCATTTTAATTACCTAAGTTTTTTCTTCAATGCATAGCCTTCGCGTCAACAGTCCCTACTTTCTTTTTCAGCTATTCCCTTGGTCATTGTTTATGCCTATTGGTTCCTTATTGATAATCCATGGTTGCCTCTTAGGATAAGATCATGAATTTCATTACAATCTTACTTGTACAGGTTTTTAATACTTATATGACACCGGACCCTACATTTTCATGGTTGTGGCTTATTACTCAAATATTAGTGGTTGAAATTTATTGATTTTTGCTTCATTCTTGCAAGTGTTAAGAAAAAAGAGAGTTTCAAGGGGATATGTTGCTCGCGTATAGAAGTTTGGAGTTGGTCATTCTTTTTGAATTGTAAATAGCTTAATCATTAATTGATTGAAGTAAATAATCATATATCTAGCTAGTTTGGTTGATTTGAATATTAGTTTTGTCTTTTTTGAATTGAAACTAGCTAGCGGCTTGCTGTTTGAATTGAGCTTAGTTTACCTTTTTAATTGAAATTAGACTTTGAAGATTATATTTGAAACGTCATATGTGTTGATTGTGTTTGTAATTTAGAGTTGGAGTTTTGGTTATGTTTAGCATTTAAAGATTGTGTTATGAAATTTGGATGTTGGTTTCGATTATAATACAAACAGGAAAATAGGTGCATACATGTAGCCAATATTAAAAGAACATAATTTTAATTTTTTTTAAAAAAAGGGAAAAAGTGTGTAAGATAACTTTCTATGAATGCTGTTAAAAAATATTTAAAACACTCTTTCACAATGTTTAGAAAATGTTGTAAAAGGAACAAAAAGAAAACGTTTTTAACTGTTGTAGAAACACTTAGAGACAACGTGCAATAAATGTTGTCTAAAACATGAAGACCATATTCAATTAATGAACGTTGTGAAAGACTTTTAACAAAAAAAAAAATTAAATGCGGTCTTATATATATTTAATAACATTTTTTTTAAATGCGGTCTTTTATATTTTTTTGACAACATTAATTGAATTTTGTTGAAGTTCTGACACTTTCCACAACACCTAAATCCACAACATTTGCTAAAATATTGTTGAATCATTTTAACAACATTATTTACATCTTGTAAGATATATTTTTTGTTGTAGTAAAATTAGACGACACATAATCATCCTTGGGTTCTGTGATCTAATGATTGGAGGTATGAAATACTTACTCATTATGAGGTCAATCAATTAACATTAAAAATACCCAAAGAGTTTTTATCCTGATTTGGGCCGGGTTAATTTGCTCTTCGTAACAAATCACAGTGTTATTTAGTTTTTCCGTTGCGTATTTGCTTGTGAGATTGATTATGGAGATGTTAAATATGTTTTATTTGATTTCAAATATATATATATATATATATATATATATGTCTGTGTCTAGGTTTTCATTTATGAACCAATTTGTGTTAATTTAGCTAAGCTTATTTTATTAGGGTCTAAATTGAAGAACATCTTAGTTGGCAATATTTGTAAGGTCCTTGTTTAGATCCTTTCGAGAAGCTACTGCAATTCATTTTCACTTTTGACCACAGATTAGGATTTTAAAACATTGTCTGTAGGTTTGGGCACTTGACAATACTTCTAAACTATATTTTCGTAATTTTTGCTTTGGGTTTAGTTAAGATCTTATTTTCCTGGATGACATAGCGTAACTACAATAAAAAAGGGTAGGGTAAACTACACTATTGGTCCCTAGCGTTTACCCAAGTTGCGCGTTTGGTCCCTAACGTTTAAAATGGGCAGAAATGGTCCTTAACGTTTCAAAACGATGCACAATTAGTCCTTCCGTTAGTCTCCGTTAACTTGGTGTATACGTGGCTAACGGAATTATGACGTGAACAATTTTTAATTGACATGTACTTTTTTTTAATGACAACTAGGATATGACATGGCATACCCATTTAAAAATAACCTAACCCAAAAAAATTAATCTAATCCAAATAAAAAAAGCCCACCCAAATTAAAATTAACCCACCCCACCCAAATCAAATTAACCCTAAAATTAGATTTTAATTCTCTGCCTCTCTGTAACCCAATATTAATACAAAGACTAATCTTCTCTCTTTGACAAGATATTTATGAACCAGATACTTGCTGCAAAATTCTAACATGTAAACATCCAAAACGGAAGAACAGGACAGTGATGAGTCAAACTGGGAGTATAGCAAATAGATGATGGCTTTGTATTGTATTGAAATGATTTATAGTCAAACAACATAACTCAAAATGGCCTGAAAACTCCATAATAAGATGTAAAACACTGAGCCATCTTAAGACTTGATGTTTGTCCCAAACGAAGCTTTTCCAACAGCAGGAGACCCACCAAAGACTCCATGTGAAATCCAGCTTTAACTTCACAAGGTGTTACGTGATAAAGTGATTGGGTTTTGCATAGTGATTGGGTGGGTTTTTTTTATTTGGATTGGGTTAATTTTTTTTGGGTTAGGTTATTTTTAAATGGGTATGCCATGTCATATTCTAGTTGTCATTAAAAAAAAAAATACATGTCAATTAAAAATTGTCCACGTCATAATTCCGTTAACCACGTATACAACAAGTTAACGGAAACTAATGGAATGACCAATGGTACATCGTTTTGAAACGTTAGGGACCATTTCTGTTCATTTTAAACGTTAGGGACCAAACACGCAACTTAGGTAAACGTTAAGGACCAATAGTGTAGTTTACCCAAAAGGGTATTAACAATATTAGATTAACAACATGTATAATAAAATATTGTGGAAGAATGATTTAACAATATTTATGTTAGGCATGTTGTTAATGTAAAATACAATAACTCCCTTTTACCACGTGCTATTTCGAGAATGTAGCTAGAACAAATAATAACAATGTTTTTTTAAAAAAAAAGTTGTTAATTTAAAGGTTTTTACAACCTCTAAAAAAAAGTTGTTAATTTAAAAAGATTTTACAACTTTTAAAAAAAGTTGTTAATTTAAAGGTTTTTATAACATTTAATGCTTGTTGTGACAAGTATAAGTGCTATATTTTCTCAAAAGAAAAAAAGACAAAGTGCTATAAAAAATTTTGTGAGGAAACAATTCCCGCGCATGGCAAGCCAAAGTCAAAAAGAACCCAAAAAATTTAAAACACCTAAACAAATCTAATTATTTGGCCGGCCTAATTCTCTCCCTTTTAAAAAAAGTTGTTAATTTAAAGGTTTTTATAATGCTTGTTGTGATAAGTATAAGTGCTATATTTTCTCCAAAGAAAAAAAGACAAAGTGCTATAAAAAATTTTGTCGGGAAACAATTCCCGCATGCGTGGGAAGCCAAAGTCAAAAAGAACCCATAAAATTTAAAACACTTAAAGAAATCTAATTATTTGGCCGGCCCTAATTCTCTCCCTTTGAGAATGAAACAATATTAGAAGGGCGTCCAATTTCTGGTGGGAAAGATATACAAGTTCCTGATGACATGTTAGAGATTGCTCATCGCTATGTGATTCTTAATAGTGCAAAAGTCGAACCATATATAGAGTATGAGCGATTACACTAATATTTCACTAGTTTTCAATTACTGATATCATTCATTTGCCTTAATATCTTACTTGTTTTTTGGAATGCATATGAAGGAACTTAGGAATTTAAATTGACGTCTTTTAAAGAATGAAACACTATTACAATTCAGGCACAAGGCTACATTTAGTGCATGGTTAGATGATAAGGTTAGCGAAAATTTAATATTACTCATCATGAGAGATGAAAATAATCATTGATAAATCTACAAATGTATACTTTTTTTTTTATGTTCAAATTTTTAACAAATCAAGACCCAGATTGACGGTGGTAATGTGTCAAATACTTTAAAATGGCTTGCACGTGGGCCTAGAGAGGAGGCAACATCATTTTCTGGTTATATTATAAACAATATTAGATTTAATACTAAGGATTGCGAAAAATCTAGACAAAATAGTGGTGTTTTAATCGAAGCAGAAACTATGTGTAGGTCAAGTGCGAGTGATATGAGACAAGTTGTTGGAAAAATGTCTTACTATGGAGTTATAAAGGACATTATTTTGTTAGACTATCACACATTTTGAGTTCCCATATTTAAGTGTGACTGGGCAAATATAGTAAATGGTCTTAATGTTGATGATCATGGATTTACATTGGTTAACCTCCACCTAGGACAAAATCAATTTGCAAACGATCCCTTCATTTTGGCATCACAGGCTAAGCAAGTGTTTTATTTTAGGGAGAGTGATACATCAAATTGGTATGTTGTACTAAAAGCACCACCTAGAAGTTTTGACGAGTTAGAAATGTTTGATGAAAGTACTTATATGTCATCTACACCACTTGATTTATCTAGACTTGAATTGAGTGTTAATGATGAAGATGAATGTTATGTAAGGATTGGTTGTAAGGGCATGTTGGTGAAGCCATGATGAACATGATATAATGAGATATTATTTTGTAACTTGTTTTGTTTGTGTTAGTCTCTGCTATAAGCCTTTGGCTATGGTGCTCACGATGGATAAAGAATGCGTGCATCTTTCAAAGATTTTATTTTATTTTTTTTAATTTTTTTGATTTGTAGAGTCACGGAGGAGTATAGAGTTGGAGCACCAACGTGATTATACAACCAATATTAAACAAAACACATTTCTTATTTCCTTGATTTAGTTCAAACATAGAATAACTAACCAATATAACATATTTTTCCTTTTTCTTAATTTAGTTCAAACATAGAATAACCAACCAATATAACATATTTCTCCCCTTTGATTTCTCCTGCAAATATCATATATTGCTCCCCTTTGGCATAAAGAAATGAAAACAAATACATTAATAGTTGTAAGATTCTTCATGCTAGTGGCTATGAGTGATTGGGGGTTCGATTGAAGATGCTTCAGGAAAGGATATGATGTCCCTTGCCGTATGCTTAAGATGCCGATGATTTAAGCAAACTGGAAAGGATATGGGATGATGCCCATATATTAGGTACTCTCTCTCTTCTGTCATAGAAAGTTGCAGGAGTATCAATAATGTATGAGCGGGATTTTTCCAGTGATTTGGATGAGGAAGATATATTAAGAGTGTATGCCAAAGATCTTGCCATCTACCTGGTGTATGAGAGAGGTACTCCAACCAAGAAGCATGATCAATAATAATCTTACTTCGTGGAAACTTGATCAATAATAATCTTGCTTCTATTTGAGAAGATCAAGTATTTGATTTTATGAATCTCTAAATGATGCTGCATCCTTTTAGAGTTTTATCTGAAGAATGAGAGAAAAATATTTAAGACCTGAATTGATATCGACTTATTTATAGGACAGATGCACGGGTGAATCAATTATTTCGCAACGTGTTTGGCTTATCCACTCTCTCACGCCAGAGACACCAATAATTTCGGAATTGATATTGGCTTTATCAAAAAGACGATCTTGTTGACGTATCGATTCCTGAGGTAGTGCGTTTTTCCATATAAGTTAAAATTTGTTAGCACATCGGTTCCTGAGACAGTGCGTTTTTCCATATAAGTTAAGACTTGATTCTTAACAAAGTTGTCTCGGGAGTCGGATATCAGAGAATCGCACAACTTTTCTCTCGGGAGTCGAATGACCGCACAAACTTCTCTTGGGAGTCGGATGACAGCTTGATCACACAGACTTCTCTCGGGAGTTGGATGACAACTTAATTACACAGAAAATTTCTGAAGTTTATTTAACGCTCTCTGGTTTTCGATTAGCTTCATCTCTCTCAAGCTTTTAACTTAATCTTTATTTAGATTTTCTAAGATGGCTTCCTTTTTTTCTCTAAACACTCAAGAAGCAATTGATTTGAATGATGCCCCAAGTGTAATGCAAGTACCTACTGCAATGCTAGAATTTCCTTTAGTGGCCCTGTCAAGGTAACTGATTCTGTGATGCTGAATGGTGTAATTGCAACTACAGTAGCTGCGGGTCTTTGTACTCCGGAGGATGGAAAGGTTTTAGCTGGGAGGACTGATCCTCAAATAATAAATGACTCAATGGCACTCACAATTCAGTGTGTTGCCTCTGTTTCTAACATGGGACGTCGTTTTTATGTTAGGAATCATGAAGTTAGAGCAATGCGTTCTCAAGTCACCATTTTGCAAAGGTTGCTGAAGGAGAGTAAGAAGAAGGTAAGGGAGATTAAGAAGGAGAACAAAAGGATGAAGATGCTCGTGGATTCTTATGCTGATGATTTAGTAACCTGGTCCACAGAGCAGAGCAAGACCACTGTTGAGCTGCAGAAGCAGTACGAGAAGCTACTTGCTAAGGTGAAGGAATTGGCTTCTCGCTCTATCCCCAAACAAATGTAGTGGGAAGTGTAGTGGTTTTTCCTTTTGTGGTGGCTTCTTCTTTGTGGCTTTCTATCATAGGCTTGTCTTGTTCCTTTTAATGAACTCAAGTTTTCTCATTGTAATGAACAAGATGTCATGAAGTTTTATTAATTATTATCACTCCTATACTTGTTATGAAAATATCCTATGTTGTTTTTGTTCTTAAAAAGCCTTATGTTATGAGATTTGCCCATGCTAATGAACACAATTGTTTATTTGTGTATAAAAATTTATAATATCTGTCAGGTTTCAAGAAAATATATTACAAGAAGATGAATCGTCTTCAAGTAAGTTGTAATTTATTTATTTAATATATTCATTTTTTTGAACTTATAGTGACAAAGTTATTCTAATCCATTAATCATTTTATGTTGTATATATGATAAAGGTTGCTAAAAATATTTCAAAGAAAACTAAAGCGCAACGTATAGCTGCAATTTTTTAAAAAATGCAACAAGTCAATAAGAGGATGAGAATATCATTGGAAGGGTCTAATTCCCCCCTCACTCCATCCCCAAATATTCAAGCAATCCCTGAATCATCTAATGTGAATGCTAAAACACCAAAGAAGACACGAGGACCAAACAAATTGAAAGGATATGTCTCAAGCAAAGCCCACGTTTGGAACTTCGACGCAATGAAAGAGGTCAAGTAGTTGGGACCAATTCAGACAAATTTTCAACACATCTTGGGTGCTTAGTACGTGAACATGTACCTGTAGTAATTAAAAATTGGACAAAGGTTGATTCACGAACTAGGGACAATTTATGGACATTAGTTCAAGCATATAAAAAATTTATATAATATGTTACATTACAAATGATTTGCTTCTCGTTTTTCAAATTTGACTAACTTATTTCTTCTATATGTCAACACAGCAAAAATTCATTATTAATGAATGCCATAGAAAAATGACATTAAGAATGATGGGTGCAAAGTGGAGATAATTCAAATAAAAAATAACTAAAGCAATCTTAGAGGCTGTCAAACATAGTGACACGTCACGTCGCATCTCCATTATTAGGCCTAAGAATGTAAAATCTCCTTAAGAATGGGTGGAATTTGTTAGATATAGGCTTTCAGTAAGTAAAAAAATTTTATTAGTAAATGAGTATTAAATTTTTTCATACGTATTGTTTTGAAAGGTTTTCTGGTATTTGTCTTATAGGTAAAGAATGACAAATTTAGCACAATAAGAATGAAGCAACAACACTTGCATAGAATGAGTCGGAAAAGCGATGCCTAGTCAAAGGATGAGATGGTATATGATTTGTTGTAAATTAATTTGATTTAATTTTCATAATGTAAGAAGATAACTAATCTTGAGTTGGATATGTTATTTTGTAGATAAGTGTGAGTGAAACACCTTCAGCAGTTACAAGAGTAGATGTTTGGACACAAGGACACTTGAAGAAGAATGGTGAACCAGTTAATAAGGCAGTTGATGAAACTTTGGTAATCACAAATCATACACTACAAAAGTTTATTTCATTAATTAACTTATTTTTATATTCTTTTTTATCAGTACATAATGTTTGTGTATTCAGAAAAAAAATACAAGATTGTACTCAATCGTCTACTGGTCAACTGGTGGGGAATACTATAAAAGATGATGCTATAGCGCAGGCAATTGGACCTGGACGTCGAGGTTATGTAATAGGACTTGGATTCGGGGCTACACCATCCCAAATACTTGCAGAAAAACGTGGCAACAAGATGGTGAGACAACTTCAATCCCAGCTAAAAGAACAAGCAAATGGAATGAAAAATCTTGAAGCACAAATTGAAAAATTGACTGCTATGGTCTTCAGTTAGTCACAGCAAGTTGGATCCCAAATATATTTACAATAAGTATTTGTTATATTTGTTTCTAGTATATATTTGATAAATCATTCAATTGTTACTTTTATAGGGCATGAGTACTCATTTTGATAGCTAAAGTAATACTCCTATAGAAACTCCTTATACCCCTCAAGTAAAAACTTTTTCATTTTCTAATTATATTATGTCATTTGTTGAAAAAAAATGTTTTTATTTCATCATCATTCATTATGTTGATGACAGTCACAACAGGGCAATGGTGCTATATTCAGTGATGCTAAACTTGAAAATGCACAATGTGAACTCTTGAATTAGTGCTTATTTGAGAAGGAAGAAGTCGTTGCGAAAGGAAAAATTGCAACAACAGATCTTTATTCAAAAGTGCATCATGTGCCTCTTGGAATTGATTGTTGGAAAGTCTGGGTAGATGAAATGAAAGATTCAAATGTACCCTAGCCTACAAGTGAATTCTCATTGCTCAATGAAGCAGTAGGAAGTACAGTTGCTTGGCCAAAAAAATTCATTAAGTTGCTGTAATGGAGGTATAGTTTAAGCTCTCTTCTAAGATATTTGTGATTCTAAGTTAATGTTATTGTTTGTATCCTATTATCATTAAATTTATGAAGTTATGCTTCATTTTGCAGGTGCTAATTAGTATAAAAGGAATTAAGAAAGAGAATTTCATGGAGACGTGTTGCTCGCGTAGCAGTTTGGAGCCGTTTACTTCTTGAATTGAAAATAGTTTAAACATTGATTGATTGAAGTTAAAGATCATCTAGACAGTTTGATTTATTTGTTGAATATTATGCTTTTTTTTTTTTGAAGAGAAATTAGCTCGCAGCGTACTATTTGAATTGAAACTAGTTTACTATTCTAATTGAAATTAGATTTTGAAGTTTAATTATATAAAGTGTATGTGTGTTGGTAATCTTGTGTTGCTTTCTGTGTTGATATAATGTTTGGATTATGATTTATATAAACAAGGAAACAGGTCTTCTTCTTCCAAAAAAAAAAAAAAAAGGGGGTCTGTAGGTAGCTATTAAAATAATATAATTAAAAAAAAGAAAAAAGTATATAACACAACGTTCTTTGAATGTTGTCAAAATGTATTCAAAGCACTCTTCTACAACTTTTAGAAAATGATGTGAAAAGAACAAGCAGACAACATTATTTAATGTTGTAATAACATGTATAGACAATGTATAATAAATGTTGTCAAACATATAAAAACCACATTCAGTAAACGTTGTAAAAAGACTTTTAACAACATTTTTTAAGTATGGTCTTTACATGTTACAAGAACATTTTTCGAACGTTGTTAATTAGAGATTTAACAACATACTAGACAACATTAATTGAAAGTTGTTGCAAGTCTGACACTTTTCACAGCACCTCATCCTACAACATGCCCTAAAATGTTGTAGAATCGTTTTAACAACATTTTTTACATGTTATAAAAGACACCATCCTTGGACAGCTTCCAACGCAAACTATCAGGACCCTCATTAGTGACTACTATTGAAGTCAAGAATTGATAAAACTCCACCACAACTTCTACCTCCCAATCATTAAACCTAACTCTACTTGCTTGAAAGCATTAACACTAACCACTCAATTTAGAGCATTAAATAAGAAGGTATACCAACCTCAATGCACATTACTTAAAACAAGGTTCTGAAATGTATAGAACGTTTAATTAGGTCTCACAAGATTATATCTGTCTCCCAAATGGTACCTATAGTATCATTGCTTGAAAGCATTAATACGCTTAGCCACCAAATTTAGCGAACTCAATCATTTCATTCAATTCCCAACTTAACCAAATGAAAGGGATTGCTATTGTGTTTGGTTATTCCTTTTAATTAATGTGAGACTAAATGAATTTTGTTCCTAATTGTTGTTAGCCAGAAGACTAGCAAGAAACATATATATTTGCATGCAAAAATTTGACTCATTATATTTAGCGGAATAGCTTCTCAGAACTCTCAACTAACAAAAAAGTGTAAGAATTTCTTTCCCATAGAGGTTATATGATTTAACAAGAAATATTTGCTACAACAAAAAAAGAGTTTAATCACCTTTGATTCTTTCCCATAGAGTTTATTATCACTACAACAAAAAAAGTGTAAGAATTTCTTTCCCATAGAGGTTATATGATTTAACAAGCTGTCCCAGGATGGTGTCTTTGATTCGTGGTCATCCTAGTGATAATATTAATTTTCCACAGCCAAAAATCTCTCCTATTTTAATTCCCGATAATTTAAGGTATGATATCATGCGTAAATGGGAGATGACATTTTTATTTAAGATTAAGATCTTATAGAGTTTTTAAGGGGAGGGGGGG
>BKZX01031248.1:188907-224259 GCA_014362285.1 Fagus crenata
ATTGAATTACAATAATTAGAAACACCAAAACTCTTAGCTAAATATAGTATTCCAGTTGAGACCAATAATTAGCTCTAGCAGGCATTAGTTGAGACATTGTAATAGACTAGCATGAGAAAGAAGAAGGTGACTTCCCAAGTCTGTTGACCATCCTCCGAAATAGGTGTGATAAAGTCTGAAATCAGTTATGGGTATATGGGTCCGACTAGAAAGACTATTTGTTGGGCTAGATTCCCACCTGGCTCTCATCAAACTGTCTTCCAAGGTAGGTCTATTATATTCATATGAATACTCACCTCTTCAACTAAGATGAGGCTACTACTATTTGACCCTGTCTTTAAGCCTTTGATTTGAATAATCAGGTCTTGTTTTTGATGGACTTCATTTATTCTTGCATAAAGCTTAGGGAAGCAAGGTGGATATATAATGGATGGTTCTGTTTATGTCAAAAACACCTCTTATTTTGATTAATGTTAGCTTGTAACAGCGGGCCATGGGGCATATGCCCCACAGAAGAAAACAAAACCCTGTAATTGTACAATTCAGTTCCTATAGGAGGGGCATTAATTGACATTTCAGAACAAAAGTAAATGTTTGTGACAACATGGATTATGTCATTATATACAGGCTGAAGCTTAAGGATGAGGACTAAGAGAAATGTCAATATTTATCGGTTACAGACTTACAGGTGCAAAGAATATCATAGCAAAGGTTGCAAGACTTGATTGGGAATTTAACAACCAATTTCAAACTAGCTATAGATAAAGTAAATATATTTTAGGTGTTTTTGTTTTGGTCTTTATGTTTTAATTTTTTTCATTTTAATGCCTGCTAGTATACTAAAATTTACATTTTATACATTCAAAATGTTGGCTAGTTGCACTTGACTGGCCATTATGCTAGTATACTAAACGTTGGCGTGGCTGAAACAGAGAACAATAGGTAGATCAGATCAACTATATCATATAATATCCGGTACTTCAGCAACCCATATAAGATTTTAAGATTGACAAACAAGCGAATGAATGAACTGAACAACAAAGATCAAAGGAAATCCCTGATGATTATGATATTTCAAACAAATAAATATGCACAAAATGCGATCATCATAGTGGAAATAGTGGAAATTGAGATGAAAAGTGACGTAACTCTCCAATAATCAACCTAGTATAGGTAATAATACAAACAAGTCATCTCATCATATGAATAATGCGAGGTAAGAATGGACTGAACTAAATAATGTTGGGAATAAAACCTTATTCCTAAAATCTGTGGAATGCAAAAATAAAGAACATGCACAAGATACAAAGATTTATGTGGAAAACTCTATCTCCTTATGCTACATCCCAAGCGAAAATCTCTCTTTTTTCTCTCTTAATTTCATGCTTCAAAATTTTTCTCCTCTCTTTATAGGGGAGGAATCTTCGGCCAAAGCCTCCTTGTAACTGCACTTTTCACGCGATTCTCATTTTTCTCCCTTGGGTTAAAGCCATCAAATATTTTGTAACACTATCTATTTATAAGATTTCAATTTCTATTGCTTGATGTATAAGGAATACATTAATTTTTTGACAAAGAATAAACTTTTTTTACACAATAAGGAATTAATAGTGTTTCATTCCACACCAAAGATTCGTCTTTTCTTCATCAAGGAACTCAATTAGTTTTCCAAGTCATAGTTTTCCTAGTCATAGTAGAAATTTGAAGCACTTTCCCTACAAATAATTCTATTGCACTTGAAACTAAAAAGGCCTAGACTTCTCATAATTATGGTTTAATCCATAAGCTGGTTGCCCATAGTCTGGCCAATTAGTGTTGCAATAACCATAGATGAAGTAGCTCTGTTCCTCATCCACTTCTCTCCATCCTTCCTTACAGGGGCGTGCGTTCCCATGATTAATTTCATATTTGGGAGGTTAGAGTGATGTATTCATGTAGGGTTTTTATACCAAATTTCATACACATCCTCTTCACACTCATTTTCAAAGGGGTTTTAAAAAAACTATAAAAACATATTTAAAAACCTTTGCAATAATGAGTTTCTTTTTCTAATAAATGGGGTTAGGCAACTTTAATTCTCATCTAAAGAAGATTCAAAACAATTTTGTGGGGCTAATACTTATTTTTTGGGGGACTAACTCTAATTTTTGGCATATAATATTTTAAAAACATTTTAAAAGTACCTATAATGTAAAAAATTGGGGAGCCACCTCATAAGGTGGCTTTACCCTGCTTCCGTAACGTATAAAACATATGGTGTTACCTCTTCATTATTTTTCATTTTATTGAAAGATGGTTTTACAACCTTTTCCACCTCTCTCTATTACAAATCATAGGAAATATCACTTGAGAGACTTGTTATTAGTCTAAAATATTTTTTGCGGGCAACTTTTTACTTTTAGCATCAACAAAGATCGAGTAGTTACAAACACTTCTATAGAGACATAGATACACATGGAGAGAGAATAATTTTGTTACATATTGGCATGGATCATATTACATATAACATTACTATTACAAATATATAACAGGATAGCTAGTAACTAACAAAAGTATACAAGCTCCAGGATGCCCAACGTTGGAGTTCAAATTTATTCATTTACATTTTACGTACAAAAGAAAGCAACTGAAAGGTTGACTAGTTGCACTTGACTAGCCATTGCATGCTAGTATAGTAAACGTTGACGTGGCTGAAACATAGACCTAGTACAGTAGGTAGATCTTACTATATCAGATAATAGTCGGTACTTCAACAATCCATATAAGCTTGGCAAACAAGCGAATAAACCGAATAGAACAGCGATCAATGGAGATCCTTGATGATAATTAAGATATTTTGAACAAAAGGATGCATAAAATGCGGCCAACATAGCAGCAATTGAGATGAAAAGTGACGTAACTCCAATCATCAACCTAGTAGGTAATGATACAAGGTAGTCATCGATTGAATAACGCGAGGTAAGGATCGACAAGAACATTATTAAGGATGTTGAAGAGCTAAATAATGCTATTGCACTTGAAATTGAAGAGGCCAGAACAAATTTAGATTTCTCAGAACTATGGTTTAATCCATTATCTGGTTGGCCACTAAACACTATCTGGGCAATTAGTGCTGCAACAACCATAGATGAGGTGGCTGTCTTCCTCATCCACTTCTCTCCTTCCTGCCTTAAATTCTCGTGCGCCTTTGCAAATAAAACATCTAGTGTTTCCTCATTATCGTTTTTCATTTTCTTGAACGAAGGATGTACAACCTTTTCCACCTCCTTCCATTGCAAATCATAAGAAATATCGCATGAGAGACTAGTTATTATTCCTAAAATACAGAAAACATTTATGTAGATTTTAAATCTAAATGTTAGAAACTGAAACTAGAGACTAAGTGGAAACATGAGAGCAGTGGCAGCTCTAGAAATTTTTTTCAGGGTGGTCATTGAAATATTTTAAAATTTCAAATACCCATTAAAAAACTTAAATTATATAAGATCTAATAAAATGAGAACTTGAATATACTCATATCATTAAATATATATATATATATATATATAAATACATGAAGCTTTACAATATTTTTCTAATTATAAACAATAAAAAAAAAAATTTAAATCATTAGAACTGCTTTATTTGAATCAAATGAAAACTTACCCTATTGTTGTGATTGAGAGGGATTGAGGGACTAAGAGATAAAATGTTAAGAGTATGAGAGAATAGACGGTGAAATGTTGTGGTTCCCAAGGCAAAGAAAATAAAATAGCACTAAAGTGGAATATTAAATAAGATTAGGTCTTTAGAATCTTAAATAAAAAGTATTTGATATTTTATTTAAAGGGTGGAGTTAGGGATATAAAATATTTCAGTACCAATGAATATCGAGATAAGTTCGATCATATTTTATGTCAATCTTTAGTTTTAAATGTTAGTCCCAATAATAATAATCAACACTTATATTATATAATGAAAAAAAAATAAAAACTCCAAAATTCAGTTTAATATTTGAGTAAATATCTCTCAAGACATTCAGCCAAAAAAAAAAATGAAAAATGAAAAAGAAAAAGAGAGGTACTGATCATAACAAAAACAAAAAAGGAACATAAAACAAAGAAAAAAAAAATAGAAGGCACATAAAAAAAGTCTCAAAACTTAAAAGCTCCACATGTGTATTGTTTTACTTTCAACTCCTTCAAATATCTTAAATATCTTGTTCTCACACGTGGAGGGACAGTGACCACAAGCTAGAAGGCACATCAAACAAAAAAAGAAAAGAAATAGAAACAGAGGAACAAATAAAATTATTTGAAGAAAGAAAGGGTGCTAGAGAAGAAGATGAAGGGGCGGAGACGCGGAGAAGAAGAAGAAGAAGAGGAACAGGGTGTTCAGGATCTCAATTTAGGGTGTGCAATATTATTTAAGAGTGTTCAATGTGTATATATAATTTTTTTGTTCTTCACTTTTTTAAGAACTAAAGCATTTTTTTAAGAACTCAGGGTGTTCATCTGAACACCCTTAGCAACAAGTGGCGCCACCCCTGCATGAGAGAACATTCTATGAAATGGTTATGTAGAAATAACATAAGAGATAGAAAGAGAAATATTCTGAATGAAATCTTTGTAGTTCTTGATACAAAAATATCAATGCAAAATACACACAAAATAGTTGACTTATGATACCCTTTATTAGGCTTAAAGAGGCAAAAATATATTTTTAGTCTTTATATTTTGAATGTTCTTTCATTTTGGTCCCTATGTTTAATAAAGTTTCATTTTAGTCCTTGGTTTTTGGTTCTTGGTTTTTGGATACATATTCATTAAATTTAAAGTCATTAGCCTCCCTATTTTCCTTATATTTTTTTTAAATCTTCTCATCAAATATAACATATGTCCAAAAAACTAAGGACTAAAATGAAACATTATAAAATATAGGGACCAAAATGAAACCACCGTCAAAATGTAGGGACTAAAAATGTATTCTTGCCCAAGGATAATTAATATTCATTGATTCAAGCCATAATCAACGACAATGCTAAAAATATGAAACATGGACAAAATATGTTATATGCTAATTTATAAGTTCAAAACAAAGCAATTAATAATTAAGTACCTTGAACCATAATAGTTCTTGTTGCATTTGAAGAGCTGCTCCTGATGTAGCATTGAGCTTATGTTGCGGTGACAATTTTGCAGCTAAATGCAGTATGTTGTTACGACCTTCAGTTCTATAATCTGCGAATAAATCTTTAAGTGAGCCTATTTCATATAGTAAATTGAAGATGCTCTCATGGCGTTCCTCAACAGCAATATGAAATATGGTTCGTCCTTTTGTATCTATTTTCCATAATAGATTAGGGTCACTACGAATAAGCTCAATCAAGAATTGAACGTTGCCTACTTCTGCTGCAAAAATTAGCTGTTGTGGTATGCATACTTCGTAAAACTGATCATCAGGTTTGTAAGAGAATTTACATATTTCTCTAAGCAGTTGATGGGCTGGAGTTTGCTTCGTGTTTTGGTCGTCTTTTACCTGCATCCCTGGAAATGATAATAGACAAAGAAATTAGCCATACCACATAAGCTTCATGTATTAATTTTTGGGACGCTGTTGATGTTTACAGTTGTACTTACATAAATTCATGTATTAATTTGTACGTACACTCTCGTGCATGTGTTCATTGTGATATTATTTTAAAAATCATTATTAATTAATGAAGCTCATTCATGGGAGGGCGGTTAATGAAGTAAGGAAACTTAATTACATGTAAGTTAATTAATATTGTTAAATATACTATTGGTTCATAATGTTTACACACGTTATACGTTTTGTCTATACTGTTTGAAACCCGTACAATTGGTCCATAATGCATAAAAAATGTGCATCGTTGGTCCCTAGAGAGTAAAGACCAATAACGCTCATTTTTTAAACTTAAGAGACTAAAAATGAGAGCTATTGCTTCCTAAATCCTACCATTTAGGGACCAATAGACCTAACTTTTTGAAACTTTAAGGAACAATTGCGTTTACTTTTTGACACTTAAGTACTAAAAATCTCTATATGGACCAATAATGCATGATTTTGAAATGTTAGGGATTAATTATATGCGTTTCAAACATTAGAGACCAAACATACAACATGTATAAACGTTAGGGACCAATAATGTATTTAACCCTAATTAATATAAAGTTATATAGGTTGCATTCATTTTGGCGTAAAATGTTTTCCAATGAAACATTTTCAAGGAAAATATTTTATTTTTTAGTGTTTGGTTGCATTCTTGAAAACGATCTAAAATTTTTTTTTTTGGTTTTAGCCACGGTGTAAAATAATTAAAAAAAAAAAAAAAACATTTACATTCTATACCTATATAACTTTTACATTTTTCAAGAACCAAAAAACCACCCTATAAATTCTCTCTACATTCTCATTCAAGTACCAAAATAAATCTCTCTTAAATCGAAACCTACAAAACGATCAAATACATCCCCCCCTCCCCCCCCCCAAAACCCCAAAATAACTAAAATACCTTGAGAAACCTCCAAAATACCTTCAAAAATACCAAAATGACCATAATAACCCAATATCTTTAAAATGACCAAAAATACCTCCAAAACATTGATCCAAATTGAACAAATATCCTCAGACTTCCAAAACACCCCCAAGAACCATTAAAATGACCAAAATAGCCAAGGAACCACTAAAATTACAAACACATTTATGAAGGATTACATAATTTCAATTATATTTTTAGTGAATTTTCATTACATACTTTTAGGTTGGTTAGCTTAATTCCAAACAGCAAGCTTTTGGCCAATCCAATATTTCATCTTATTGTTACTTGGGCAAAATACACTAAATTTGGTCATGTTAGAGTTTTTGGGGGTATTTCTGAAATTTTGGAGGTTTCGATGGTATTTTGGTCATTTTAAAGATTTTAAAGGTTTTGGAGGATTTGAATGTATTTTGGTCATTTTGGAGGTTTGTGTGTATTTTGGTGGTTTTGGGGTATTTTGGTTATTATGGAGATTCCGAAGATATTTTAGTCATTTTGGTGATTTCATTGGTAGTTTGATAATTTTGGACATTTCAGGGATAGTTTGAAATTTTTAGAGGTATTTTGGTTATTTTGAATGTTCTGGGGTATTTGGTCATTTTGGAGATTCTAGAGGTATTTTAGTCGTTTTGGAGATTACTTGAGTATTTTGGTCAATTTAGTGTTTCAAGGGATATTATGGTTATTTTAGTGGTTATGATGTGCTTCGGACGGAGAGTATTTGAGGGCTATGTATATGGTCAAATATTTATCCATTTGCAAACAAGAGAACAAAAGAGTAGGAAAAAAAAAAAAAAAAAAACCCTTATTCTGCACCTCTCCTTATATTAGCTGACTTAAGTTCTTTAGATGTGCGGCACATGTTTTTAACCCTAACAACCCTTTGTTTATATGTATATGTTTAATTTTCATGAGTGAGTGTCGTGTTGTATGACTCTCACATTAAAGAGAAAATTTATCTATTCTTTTTCGGAGGGAGTCTAAAGTGGGGTTTGGTTTTCTTGGGAGACCATTAGTGCCACCATTGTAATCTTTGTATTTTATAATAAAACTTTCTCTTTGTTGTCATTCATGGATGTAAGAATATTGTCGAATCACATAAATTCATGCGTTCTTTGTTTGTGTGTGTATGTGTGCGCTTACTATTTATTTTCATCTATAGTGTGATTGATTTGAATCCTGGGGGTACTATTTGCACAACAAGTGGTATTAAAACAGAGTTAAGATTCGATCTCTTGGTGACAATAAGATGACAAGCACCAAGTATGAGATGGAGAAGTTCTGTGGTAACAAAAACTTTTCTCATTAGTAAGGTGGATCGATGAAAGATCTCTGAATTCAATAGAGTTCATAAAACCTAACTTGGGAAGGATAATAAGCCTAGTGACGAAAATTAGGAAGAGATGGATGAGAAGACAGCTAGTGGAATCCGACTCAACCTAAGTGATGAGATCATTCACATCACCCTAGAAGCACATCTAGCAGAGGAAATTTGGAAGAAACTAGAAGATCACTATATGAGAAATATTGTGATTTAGGGCTAATGTAAGTGTATTCACACGAACAATAACATAAAAACTATCCACATAAGACAACAATAGTTAACATGGTTCAACAACCTCAAGCCTACATCCAGGGGCAATGCCAACAAAAAATTCACTATCAATGATAAGGATTACAACCACTCTAAAAAAGTCACATACTCATAAAGACAACACTCACAAACCTCACAAACACAATCTCACTCACACAAAAAAATCTCTCACAAAAACTAAGTCACAACTGAAAGCTCAAATACACCCAATAACAAAACAAACAAACTCTCAACACATAAACATGGGTAATCTTTCAACCCAAAAAATCTACTAAATTGCTATTCGAAGAAACTCACTCATGTTTTTCTAGAAGTCTTCCCCTAAGGGAAGGAACCTTGAGCCAAAGCAATCAAACCTTTTGCAAAGATGCCTATTAATAAGGCTTAAAATCTATTCTTTGAAAGATAAGGAATGCCTAGTAACTACTTAAATGTGAAACATTCCTTCTACACCAAGGAAATGTCTTTTCTTCCACATCAAGTAAAACTCCTTTCCTTTCACTCCAAGAAAACCTAATAAGGAATCTAAACCCAAATAGGAATTTGAGACATTTTTTAACAAGAAAGAATGTGATGAAAAATGTGCATGTGAAGAAGAAAATTGATTGTAACATGTTGAACACACAACTTTCAATTTTAGGGTAATGCTCGATGAGGATGGCAAAACGATACTTCTATTAGCATAACTCCCCACATCTTTTGATCATCTAGTGACAACGTTGATTTATAGGAGTGAGACTTTAGAACTCGAAAAGGTGACTAGTGCTCTCTTGTCACAGGTAAAGATGAAGAAGGATGGTGATGATTCTTAGATTGATCGACTTGTTGTAAATGTAGAGTTGAATAATCGTGGTAGAAGCAAGTCAAAAGAAAGGAACTCCAACAGGAAGTGATCTTAGTCCAAATCACATGCAAATAAAGATATAGAGTGTTTTTATTGTTACAAGAAAGGACATTACAATTACCAATGCAAAGAGTTGAAATAACACTTTGAGGGTTGGAAGAAAGAAAAGAAGCCCTCAGAATTAGCTAGTGGCGTTGAAGAAAAATCAATTGAAGGTTGATGTAGATGTACTTTTAGTCTCATCAGCTAGTGAAGTTCTATCAGAATCGTGGATTTTATATTTTGCATGTTCCTACCATTTGTGCTTGGAGGAAGAAAGAATGGTATTACACAGGTACGCCTTGCAATGAAGGTATAGTTCTAATGGGCAAGGATGTTGCATCCTTGGTCATTGGGATTAGTATAGTGAAGATCAAGATGTTTAATAGAGTTTTTTTATTTTTTGCTAAACAGATGTTTAATAGAGTTATTAGAGTTATGAGATGTTAGACATGTTCAAGATCTCATATATAACTTCTTTTCTTTTTTGAGTATTAGATGATTTAGGCAATACTTATTGGTCAAATGGTGGAATCATAAAGATCACCAAAGGTGCCATGGTAGAAATGAAGGGACAAAATGTAGACAAGCTATATAGATTGATTGGGAACACAATTGTAGGTGGAATTACAGTTATCAATCTCGTATAGTCCAACAATGAAAAACAAGCTCACAAGAAGAGACAAGCTGAGATGAATTGTGTTTATTGCAGAAGATAATTTGAGACCAGGGACCATTTTTTCTTCTAATGTAGCTTCACTAGAAGAATCTAGAAATGAGTTATGATAGATAATATTCCTGATGCTGAGTGGAGCTAGCTGGTGATTGGGGTGTGGCAAGTTTACCGAGAAAAAGCTTGAAGTTCGATTCGAGCAAAGTAGCCTGGGGAGCAAAGGTTTACTATATCTGGTGCCAAAAGAATTTCATAATTCATGGGGCCAATTCAAAAGTGAAGAGAGTATTATGCATATAATTAAATGGGAGGTTAAAACTAGAGTGTATGACATAGGTTTCCTTAAAAGAGATCAGTTACAAATGAAGTACTCTTATCTAGGGAGTGGGGGGAATTCCAATTAGTATGCTCGGTAGAAAGTCTTATAGTATAACAAATGCAGGGTTGTTTCTCAAGGGAAGCACTATCCTCTGCTTTGTAAATGTAGTGGTTTGTTTGAAATTATAGTGTCGATGGTCTGTTAGATAAAGGTGTGTAATGTACATTGTATTTGTGTTCTATTTTGTTTATCAATATTAGATTATCTCATTCATCCAAAAATAAAGTCTGAACAACTCACATGAATTGATGTGTCTCCGTAAAATTCCTGGTTGACTTCCACTATCAAATGCCGAAGGGTTACGAGCTAACATATACAATGCCGTTTCTCCATCTTCGTTTTTAGTGGTAGCTAAACTTGGGTTGGTCTCCACCATTTTCAAGGCTTGTACTGCATTTTCAATCAGACAGATATCTGTTATAGAGAATCTCATTCTTTTATTTCTAAAAAGAGTAAAAAGAATATCACAATACCACCAGGATAAGTAAAAAGTAGTTTTAAAAAGAGAATATTCCATGAACATACAATGTACACATAATAGCCTAAAAAAAAAAATAAAAACAGAATTATGTACTTAAGAACAATGACTCCATGAATTCCGTAATGGATTTTGTACTATAAAAACCCCACGCACTAGCCTAGTTAATCAATGAGCCAATAAAAGACACGCGCGATTGAGCAACTGATTCCTTGTGTTTTTTACATCCTCAAAAGTACAGCCATTGTGCTCGTGTCACATTGTTTGCATCAAACATAAAGGGACTAAATTCCAAACATCCGAGTAATGTTTACCAAAACAATTTCATTAACCAAACAAGAGGTCAATACTGCTTCTCGACACCACCCACTGGGTTCCAAACGATTGCAATACAAAACACCACAAATCAAAAGCAACTAGGAAATGTAACAAGAGATGATCTACTAACTCCCCAATATATACATTGACACATAAAACACCACCCAAGTTAGACCCAACCCTATCAACATATAAACCCTCTTAATAAGATTATCACAAGTAAGGATCCTCCCCCAAACAAAAAGGAAACCCTCCTAGGGGCCTTAACATGTGAAAACTCTCCAAGGAAAGGACATAGTAATAGGACCCAAGAGGAATTTGTAAAATGAAAAGACATCAAACTCTCCACTCCTATTCAAACTCCAACACAGTTTATCACAACCTTCACTTTGAGGGATCTTAGAGGAGAGAAGATTCAGAAAAGAAGCTACCAACCCTATGTCCCTGTCATTTAAGGCTTGAGGGAAATGAACATTCCATCTTTGTAACTCCCTTTCACTACTTCTAACCAAACAAATGACAATCGACTATCCAGCTTCTCAAGAATTGGATTCCATACTGAAGACATTCCAAAATAGGTCACCGACAAACTCCCAATCCTACAACTAAATATATTTGCAATATTAGTCATATTACCAACCAACCCCACTAGAATCACTTCACTCTTACTCATATTAACTTTCAATCCTATCACAGCTTCAAAAAAAGTTGGCACCATCAACTGCACCAGATCCAACCCAAAAGCCTTTAATGTAGCCTCCCTCCTCCGTTCTCCTCAACATCCTAAAAAGGACCTCCATCCCAAGGATAAATAGCAAATGGGATAATGGATCACCTTGTTGCATTCCTCTTGAACTGCTGAAAAAACCCAAAAGCAGAACCATTCAACCTTTCCATATACTCCTAAACTTCATCCTATCCAATAAATAGAAAGTCTCTCAATTAACATGATTATAAGTTTTCTCAATATCAAGCTTGAATAATACACCTAGGGGTATGAGTTTTCACTATACTATCCAAAAACATTCATTGGCTATAAGAACGGAGTCCAAAATATGCCAGACCCACCCCCTGCCCCAAACGTGTTTTTGACTTAGAAATCAGCCCATCTAGAACCCCTTTAATCTATTAGCTAATATTTTTGTTAACAATTTATACACCCCTAATCAAACTTATAGGCCGAAAATCTCTGATGTTAGGGGCATTGTTTTCTTGGGAATTAGAGCTATATATAAAGGATATATTAAGCAGTGCTCATAGGATTCCTCAAAGAAAGCCATAACATCCACCTCAAGCAATATATAGACTAAATTGCAATTACACCCTTAAAGTTTGGGATCCCTCTAAAGTTTTAAATTTTTGATCTACTCTCATAACGTTACCTATTGCCTTGAAAAAGACGATTTTAAATACCACCTCAGCTCAAAACGACGTAATTCTAATTCAAAAATACGTCGTTTTGTCCTTGGCAAAAAATCTATATATTTAATTCTCTTTTGTTATTCTGTTTTTGTTTTCATCTTTCCAGAAAATGAAAGCAAATATTTCATCTTCTCTAATATTATGACCAGATATTCTTCTCATTTTCTCAAAATATTGAAATTTTCTTGGGAAACCAAAAAAAATAAAATCAACACTCTATCTGGCTCAGGCAAACAAAAACAACCATCACAAGTGCACAACAACCTAACCAGTTGGATTTAAACCTATAACTCGAAACACCAACCCATTATGCCACACGCAACAACCCACTCTGTCACCAATCCTGTGACCCAAGCACTCAAACTTCACCCTTGTCACCAATCCAACATATCCATGAGAGAGAGAGAGAGAGAGAGAGAGAGAGCCACAAACCATCACCCAATACTGTCGATCCAACTACTTCATCCTTGAGGACACTGCTTGTGACTCTGATGAGCCTCCCACCATTGTTGCACATCGAATAAATCGAGAAGAGAGAGAGAGAGAGAGAGAGAGAGAGAGAGAGAGAGAGATCTAGTTTATGAGAAAATAATACAAACTATATGTATGTATGTGAGATAGAATAAATAGTTTCATATGTAAATACTATTATAAATACCTATTAAAAATTACTATAATTATCAAATTTCATAATTAAAAAAAAAAAAAAAATTTAAAATCATATTTTGTTAGTACATTACACGGGTTACTAACCAGCAATAACAACAGCGAACACTAATTCAATTTATAGAAAATGATTGGCTTATACTATGTCAACGTGATATACCATTTTATAACATTTCAAGGATGTGAAAATCAAACCATAAAGAGAGATGAAAAAACAAGGCAACTAACAAAAACTTATGCTTACCGTACAACCCAACGCTAGCATAAGTAACAAATAGCTTAAGCTGTTCTTCTGTTTCCCACCCGCTAGTCGTAGACAACTCAGAAAGACAATCCACCATTTCACTGTGTCCAAATAAAGCAGCCATATAGAGTGGTTTCATCCCACTACTAGGTAGGTTTGGCAGGTTATTAGTTTTCTCCACAATCGCCCTGGCAATATTCACATTTCCAGTTGCAGCAGCGTAGGACAAGGCAGTGTTCCCCATAATGGTTACAGCTTCTAGGTCGTTGTCGCTTTCTATGTTCAGTAAATTCTTCACAAATTCTTCTTGGCTTGCTGCAGCAACAATATGAAGAGTGGTTTCTTTTTTTTTCTCATTAATTTCTCTTTGAATGTTTGTCATCTCACGAACAGATTCCCAGCCACCCTTCAGCGCAGCCAGATAAAGCCTCGCACGCTCAACATGGTGTTCTGCATCATGTGTAAAAAAGCAAGGCCGACTCCATTAGATTTGAGAGCAATAACTTTAAATGAGATAAGTTTGTATATTTATAAATCAATTAAATAATATTCATTTAACTTTCTATATTATCAATTTTTTTTTCATTTAAAATCTTCTTTTTAGATATAAAATTATTAATTAAAATTTCGTATTTAAGCCTTGCTAATATCTACTTTTTCAATTGCTAATATGACTAATTCTTTTAATATATCTTCTTACAAAGTTGATTTTAGATATAATTTTATCAATGTTTCTGCATAAGAAACTTTAATAGGTATTGTTAATAAAATTCAATGGCAATTTATGCATTTGAACAAAGAATTTTGTTTTTTATTTTATTTATTTATTATATATATATATAATTATTATGACAATCACCTTTTTTGTTTTGTTTTATTTATTTATTATTATTATTATTTTTTTTTCCCAATTGAACTTCTGTTAAAACTTTGATCTTAAAAATAAGACTAAAATCCATTGTAGTATATGGCCGGTTGTTCTTATTCTGTATAATTTACCACCATGGATGTGTATGAAGCAGCCTAATTTTATGCTATCATTGCTCATTCCGGGACAAAAGGGTCCAGGAAATGACATTGATGTCTATTTGCAACCGTTAGTTGATGAGCTGAAACAGTTATGGGAAGTTGGTGTTACTACTTTTGACTCTTTTAGAAAACAAAATTTCAATATGCTTGCAGCAGTTTTATGGACAATTAATGACCTCCCAGCATATAGGAATCTTTCTAGATGGAATACTATAGGTGCTTTGGCTTGTCCTTCTTGTCATGATGAAACCCATTCTTCTTATTTGAAAAGTGGAAAAAAGTATTGTTTCATGGGACATCGACGCTTTTTGCCAATTAAGCATAGATGGAGATTGCAGTCAAGATTATTTGATGGTAAGAAAGAGACGAGTTCATCCCTTAAACAATTATCCGGAGATGATGTGGTTCATCAAGTATATAATCTTGAAGGCTTAATATTTGGGAAAGGAGTAAAGAGAAAACGTGATGAGTCAACTAATTGGTTGAAGAAAAGTATCTTTTTCGAATTACCATATTGGAGAACCTTATTATTGAGGCATAATTTAGATGCTATGCACATTAAGAAGAATGTGTGTGATAGTGTAATCGGGACATTGATGAATATTAAAGGGAAAACAAAAGATAATTTTAGGTCTCGTCTTGATCTACAAGCCAGAGGTATAAGGGAGGAACTCCATCCAATACCACATGGGGAAAAAGTGTTGTTGCCATCTGCATATTACACATTATCTACTGAGGAGAAGAGAGTTTTTTGTGAATTCTTAACGGAAGTTAAGTTTCCCGATGGATATTATTCAAATATTGCAAGATTGGTGAATCTTAAAGATCGCAAGATATCTGGACTTAAGAGCCATGATTGCCATATCCTATTGGAGACCTTACTTCTTATGGCAATAGATGGATTGTTGCCAAAAAATGTGTCTACTCCACTAATTGAGCTAAGTAATTTCTTTAAAACATTGTGCTCAAAGGTGCTAAATGTGGATGACTTGAAAAAAATTGAATCCCAAATTGTAATAGCACTTTGTCAATTGGAAATGATATTCCCTCCATCATTCTTTGATGTTATAATGCATTTACTTGTTCACTTAGCTGGTAAGGCTATGATTGCTGGACCAATGCAATATCGATGGATGTATCCAATAGAAAGATACTTGCACACGCTAAAGAATTACGTTCGTAACCGTGCCCATCCAGAGGATTCTATTGCTAAAGGCTATGTGGCAGATGAATGCTTGACATTTTGTTTAAGATACCTTCATGGTATTGAGAATCGATTCAATCGAGTTGAACGAAATTGGGATGGAGATCATTTGCAATCATATGAAGGATTGCCCATTTTTTTTCAAACTAGTCGTGCTGTAGGTAGGGGAGGAATTGTCTCACGTCAACTTAGTCGAGAAGAGTGGATACAAGCACATCAATATGTCTTGAAAAATTGTGATGAAGTGCACCGATTTATCGAGTAAGTTGAAATGTAGTTAATATAAATTTCTCACAAAGTTGGTTTATTTATAAAAAAAATTAAGTTGTTTACAATGTAACTATGTTAATATTATTATTATTATTATTTTTTATCTAGAGAGCACAAGTATATGATCCGACAAGCAAGTGCTAGGAATGTAGAGATTCGACATACTAAATAGTTCATAGAGTGGTTTGAAAGTCATATAAGTTCTATATATACGGTAATTATTTTAATTGTGGTAGATTCTTGATTTGAGTCCATTACAACTATGTATTGATTTTGAACTTGTTTTGAATAGATTACAAAATTGTATGATGAAAAGAATGCGCAAGTGAGCAAGCAACTCTTAGATCTAGCTCGAGGACCATCACAAGAAGCCACATGTTATAATGGATATATTGTTAATGGTTTTAGATTCTGCAAAAATGAAGGCGATTGTCAAAGAAAAACTCAAAGTTGTGGAGTCTTGGTAAAAGGAGATTCATAGATGGGCAATTGTGACTATTATGGTGTCTTAACTGATATCATTGAATTACGCTACATGGGAGGCAATAAGATTGTAATGTTTAAGTGTGAATGGTGGGATGTTAACACTCCTGGTAGAGGGATTATGGTAGATGAGTATGGTCGAACTCTTGTGAATGTAACACACAAATTAAAGAGTAATGAACCTTTCGTGTTAGCATGTCAAGTAGAGTAAGTTTTTTATATGAAGGATATAAAGAATCCTCTTTGGCAATTTATTGTGAAGATTGAGCCTCGAAATTATTACAATATGCCGCCTCCAGAAGATGAAAAGGATGATGAAGAAGAAGATGTTATTCAAGAACCATACCAACAGAACGCTTCACATGGTCATCAATTGGGTTCTACAAGTGATTTGGACAATAACGATGATATAATTTCATGGATTAGGAATGACATACTCGGTAGAATTGTTGATATGGATGATGTTGACAAAGATTAATGTGATTAAATGTTTCCTTTGATTGATATTGTTAGATGGGAATAGGCACACTTTTTAATGCTTAGAGTATTTTCTTCATATTTTTACTGTCCAACATTGAAATTTCATGCACCTTTTGGTTTGACTTGATTCTTAGCTTCCTAATTAAGTTTGTATAAGCTAAAAATATGAAAGTATGTATTTGTCTTGTTCGAATAGTTTCTTGTTCATTTGGTTTGAAACTTTATAGTTATTTATTTGTCTTATTCGAATATGTATATTACTAACATTTGTTCAAATATACTTAATTCTATATTTTTGTTAAAGTGTATTGGAATCAAAGCAGATAATTCCACTTATGGTTAAAGGAAGTAGAGATAAAGGAGTTAGCACAAGTGAAGACGTTAATAGAAGCAGAAAACCTGGTAACTCAATATTGCTCGTGTTTTTATATTCTACTTTGCAAATATTAATTTGACCATAATATATTTTATGCTATCCTTTTGTTGTCTTGGTGGTTTTGACTATAATGTGGAATAGTAGAACTTAATCTTTGATTAGTTAATATGTAGGCATGGCTTTTATCTTCTTAGCATTTATCTCATGCACTTGATCATGATGGAAAGAGTATTAAAGGCATTGCAGGGACAAAGCATATAGGATGAGTATCAAATGCAATGTGTTGTTGGGCATTTGGCTTTGCTTGATCATTGTAGGAGAAGTTGTTAGGTTTGGAGGTTTGTGCATGCTTGTTGTTTATTGAGTTGAAGCTGCAACCAAACTTGAGAATTGTATGTCTAGTAAATTTGGAATGGAGCGAGGTTGATTGTATGGTAAAGTTAAACTTTTTTGTTTTGTTTTGTGTTTTATGATTGTCGTGCTTACTTTTTTGTCCATGTATGTATCGAATATATTATATTCAAATAGAAATTCTAATTGATTTTTTTCCATGTATAGAGAAGAAGCAAGGGCGAGGATATACTCGAAATCTTAAATTGGCCAAAGAGTTCAAGGGGAAAAGGTTTCCAATCACTTGGTTAAACGGAAGAGCTGTAGGAGAACTTGCATTTTCATTGATAAATGAATGTACAAAACTTGTTAGGGAAGAGCATAATATACCTTTAAAGGTCAAAACTTGGAGAGATGTACTTTATGAGAAGAAAAGAAAGCTTTTTGACAATATATTGGTGCGTAGTATAACATATCCTAATATCTCCATTACTTCATATTATATCTATGCATTCATTAGTTGTCTAATTCTTTTGTTCATTATATTTTTAGGAGTTTTTCGAAGTTGAGGGTCGAGAGGAAGATGTTTGGCGACAAATGGGTAGTTCTTTAAAAAATTATCGTGACTTCCTAAAGAGAAAATGGTTAAAGCCATATGGTGATGCAATAGAAGAAGCAAGAGCAAATGTACCACCTAGAATAGCGAAGGATGATTGGAATGATCTTGTTGATTGGTGGACTAACGAAGATTATATGGTAACATTACATATAATTATTCTTTGCATTTGATATTGTCATTCTTGACCATTTCATGCACTTTTTAAATCTCATTTTATATATATATATATATTTATATATCCTTAGTTGGATTGTTTGTAGTTTATACATACTCATATCATTCTTAAATGTAGGAAATGTGTTTAATAAACAAGAAGAATCGTGGTGAAAATAAAATTGTCCACACTTCCGGATCAAAGAGCTTTCAACAACGGAATGCAAAAGAGGTAATCTAAGATCTTAACGAAACCGACTTGGTTTGGTTTTGTTCATCTATGTGTTTTGGTACAAGGGTTGTTTGAGATTTTTGGTGGGTTTGTGATCCTGTGGTTGAGACTGAGTCTCTTCTTAAGCTGACCCCACTTGGAAATTCTAGTGACAAGAGCAATAAATACTGAATTTTGTCTTTTTTCCCTTTGGTGTTGGTGTTGTTTGTTTATGAGGTGTGTTTGAGCTGTTCTATCCTCATTTGGCTATCTGGGTTTAAAGTTTTCTGCTCATTTTTGGTATGTATTATCTTTCTTGACATTGAAATTGAAGTATCAAGCTTAGTCTTTTTACTGAATAATATTGCTAAACCAATGATTCATATCATCTGTGAACACCCCCTGAATTTTGGCTGTAACTTGTTTAATATGGACTTGCTTAAGGGTGTTACCAAATGGAGAGATGAAGGTCAAATCCGAGCTTTAGGTGTCCATGTTAGTATTGCTTTGGTTATCAATGTTCATCTCTTAGCATGTCTATAATCTTGTAATTGTTGTTAAAATTCCAGATGGATACATTGATTTAATATAGCCTCCCCACTGGATCCATTTGATTATCTTTCTGTTCCAAATTTGTTACCAAGAATGACTCTCTACGATTATCTCTGCCCTTATTCTCCTTCGGTGGCTTTATTTTTTGAGTTTTACTATTACTGTCAGTAACCACATAACTAGTACTCTTCTTATCATTTGGTTCTGCACTTGTACCAAACCTTGAGCTTTCATTTGTTGAAACAGCCGTTGGCTTGACATTACTTTGTATACCCTTTGACTTATTTTTGCGCTCAAATGAAAGCTTTTCCGACTTACAAGGAACACTTGTTTCATCATCTTCATGAAATGTTGCTTTCAAACCAACCTTCTCTTTTTGAGGATTTAGATCTTCCTTACATTTAGACTCATCAAAGTAACCTTTTAATGAGGCAGAAGTTTTCTGACCATTTCCATCGTCCCTACACTCAATGAAAACATCCTTGTGGGAGTTTACTGCTCTGTCCTCACAGATGTTTTCCACTACAATATTCCTAGGATTTCGCTTATCACTCTTGCCACAGTCTTGGCCAGATACTGACTCCGAAGACTCCTCTTTGACTAAATCAGAGGAAAGTAATCTACCTTTCCCACCATCCTTGTAACCTTCCCTGAAAACTTCAGCTGCCCCACCAGCAGCTTTCATAGAGTTGCGAACATCGCATACTGACTTGGAAACAGGTGTGCATTTCAAGTCATCAGACATAAATTCCTTGCCTTCTTTGGTTTCAATCACTGATATTTTCTTCACTTGTAATGTCATGTCATTCTCAGAATCTGCACCATTCTCATGCTTCAATTTCCCCACTAGTTTCATTTTCTTAATGTCATGGCCTCCTTGAATGGACATGGAACCAGCACTAGTCTTTGGTGTCTCAGCCTTTGCTCATCCATTATCTCTCTCTATATTTGTGAGGAAGGATTGGGTTGCTAGCAATGGGAATTGTTTGACTTCAATCTTATTTCTTTGAGAACAGTTAGTACCTATATAGGTCATTGTCAACTTAAGTCATTTTATATACATATCAAGACCCGTTTAATTGTGGTTTTAGTTTCCTTGAGACTCAATAGAAGGCTTGTGTAATTCAAAAAATAAAAATTAGAAGGCTTGTGTAACAAGGAATTGAAACTGTTGAGTTTAATCAGTATTTTTAATACTCGATAAACTATTGATGATAGGCAAATTTGGTCTCTTCCTTTTTGCCTTGTTTCAGCCACTAACACTAAAATATTTAATCATGTTGACAATTGAATATGTCCCTTGGCACCTTTCTCTGTGCTGGGTGTCCTAGACAAGTAGACAAAATCAAAGGTGATTCTGATTCATTTTGCTTCTGCTTGAGTGTTGGTTGTAGATTTAAGATTCATGAGGCCATTTCCTTATTGTACTCCCTAGTGTCGAGTGTGTTTCATTCATGTCTTTATTTCAAAGCGATGATGTCATAACAGAAAGAAAAGTGGTTCACTATTCTTCTTTGCTTATATGCATGATTCTCATTTTCTCTTATTCTGCTTGAAACTTTTTGTTTGATAATACCATTCATACAGAAAGTTATTTGAGCAGGTCCTTGGATTCTTATATATGATCATATTCTCTACTCTAGGGAAATTATTGTCATACATATAATTGGAATGGTAGTGCAATTGCTCAAAACTAGAACTCCCACAATTGTGAATTACCACTTGATTGATCAAGAAAACAACTGCACCAATCTTCTGTTGATGTTAAGGAACCATCTATTGGTTCTGCTATGTTCAAAAATTTGTACTTGTTTGGTTCTTTTAATTGGTTTATTCTAGTTTCTCATATGCTTTTAAGTAGAATCAATATGGTTTATTTTTCCTTACATTTGTGTTTTGCCAAATGGTAGATAGAGAAGAATGGTCATCAAATTACTAGAGTCCAATTATTTGAAATCACCCATGTGCAATCAAATGGGCTAGCAGGAAATAAAGAAACACAAGATTCATTGGTATGGAGTATTCTAATCATATTGATATAACTAAGTTTACTAGTATGGTTTTGTTGTATGTGATATAAGTGCTTTTGTTTTTAGATGATGTTGAGGAGTCTTACTACTCAAGTGAATGAGGGGGCAAATGTCTGAAGACCAAATGTTTGTGGAGGTATTTGGGCCTGAGCATCATGGACGAGTTTGAGGCTATGGGGCAAGTGTCACTGCTACAAAATTATGGGGTTCCTCCTCATCCAAAATGAATGATCTTGAGAAGCGACTGCAGGAGTCTGAGCAAATGCGTTTGGAGGCTAATGCAAAGGCCAATGCTAAAGTCGAATTATTGGAGGAACAAGTCATTCAGCTCAAGGATTTGTTAGAAGAACGATCTACTCAAATGGAGCAACAAGCTATTCGTGTTGAAGCTCTCATGGTGCAAATGATGGCTTATATGACCCCACGAGAAGCCGGCAAAAAGAAGAAGACCGCACGAGTAGCTTGACTAGATTTACATATTTGGACTTGATTGGATTTATTGGATTTGTTGTAGTAGAATTAGACTTGGACTTGCATTACTTGAGATTTATTTGGAATTGATTGGATTTGTTGGATTTATTGGATTTGTTGTAGTAGAAATTAAACATACCATTTACATATTTGGACTTGCATTACTTGCATTCTTGAGATTTTTGGTACAAATGTGGTATATTGCTTGTATATTTGGTATAGGTTCCTGCTCAATGATAAAAAAATAATAATAAAATAAAATAAAATTTATTGAGCGTTATGACCCTCGATAAAAACAAAATTACTTATTTCGAGGGTTGTGACCCTCGATACAAGTAATATTTGTGAAGTATCCAACACTCTTTATCGAGGGTTATAACCCTTTTTATCGAGGGTTATGACCATTGATAAAGATAAAATACTTTCTTTGACCTTTGTGTAGGCCGTCGAAACATCTTTTTTGACGGTGTTTCTATCGACGCCTTTCGACCGTCATCTTGACTGTCGAAATAACCTTTTTCGAAGGTTTTTAATACTTATTTTGAGGGTTTTGACCCTCGTAAAAGTTCATTTTTTTGTAGTGACTCCTATCACACCCGAAACCAAACAAGAATTTAAAGCATAAAATACCAAACCATCAAGAGAAATGGTAGAAGATTTTTTATTTATTTATTTTTTCTTCATATACACAATATTTATATAATATAAAATATCCACATAAACTCCACAATGTAGGAAAAGTTCTATAAAACATTTGCAACAATACAAATTACAATACACCTCCAATAAACATAACTATTAATGTTGCTTAGATTTGGAAAGAAATTAACAACAATATAAAACCTCAAAGTTTAGAGTTTTACCTTAAAATATTGGGGGCATGCAATGAAACCTAAGTGGTCTCCAATGGGGTTCTCCATCAAATCCTAGAGGAAACTTCGTCGATGATGGTGGGGTGAATAAACCAATGAGAGCGAGAGAGATAGAGAGAGTGGGTGTGTGTTTGTGAAAGAAAGAAATAGAAATGGGAAGGGGGTGTGTGATCGGGTGATAGATCTAGAGGTGTGAAGGGGATAAGGTTTGTGTGGTGGAGGAAAAGAGGGATTGGGTGGGTCGTGTGAGGGCGGGGGTTGTCTAAAAAAAGAAAGAAGCTAAATTAAAAATTACACTATTTAAGTTTCGTCAAATTTCAATTCAGTCTTTTAAGTTTTAACGGTTTCAATTTAACCCTCTAATTTTTGGTTTCAATTTAGTCCCCTAACTTTAGTTTTGTTTCAAAAACTCGTTAAAGTGAGTTTGTTTCTCTCAGGCAGTTTGAAACGAAATCAAATTTAGAAGACAAAGTTGAAACTAAACCAAACATAGAAGACTAAATTGAAATTGTCAAAACTTAGAAGATTGAACTAAAATCTAACTATACTTAAAGGACTAAATTGAATTTTCAAAATTTAGAGGACTAAAATGAAATTTGACTAAACAAAGAGGGTGTAATTAGTAATTTGACCCTTTGTTTTTGGAACTGGGGTTTTACAACTCCAATTGACATTGACAACACAATTTAGGGTGCTTGCGTGAGCTTTGCCCATGACATTTTAGGTGAGAAAGAGAGAAAACAAAGAGAAGCCAGATTGAGAGATGGTTTGAATTAGGCTAAGAAAGAGGCAACCACAGTTGGGAGTGGTGGTGGTGAGTGGTGGGACTAGGTGAGAAATTAGAGGCAACCATGGTGGCTTAGGTGAAAACTTAGGAGAAATGAAAAAATTGAAACCAAAAAGAACAAGAATGAAAAAAAAAAAAAAAACGAAATGTGGAAAAAACTTCAAATTATTTTAATTATTTTATTTTATGTAATTTTTATATTTGAGAGAATTTATTTTAATTAGGCCACCTAACACATGTGATAGGCTTAGCTAACATTTTGTTTGCTTCCTGTCACTATTTTGAATCAAGCACTTGACAACAATGCTCTAGCAGTTACTAAAGAGTTGAGAAAGATTTTATTGTGGACGTTCATGAGCTATGCTTATAGTTTCGATAAGTCTTTGGGATTTGCTAAATGGTGGTGGGGATTTAATGGATAGTTCTAGTCTGCCATCAGGACATGACGCATAAGTGGCCGAACAAGGTTGATTTCGGACTCTACGGTCCCGATCCATTTACCTCTTGCTCGGGTCGACTTCACATCGGTTACTCTCCATCATCCGATCTCAACCAAGTCATTTTATCATAAACTCAGAGTCATAAGAGTCAAAATCTTCCAAACCAACCACAAGTCCTCTCTTGGCTTCTAAAAAAAAATAATAATAAAATTAAAGTCTCATTCATTTTTCCAACAAAAAATTCGGTTAGCGCCTATTTTTCAAACACATTGGATGACGATATATTTTGTGGTCACCACATTTCAAGCACATTGAGTGACGTACTATTTGTTTCGTCACTATTGCAAATAGTAGGTGACGATTTGGTTGTGTCATTATAGGCTCATTCCTTCTCCCACCAAAATTTGACTTGGCACCTATTTTTCAAACATATTGGGTGATGAAATATGTTTTCGTCACCCAATTTCAAGCACATTCCGTGATGCCATATTCTTTTCGTCACTATAGCAACTAATAGATGATGATTTGATTTCATCACCACAGTCCTATTCTTTCTCTTACCAAAATTTCATTTGGCGCCTATTTTCAAGCACATTGGGTGACGTAATATGTTTTCATCACCACATTTCAAACACATAGTGTGACGAAATATTGGATTCATCACTACTACAAATATTAGGTGATGATGTTTTTTCATCACCATAGTCCTATTCTTTCTCCCACCAAAATTTCATTTGGCATCGATTTTTCAAGCACATTGCATGACGACAAAGTGCGTCACCCTATCTTACAACTTTGAGTGATAACATAATTCCTCACCATAGATCTTATTTCCTTTCCCACCAAAAAATATATGTTGGCACCTAATTTCCAAGCATATTAGTTGATACAATGTAGCTTTTGTCATCAACTATATACCAATAGGTGACGAAATCTGAATCACGTCACCTAATGTAGACCTTTTGGAGACGAAATTATTTGCATCACTACATTGTGCCACTAAATATCCATATTGTTGTAGTGAGATATTAGGCATTACAAGAAAATATTTTCAAGTGTTTCATTTTCAACATTGCATATGGGGAATTTAACATCCTCAATAAGGATTCTTACTTTGATCACATCTCCAATTGGAAGGGAGTTCCAATTCCAAATGAACAGTTTAAATCTCTCATGAATATTTCAGCTCCATATCCTATTCGAGTTTAGTTTTCCTAAAGCAGAAAAAGAGCTATATATGTTGAAGATATTGATCAACATACACTGTTGATTAGGTTGAGAATTCACCACTCACATTAATTATAGGTACAAATATTAGATTTCTTAACTATAGGAAGATGAACTTTCATTTACTTTGTAGATGAGATAGTATCAAGCGTTTTCAAATTAAGCACCCAATTTATTTGACAGTGTGAAGCATGGTTGGACTTTTGTTTAAAATCAGAAATTGTGGGGATCCAAAAATCTTCCCACACATCACAACCCACAACTCTTGAGATTCTCCTACAGGCACCTTTCTGTATTAAATCCCTCCCCCCTAGCATTGATTTCCATTGCCACGACAAAGTCTTAGGTACCTTTATTCGCATAAAGGTTCTTCCTTTTCAAGTATTTAGCCTTCATCAGATTAATCCAGAGTCTTTCATCCTCATTTAATACCCAAGCCCCAGCTAAGTTTTTCCACCAGTGCTTTGTTGTGGTCTTCTGTTCTTCTCAACCCCAACCCACCCTCCACTTTCGGCTTACAAATTAAATCCCATGATTTCTAGTGCATTTTTTTCCCTCATCATTTCTGTCCCACCAAAAATCCCTTATCATGACATCAATTTTCGAGCACACCTGTTATACTAATAAATGACTCTGTTCTATTCAAATTTTATGTAGAAAATAAAAAAGGTCTAAGCTTCTCTCTAGCTCATTATGTCAATTATGAAAATTTGGTTATAAAAAATAAATAAAAATTCTCAAACACGAGCTGCATACGCCCTTATATATAAAAGACATAGATACTCATGGAGAGAGAGTACTGTTACTTATTGGCATGGAACATATACCATACTATTACAATATAAAGTAGATAAGCAACAAAAATATAACGTCCCAACATTGGGTGTTCAAATTTATTGACATTTTACACATACAAAAGAAAGCAACATAAAGGTTACAGAAAGCAAGAGGAAGGTTGACTAGCTAGTTGCACTGGACTAGCCATTGCATGCTAGTATAGTAAACGTTGATGTGACTGGAACAGAGAGCTGGAACAATAGGTAGATCGGACTATATCATATAATAGCCGGTACTTCAGCAACCCATATAAGATTGGCAAACAAGCAAATAAACCTATCAATGTAAATCCATGATGATTAGGATATTTCAAATAAAATGATGCAGAAAATGCGACCATCATAGTTGCAATTGAGATGAAAAGTGATGTGACTCCAATCAACAACATATTAGGCAATAGCACAAGGAAGTCATCGTATGAATAACGCGAGGTAAGGATGGACAAGAACATTATTGCGGATGTTGAAGAGCTAAATAATGTTATTGCACTGGCATATGAAAAGACACGAACAAGATTAGATTTGTCAGAACTATGGTTTACTCCATCAGCTGGTTGGCCACTAAAAATCAACTGGCCAATAAACATTATACCGCCAATTAGTGTTGCAATAATCATAGATGAGGTAGCTGCCTTCCTCATCCACTTCTCTCCATCCTTCCTTAAACCCTCGTGCTGCTTCGCAAATAAAACATTTGGTGTTTGCTCTTCTTTATTTTTCATTTCCTTGAACGAAGGTCTTACAACCTTTTGCACCTCCTTCCATTGCAAATCATAGGAAATTTCTCATGAGAAACAAAGTGGAAATAGGAGAAGACATTCTATAAAATGGTTATGTAGAACAGATAAAGAACAATGTTATGAATAAAATCTCTATATTTCTATATATATTTATATAGATAACAGTGGATTTATAAGACCTTTCATATGACTTGGTTCAAACCATAACAAAATGCAATTCTAAAAACATGAAACATGTACAAAATATGCTAACAAGTTCAAAACCAAGCAAATGAATAAGTACCTTGAACCATAATAGTTCTTGTTGCATTTGAAGAGCTGCTCCTGATATAGCATTGAGCTTATGTTCAGGTGCCAATTTTGCAGCTAAATGTAGCATGTTGTTTCCATCTTTAGTTGTAATGTCTAGTAATATATCTTTAATTGAGCCTATTTCATTTACTAAAATATTGAAGATGTTCTCATGGCGTTCTTCAACAGCAATATGAAATATCGTTCGTCCTTGTGTATCCATTTTCCATATTAGATCAACGTCAGTACGAATAACCTCAATCAAGAATTCAACGTTGCCTACTTTTGCTGCAACAAATAGCACATGTGAAATCTCTTCATTTACCCTGCAATTCTCAACATCATCTTTGTAAGCGTGAGCACATATATTTTTAACCAATTGATGGGCTTCAGTTTGCTTCGAGTTTTGGTCCTGTTTTATTGTCCTCCCTGGAAATGATAGTGAACAAGAAAGTAGCCATACTTCAAAGATAAATAATGATTTATTAAAAGAATCGACTAGATATAGAATATAAATAGCTTTATTGTTGTTAATCACTTCCTTTTCTTCTGTTTTAATATTTGTTTTTTGAACATAAGCTTCTTATAATAATTATATATGTTTCGAAACTGTTAATGCATACAGTTGTAAATATATCGATTAATGTGTTTGTATGTACATTTTGGTGCATATATTCATTGTGATAATAATATTTGAATATATGGTTTCGTCCTTCTTTACAAAATCTCCCCCACAAGTTCTAATGGTATCAAAGTGGTTGGTGCATAAAAGATGATTATTAATTAATGAAGCTAATTCATGGGAAGACTTACTAAAGTAAAGAAACTTACATCCATGGAGAAAAACCTTTAATGACTATATCTTTACTCTATGACTCTTGTATTATAATGAACTCCTAACAAATTATTTATAGAAAACTAACCCTAGACTAGCTATACATTAAACCAAGATTATTAGGCTTGCAATACAAGTAACTTAATCTTTGACCAAGAATAGGCCTGATATACTCATTAGCACCTGTCCCATTACATTAACAACATTGCATACGGACAATTCTCAAATACGTACTTAAGATTTTGGACTGAAAAAAGGGCTCAAGAGAATCTAGCAAAAATTGAATAAACAAATGTTGGTAACCCATGGCAATCTAGTGAATTATTTCAACAAATGTCAAGAATCTATGTGCCACCCTTGTAATTTTTTTCTAGTGAGATGAACTGTGTTTATCGAAGAAAAAAATTTGAGACTAGGGACCATTTTTTCTTCTAAGGTAGCTTCACTAGCATAATCTGGAAAGGAATTATGAACTATTTTCTAATACATGATTCTGAAGTTGAGTGGGGTAGGTTGGTGGATTGGCGTGTGGCAAGTTTACAGGGCAAAACTTTGAAGTTTGATTACGATTACGGATGCCAAAGGAATTCCAAAATTAAAAGTGAAGAGTATTCTGCATATAATTAAATGGGATGTTAAAACTAAAGTATGTGACAGAGGTTGTCTTAAAAGAGATTAGCTACAAATGAAGTCCTATGTAGGGAGTGGGGGATTCCAATCAGTATGTTCAGTAAGAAAGTCTCATAGTATAATTTATACAAAGTTTTTGTGAAGGGAAGCAATGCACTTCTCCTTGTAAATGTAGTGATCTGTTTTAAATTATATATATAATGTTAAATGTTGATCTGTTGGCATTATAAGTGTTGTGTACTTTGCTTTTGACTTTTGTTTATCAATAAAAATTATCACATTCATCCCAAAATAAAGTCAGAATAACTCACATGAATTGATGCATCTCCTTAAAATTCCTGGTTGACTTCCACTATCAAATGCCAAAGGTTTGGTAGCTAACACATGCAATGCTGTCTCGTTGTCTTTGTTTTCAAAGGTAGCTACAGTGGAGTTCTCCTTTAGCATTTCCAAGGCTTTCCCTGCATTATATTACACCGAAAAGAAAAAATCCAAGCAAAGAAAATCATGCACGAATTTTTTTCTTCTTCTTCTAGATTTGTATTCTAGCATTTAGTTATACTTGATTGAGAAGTAGAATTCCTAAAAGAACATTTTGAATATTTCTCTCACGAATGATATACCAGACAAAGATAAAAAGTGGTGACAACTTATTTCCTTAGATTGCGCACCTCGACTAATCCTAGGGGGACACATAACACCCTACTAGCCACGTGTATCACGATAAACATAAGGCTTTGCCTTGAGTAGGTGACCCTGAGGGGACTCGAACTAGTAATCATTGGAGAGCACACCCAAGATCGAACCAATTGAACTACTCCTGAGGGTTTAGATATTCTTATATATCTAGAAAGAGTAAAAAGAATATCACAATACTACAAGTTATTTGATACCATAGATTCAAGCAAAATATATATATATATAAAGAACGAGGCTAAGAGCATACAACCTAAAAGTTTATATTATTAGGCGAAGGGGATCAATTAGTATATAAATCCATACCAATCCGCATTCAGCCAATACTTTGATATCAGGTTTGAGCATTTTTAAGTTATTACGTTATACTTGGAGAAGGCTAACTAGTACATTATCCTATTTTAAATTCACACTGCCACTTATCTAACAATTTATGGAAAAAAAGAAGAAGAAGAAGAAGAAGATATTTTCTCTATTTAAAATGGATCCATTTCATGATTCAGATTAAATATTACAATTTTAATAGTTTATAAACTTAAATAACATGACAGTCTATACATATTAGATTCACAAAATAAAATTTTAAGCGCGAATTAGATAAAATTGAGAGTATTTAAAATGAAGAGGATCATGTTCGAGGGACTCAACACATGAAATATTTAACTTACATTTTTTGCTAAATGTGACTTAAATAAGACATATATTATGGCTACATGTGAATTAAATAAGACGTATATTATGACTCCTTAATAAATGAGATTCAACACATGAAATATTTTAACATATATACAAGGTATAATGCGAAGACATAGTTCTAACTTAACACGACATTCTTTGATGCCATTGTTTTTGGTAAAATCATTCTTTGATACCATGATACACTATAATATCTCTCCCAAATTATTTTTATAAGAAATATCAATTTGATCATTAGTTAGTAATCTAACAAATCTTTTTTTATTTGCTGAAGAAATTTATATATGTATATGTTTTTTCATTACAATATACTATTTTATTTCTTATAATATTTCAATTGTTCTAATCTATAAAATAAATTGTGCTTAATGAATTTATAATCTATGAATACTTTTTTATTTACTTCCATTTTTAAAGGAAGCATAGTCCCTGGGATTCAAACTCATGCTTTCCCTGTGGGGGAGAGATGGAGGTAGCACTCCAGCCAAGTGACTCGGTTTTACTTAATGTCTTTCTCTCCATAATTTATTTTTTACTTTTTATTTTATCATTAAATAACTTCAAGATTTCATTATAATTTTAAAAGATCAAACATAACATTTTGTCGAGGAAAATTTGGAATCTCGTTTATCCATGCTGTCTACATTTATCGCATTCTGTGCTAAGCAAGGAGCTACTCTATTCCCTTCTATCCTAACACGAAGAATTTGTAGTGCTCTAAAGTAATTGAGCAGCTTTCTTGCGCCTTCAACTAAGTACGTACCCTATTCTCAACACTTAACAGGTTCGAATCCTCACCTGCTATAGTGTTCAAAATTATCATTGACTCACCTTCCAAAATCATATCCTTTATCCCAACATCATTTGCAAACTAGAGGGCTCAGATTGCAGCAATAATCTCTGACTATTTTGCATTACACATTGCTTGCTCTTTCAAGCATTGAGCTACCATCACCTGTCCTTCAGGGTCCCGAATGACAACTCCAATCCCTGACACCGCTTCATTGTGAAATATGGCACCATCAATTATCGAAATATCTCGTGTTGTATTCTTGCTAAAGAATAAAGATGTTTTTATTAATGTTCATATTTTGACCTAAATTAACCATCTCGTACGCTTTCAATATTGTCTTGATCTAATAACAATCCTTCTGTGTAGCCATGCAAAAAATTAAACTAGTTTCCGAAAACAATATGTGAGTTATGCTCGATCCCTCTATGCTTACCTTAAATCTATGCATGGTCTTTTCTCGCTCTGCCTTTCTAATTTGGCTTGTGAATCCTTCTACACATAGAAGAAAGTGATAGGGAAATAGGGAGTCCTCCTGTCTCAATCCCCTTGTTGGTCCGATAAGACCTTTGGACTCTCCATTAATCTTGACATAATATGTCACTGATGATTTGCTACTCATCAAAAACGAGGCTCACCCTTCATCAAAGCCCATTCTCTTTATAGTTTCCTATACTTCCTTTCTAATCTATCATAGGCTTTCCTCATGTATAACTTTCAAACCATACTACATGTTTTTCCTTTTCTTTTCTTTTTTCAAAAAGTCCACCATCTCAAAAGCTACCATCACATTATCTGTAATCAAGTGCCTTGGAACAAAGGGACGTTTATTGTCCGATATCACAGATGCTAATAATCTTCTTTTAGTCTGTTTCTCTACAGTTTTGAGATTAACTTGCATATCATATTACATAAACCGGTGATTCCATCATATTACGACGCTCAAATGTTTTCTTTGAGTCTCCACAGTAAGTCCCAGACTCTCTTTGTTTAGCTATTTATGGGTGGCCGTAGAAATTAGTAAGGAGCCATGGGTTGTCTCCACTCTCTCCTCTTGTATAAGCACATCGATATGGTACTTTGTTTATGATAGTAGTGTAATTTACCCCCCAATCCAGCCCATGCATGGTACTGTCAACAGCTTTAGAATTGTAGCCTTCACCGAATCCTCTCCAATATTCCCTTCTCATTTAGTTTTGTTTTCACTAGGAATACAAAACTGAGATATTAGCTCTTCTCATTTTAGCGTTGGATCATTCCATGACTTATACTTGTAACCAATTAATTTTCTTGACGCATTTTATTTGAGGTAAAATTGTTTTAAAGGTTGTATTATAAAAGGATCGGAGAATTTCTTACTAAAGAGGCCCGCTCGAGCGAGTCCCGAGCCCGTCCAAGCAAAAAAGAGGTGTCGGCTTAAGGGGCTCATTAAAGCCCACTCAAGTGAGGACACCCTCGCTCTTGCGAGATCGCGATAGACATAATCTGTAGTAGGGGTGTAATCGGTGAGGTGCGGTGCGGTTTCTCCGGATTTATGCACCTACACCTTATAGTGCGGTTTTTCTATTACATGCACTTACACCTGCACCTATTAAGATTGGTTTTGGCGCAGTGCGGTGCGGTTTGATGTGGTGCGGTGTAGGTGCAGTCTTGCGGTTTGGGCTGGACTCATTTGGGTCGGATTGGGCCAGTCTAAATGTCAATTTGAATCTAAAAAATCCACCTTTATAATAACTAAAAAATTTGGCTAATTATAGCATACAAATATAAATCATAGTTTCCAATCTCAACCTGAATATTTAAGAAAAAAAAAATTATAACATATATATCTCATAGAATGAATCATAATTTTAAATCTCAACCTACATATATATATCATCCTTATACAAATATAATTCAATCTCAACCTTCACATATCATAAGCGTATAAATATAACGTAACATCACTTGCATATAGCATTAGCATACAAGTATAACATACTAGGAGTGTAATCGGAGAGGTGCGATGCGATTTTCTTCGAAGTGCAGTTTTCCTATTACACGCAACTGCACCTACACCTTATAGTGCAGTTTTTCTATTACACGCATCTACACTTGCACCTGCACCTATTAAGATTGGTTGCGGTTTGGTGTGGTGCGGTTCGGTGCGGTTCTTGCGGTTTGGTCGGTTGTGTCAATGAAGCTTAGACCTCTAATCTGTAGCTTGTTTTGATTGCCAGTCTTAGCCCTACTTTGTACACCTATTTAAATAATCTTAAGGTTGACTTTGTACACTTATTCCAAACTCAGCTTTTCAGAGAAAAAATTATAACCTTTATCGTTGAGCTTTCATGAGAGATTTCCTTTAGTTTAATCAATAGTGTATGATCCAAAATTTGAAACCACATAGCCTTCATTCTAGTGAGTTCACTATAGATAAAAACTTCAAGTAGGTGTCTTGCAATGGGTCAGAGGTTCTGATTTGTTTACATGGAGGGGTAGTTCATAAAGGGATCCATGTTGTTAAAGTTTAATGGGTTTAACTCAATCTCAAAAGACGCCTTGAGAGATGAGAATTGTCCATGACTTTATATGCCCATTACTCACTCCAACTATTTCTAGTGTGGGATAATAATATCCAACAACTCCCCTCAAACTCAAGCAAGGAGGTAGAAGCTTGAGTTTGGAATGCAGTGAAACCGATTCTTTTTAGAGAAGATATCAGAGCCAAGGAAAAAACAATAACCAGTAGTGTATTGGCGATCAGTAGGATCCACTGCCCAATCAGCATCAAAGTATGCTTTCAAAATAAACAGAGACTAAGCAAAGAAGTGAAGACCGAGGAAAATAGTGCCCTTAAGGTATCAAAGGATACGCAGGACATTAGCATAGTGAGTCAATCGTGGAGCATACATAAATTGGCTCACCTAATGAACCGCATATGAGATGTCTAGTCGAGTGATTGTGAGATAGACTAGGTGGCCAACCAATTGTCGATAAAGAGTAGGATCAAGCAATAGTTCTCCAGAAGAAGGAGTCAAGCGCGCATTAATTTCGATCGGTATATCAATAATCTTATGATCGGTAAGGCCAGCTTGAGACAGAAGATCGGAAGTGTACTTGGCTTAAGTGAGATAGAAACCATTATCAGAAGAGGTAATCTCAAGACCTAGAAAATAATTGAGGTGGTCAAGGTCTTTCATTTCAAAATTCTAACTTAGGAAATACTTAAGTTCTTGAATATCATTGAAGTCATCACAGGTAATGATCATATCATCAACATAAAGAAAAAGTAAAATGGCGCCTCTAGTGGTGCGATGGAGGAAGAGGGCAGAATCATAAGAACTGATGGAAAAACCTAGTTGAGAAACTATAGAGCTGAACTTAGTAAATCAAGCTCGAAGTGCCTGTTTCAAACTACAAAGGGTACGATGAAGTCGGCACACCTTATTAGGTGGATGAAAAAGACCAGGTGGAGGTTTCATATAGACTTCTTCACTCAAGTCCCCATTGAGGAAGACATTTTTTACATCCATCTGAAATAACTTCCACTGACGAGAGACTACAACAACCAATAAGATGCAAACAGATGAAAGACGAGCAACTGGAGCAAAGGTTTCCTCATAATCAACGTCATACTCCTGTGTGAAACTTTTGGCCGCAAAACGAGCTTTGTATCGCTCAATGGATCCATCAGACTGAGTTTTGATTTTGAACACCCTCTTACAACCAACCACAGATTTTTCAGGAGGCAGATCAACCAGATCCTAAGTACGGTTTTTGGATAATGCATAAAGTTTCTCAGTCATTGTAACCTTCCATAAAGGGTTAGAGGAGGCCTCATGATAGGAGTGAGGCTCGTGCAGTGTAACAATAGAAATCACGCAAATGAGAGGGAAGATATGTTACTCGAGAAGAAAGGCGAAACTTCAAACTTCAACTTAGTCAAGAACTTTTCCCTGAGTGCGATCCTTGACCCCTGTTGTTATGTATAGATCACAATTCCTTTCAATTCCCTCATACTTTGATGGTAGTAATTATGCTGATTGGAAGGTTTGAATAAGAGTGTTAATTAAATCTATAGATGAGAGAGTTTGGTTTTCTATCGAAAGGGATTGGACCAAACCTCAAACCAATATAGAAATAAGGACCTACTAGATTGTAATTGTAATAGCAAAGCGCTAAACACCATCAATGAGGCCTATTAGAAGAATTTAGAAGAATCTATATGTGTGAATTGCTAAAGAGGCTTGGGTTATCATAGAAACTACACATGTGGGAACTAAAGCTGTTAGAAACTCTAAGCTTCAAAAGTTGTAATCTAAATTTAAAGAGATTAAAATGGGAGAGGTAGAAAATCAAAGCTCTTCATAGAGAAAATTATAGCCTACATTCGTGAGCTTTCATGAGAGATTTCCTCTAGCTAGTTTAATCAACAGTGTGCAATTCAAAAGTTTAAAACCATAGAGCCTTCATCCCAATGAGTTCATTGTAGATGAAGTCTATTAGAAGGTGCCTTGAAGTGGGTCAAAGATTCTAATTATTTGACACGAACAAGTCACTCATGATGGGATCCATATACGAGAAGTTCAGAGTTCTGAAGTTCTTGTGGGTTGCAGTAGTGAGCTATCTATTGAATCGTAGAGTCTTGGTGGCAAAGGTTTTGTTCTAAATTATAACGCATTCTCATATACTGGAACGCGTTATTCGAACCAGTAGTGAACAAAATATTCTCTCCATAATATTGATATTATTCTTTTAGATAAAACAATGTGTCATACCGATTTAAATGTTTAAAGCCGTTATTAATGTTTTGAACCTCAAATCATTTCAAGAATGGAAAAATCAAACCGCATGAAGAGAAGGAGATGAACAAAGCAGGGAAATAACAAAAAATATGCTTACCGTACATCCCAACGCTAGCATAAGTGACAAATAGCTGAACCTGTTCTGTTATATCCCACTCGGTAATATTGGTCCGAGGAGAAAGAAAATTCACCATGTCAGCATGTCCTAATAAAGCAGCCATAAAGAGTGGTTTCACGCTGCCTACGTTTGCCAGGTCTTTATTTTGGTTCAACATCAGCTCGGCAATATTCACATTTCCAGTTGCAGCAGCATAGCACA
>BKZX01031248.1:229259-254043 GCA_014362285.1 Fagus crenata
ATTAAGGAGCTGCCCTCTGGATAGACCTCCAAATGTTTTAAATACTAAAAGGCAATTCCTCTGCACTAGAAGTGTGGACTTAATTGTTGAAGGGAAGAACAGTATGTGAATCAATGGAATGGCGGATGATTATTCTGATGCCTAAGTGTACTTAAATATTAATCAAGAAGTCAAAAAAAAAAAAAAGAGGGTGTTAAAAACATAATTAACAATTATAAAGTATTCCAAAGGCTGGATTAATTAGGTAAACGGCTATTCAATTAGAATGCGCATTTGTTATATTGGAAAGTTCGTTGTTAAGTCATTTGTCCCGACTTGTTTCCTCGTCCAGTGCTTGTTGCATGTCACTTGGGAATACTCTTTTTGTCCTATATCCTTGTTGCATGTCACTTGGGAATACGCTTTTGGTGACATATCCTTGTTGCATGTCACTTGCGAACACTCTTTTCGTCCCATATCCTTGTTGCATGTCATTTGCGAATACTCTTTTCGTCCTATATCTTTGTTGCAAGTAGTGATATTTCACATTGGCAACTATTTACTCAATTGGAAAGAATCTTTTCCTTGTCCAATCCTCTTAAAGATTCTTGTCCAATCCTTTGCAATTTTGAAATATAATTATATATAGAATAAATATTAATTCACACCAACTAATTAATATATATCCACACATAATATGTTAAAAAAATGGTTAGAAGTGAATGATAAATTGTTTTCTAGAAATTTCTGTACACTTAAGCTTTTTACAAAGTCATGAAGTATACAGAAACAATCCAATAATTTAAATTGGACATTTTTTTTTTTTTTTTAAATTTTTATACACAAGTAAAAAAATTTCTGTACACTTAAGCTTTGCATTCGAAGGAAGAAAGCTATTCAACCAAAGCAAACAAGAAGTTGAAATTAGAGTCTTCTTATGCTTTAGCCACTTCAGATTTAGTTCTCTTAGTCCAAGTTTTGTAAATGTCGTTATCTTTATTCCTTATTTTATATCTTTTTACAAAGTTATGAAGTATACATAAACAATTCAATAATTTATATTTAAACTTCAGCCACAAACTAATGAACAAATTCTTTTGAATACTTGAGATTTTTGAAGCAGATGAGCAGGAAAAAAACGAGGATTGAAATTCTTGACACCAACAATGAGCAGCATAATATAGTAGAAAGAGCAGAGGAGAAAAAAAGAGGGTTTTTTTTTTTTTTTTTTTTTTTTTGGCTTATATACCTACTTTTGGACTTTTGGTTAATCAACAAATATTTGAGGTTAGTTTAATAATCTAACAGATAAAAAAATTGTGACGCGCAAACATTAAAACCACTGTTTTCAAAAAACCTAGGTTCAGCTTCGGTGTTAAAACTTTAGAATTTAGCGTTTTTAAAATTACAAATTCTTTTAAATCACTGACCCAAACTCATCTAATTCTAGGATTTTGGTTCAAAACGTTGTTTTGCTCCATGTCAATGGGAAGCCAAACAGACTCTCAATTTCAATCTTTGAATCCATTTATTTCTTTCATTTTTTTGTAAATAAACCTTTTTTTTTTTTTTTTTCTTTTTTTCATATGGTTAATTGTAATTGGATGGGGTATTGGTGCGGATGGAATTTGAAAATCCATTACCTTTTCTTCTTTATGTCTTTCGTTTTTTAATAAACCTGGGTTTGATATATATCATATGGGTGGTGTGAAATTTGAAAAAGTTGAATAATCAATATTGTTTTTTATATTTAAGATTAAATTAATTTTGAACAAAGGTAAAAAATATTATTATAAAATTGTTCAATTTAATACATGATAGGATACTAAATTCAACCGACAAAAAATTATAAATATAATTTAATAAATAAGGGTATTTTAGAAAAATTGACTGAAAAGTTATTAATTTAGACCTCTATGCATAGGAAAATTATTCAGTAATCGCAAACTACAAATAAATGCAGAGTCCCGCCCCTCACATAGTGATAGGTCCCACCATGAAACAAAAATGTGATGGAAATTTAGACAAAAATGAGCAATTTTGATATTTCTCAAAGTTTAGGGGCTTTTCTTTTTAAATTAAAAGATCAAAGAGGTCTTTGATTTTTACCCAAAGTTCAAGGGGGTGTTTTGATTTTTTTCTCAAACATTTACTAAAGAGTATTGATCAATCTCTGTAAATTTATTTTTATTATTATTTTTTTCCATTGAGAAATATCAATCCCTATAACTTAGTGAATGAACTATTATGTTATTGACAAGATTTTCATAGGAACATTAAAGTTTTATCTATCTATATTATAATTTAAAACCAAAACTTTTTTTGACTATTTGTTTTTTCTGTTGGCCTCACATTAGCTTTTCAAACCTCACAAGTTTTCATATCATTTTTTTCTCTTTATTAATTTGTAAAATTTTATTTTGGACATTGAATCCCCTGATGACACTATGGTCGAAACCTTGAGGCCACACGTTCTCTCAGTTTTTCTCTTTCGTTCTCTTGGAACACACACACACACACACACACACACACACACACACACACACACACACACACACACACACACACACACACACACACACACACAAACACACACACACACACACACAAACACACACACACACACACACACACACACACACACACACACACACACACACACACACACACACACACACACACACACATAATAATAATAAAAAAAAAAAAAACACACACACACACACACACACACACACACACACATAATAATAAAAAAAAAAAAAAAAAAAAAGCCTTCAAGCAACAAAAATAAAAAAAGCCTTCAAGCAACAAAATTTTCTTTGACCAAAATCAGAACCAACAAAACTTTTTGACCACACTCAACCTCAAGTCCTCATCCTCACCACCACCCCTCTCCCATTCCAACTCCTCCCTCTCGAAAAACATCCTCAACAAAACCCAAAATCCCATCCCACTACTCCACAGTGACCTCAGACCCAACCCAGATCCAAGAATTAAAAGGACCCAGTCTCCGATGACAATGTGCGGCATATCATCAAGGGCTTTTGTGCACAAAAAGCTAGGTGTGGTTGTAGGAAGCAAAAATTTAAATGATACCAATTATCATCAAATCGACAAATTAAAAATTGTCACGTGTCACCTGAACCCACAAAATCAAGATAAGTGTTTCTCCCAATCATATTGGGACGCTTATAATTAATAATTATCTCCAATAAAATAAATAAAAATAGAGATAAATATCAACATCTTAGTGGGACTCTTAGATTTTTGGCCAATCAAAATTGACCATTTGTCTTCTAAAATATTAGTTTCAAGAGGACTCTTCCTCATGAGATCACTATAAATAGAGGCACTCCCTAATTCATTTGACATCAATTCTCCTAGCATTAGAGTTCTGCCAAAATTGGTGCAAGAGTCTTTGAAGAACATTCGAAGAACACAAAGAACACTCGAAGATTCAAAGAACAAACGAAGATGATTTATTCAAATAATTCTTCCAAACTTCAAAGTTTTAATGGAATCAATCTCCAAAGTCTCTAGAAAGTTCAAGAACTTTGATCAATTGAAGATTCATCGGATTCAAGCCAAAAGCCCCAAAGAAATTCAACTCACAAGCCTTCGATTATGAAGAACATTTGAAGAACACGAAGAATAGAGAATTTCTAAATAAGCAAAAGCCTAGAAATTCGTCTATAAACTCAATTCGATCCAAGAAATACATTTCGTGAAACCTTCGAGTTGAAATCAATTTTGAAGAGAAGAATCAGAGGAACAATGAGATTGTAATCTACTACCTTCAAATTCAAGAAAATATTTGTTTGCAAATTATTTTCAGTCAATTAAAGACTTGAAATTTTATTGTCTACAATGGTAGCTTCAAGACGATAGGAACGGCCACATTTTCGCTCTGCACATGGTGACAGCGATAAGGCACGTTAGGGCCCTATTTGAGAAAGGTGAGGTGAACCTGAACCCACACCGATGGTTATTTACGATTTTGAGGAACTTGGAAAACAAACCCCATCTATAGTCTTCATCCACTCTCAAAACCCCCAATTTTTGTTAGTTAAATCATATAATTGTTATGATTAGGGTTTGAGAATGTTGCAATTTAAAATTGTAAAGTGAATTTTAGGGTCGTAGTTGTGTTTTCTACGGATGGTTGGATTGAGTTTCACATGTTTTGATTTTTTATTGTTGTCTATATATATTGAAATAATTCAAGAACACAAACTCACATATTTGTAAATATGCTGTTGAGTTTTTTTTTTAACTGTACTTCTGCTTAAAGTGTTTGAAGAAATGCTTCAAATGAGGATAAGAAGTTGTGTTCTAATCGGTGTGATTATATTACATCATTGGTGGGAGCACTTTGTCACCTTCTAAAGCAATTTGGTGAGTTATCATGTGAAGTACAATCTTGGAAATGGGTTTTCTCTTTCAGCATTGATCACTAAAGCCCAAGATGAGAAAAAGTTTGGAAGGTTTAAGGTGGCTCGTAGTGCACCAGCTATCTCTCACCTTTTTTTTTTTTTTTTTTTTTTTTGTGTGTGTGTGTGTGTGTGTGCGCAGATGATAGTATCTTATTTTGAGTCTTGTGAGATGATACAATAGATCCTGGCTTCCTATGAAGCGGCCTTGAGTCAAGAAATTAATACGGAGTGTGTGTGCGCGTGTGCGCAGATGATAGTATCTTATTTTGCAAGGCCAAAGTGGAGTCTTGTGAGATGATACAATAGATCCTGGCTTCCTATGAAGCAGCCTTGAGTCAAGAAATTAATACGGAGAAAACAAATATTTTCTTTAGTCAGAACACTAGCATGGAGATGAAGGAGAGACTGAAATCATGCTGGGTAGTTACGGAGATACACCAACATGAAAAATATTTGTGGCTACCATCATTGCTTGGTCGTTCTAAGCGACAAGTTTTCTCTTAGCATTAAAGAAAGGATGTGGAGGAAGGTGCAGGGTAGAAAGAAAAATTATTGAGTAAGGTAGGGAAGGAAGTTCTGCTTAAGGCAGTAGCTCAAGCCATTCCTACTTAAGCCATAAGCGTTTTTAAATTACCTTTGTCCCTTTGTCATGAATTAACCACCATAATGAGCCGATTTTGGTGGGGGGCACAAGGAGAAAATAACTAAGGGCATTCACTGGGTTAAATGGGATCGGATGTGTGATAGGAATTACGGACAAATGAGGTTTGGGGTTGCAGCTAAAATGGTTTAATCAAGCCATGTTGGCAAAGATGGGCTGTAAGTTGATTCACAATTGTTAAAGTCCAATGGGCCTAACTCAATCTCAAAAAATTACACAACACAAGAATATTTGACCGATGTGGGACAAGACTCTTACATTGGTCAAGTATTATCCTAAAAGCTTAAACTATTAGGATATGATGAATTTAATCATTTAACCAATATTCTAACAACAATGAACATTCACTGGTGCATAGAGTACTAAGAGCCAAATATTTTGTGGGAGGAACCGAGGAACATTCATGTAAGCAGAGGTGAAATCTGGAGCCTCATATACTTGGAGAAGTATTGCAGGAGCACGGGAGGTCTTGCAGGAGGGTCTAAGATGGCGAATAGGGAATGGACAGAGTGTTTGTGCATGTGCATGGGAGGACAGGTGGCTCCCAACATCTGTTACAAATAAACCAATAACACCGAAGCCAACAACTTTGGTGGCGCCCAAAGTGAGTGACTTCATTAACAGAGAAACAGCACAGTGGGATGTCCCAAAACTCCACACTATGTTCATTCAGGAGGACATTGAGACTATCTTAACCATACCATTATGCAGGGGATTACTGGTAGATAAAATGATATGGAAAGCCACATCGCATGGGAGATATACAGTAAAGTGCGTATCGACCTATTGCGGAGATTTAACACCAAAATGAGGGGGAGAGCTCACGGGGTAATCAAATGGGCCGGTTGTGGCATGCTATATGGGGCCTACAATTGCCCAACAATATTAAAGTTTTTATGTGGAGAGACGCACAATGCTCTTCCCACGATGGGGAACTTGGAGCATCGGAAAATTATCCAAAGCGCTTGGTACCCGCAATATGGTCTTAATTCAAAATCCAAACTATGGTTCAATTTGGATAAAGAAGAGTTCAAAGTTTCTACAATTTTAATGGGGATCAAGTTTAAGTTTCTCATCTGTTAAAAATTGGATTATTTTTTGTTGTTGTGATTTGGGCTAAATTTTTTTTTTGTTTAAGAAGAGTTGTGATTTAGTCAAATTTAATTGTGATTTGGGTTATTTTTTTTGTTTAAAGGGCCCAAAAATTATATTAACAGGAGCCCAATTTTTAATTTTTTTGTCCAACATATGTACCTACTCTTTTTTTTTTAGAGCTAGCAGGAGAGTTGTGATTTAGTCATATTTAACTGTGATTTGGGTTAATTTTTGTTGTAAGGATCCAAAAATTATATTAACAGGAGCCCAACTTTTAATTTTGTTGTCCAACATACGTACCTACTCTTTTTTTTTAGAGCTAGCAGGAGAGTTGTGATTTAGTCAAATTTAATTGTGATTTGGGTTAATTTTTTGTTAAAAGGACCCAAAAATTATATTAACAGGAACCCAATTTTTAAATTTTTTTTGTCCAACATACGTACCAACTTTTTATTTTTTTATTATTTATTTATATTTTTTATTTATAGAGCTAGCAGGGCCATGTAGCTCGGTCTGCTTGCAACAGCTAGACACCATAGAAAAAAACAAAACTAAAATAATTGTATAATTCAGTCTCAATAGGAAGGGTCGTTAACCCTTAAAAAGAAAAGTAAATGTTTGTCAGTATGATTTTTTTTTTATAAAAGTTTGTTCGTATGATTTACACGTTGAAGCTTATGGAATCATATGACAAGTTGGGATTAATTTGTTTTCTCATATGGAAGTGCGTGCTCTTCCTTATGGAATCATTTGTTTTCTTGCACTGCATTTTTTTTAGCTTATGCAGTGTACGGTGCATAATAGAAATTGATATATATTGGCCTTAGTTAGTTCTGTTTATGTCAAAAACTCCTATTGGTTTGATTAATATTAGCTTGCGACAGCTAGCCATTGTCCATATATGTGATATGTCCCACAGAAGAAAACAAAACCCCGACAATTGTACAATTCAGTCCCTTTAGGAGGGGGCCATTGAGATTTAAAAAAAAGTAAATGTTTGTCACTATATGGAAGCTAAGTATGTTTTTCATATACACGTTGAAGCTTAAGGACTAAAAGAACTGTCAATATTTCTAGGTTGCAGACTTACAGGAGCAAAAAAATACTGTAGCAATTGCAAATATAACAGGTCTTGATGGAATTTAACAACCCAATTTCGAACTAACTTGATAAAATAAATAAAAGAAGAGAAAGCTTAAGAAAATTACCTTGGTATTCAAGGTGCTTCCCTTAGCGAATAATGTCTGAGTGGCAATATTTGTAAGGCATAATGCCCTGTTTGGAGCAATATTTGTTAGAGATATTATAGTCTCCATGAAGTTTAAATCTAATGTAGGTTCATCATGTACTTGTATAACAAGCAAAATAATTGAAAATCAATTTTTTTAGGTGGAGAGTAATATAGATATAAAGAGATGAGAGATTAAAAGTAGCCGTTTAAAAAGATGAGAGAGAGAGAGAGAGAGAGAGAGAGTAAGAGAGAAAATGAGTGAATAACTTTTGAAGATCTAGGATTGTTAAAGTGATAGACGGCTAATACAAAAAGGAGAGTAAAACATTTATTTACTTTTACCTTTTTTTTAGGGTAATTTTATTATTGTTAAGACTTGGGTGGAGAAAAAAACTATTGTTGAGCATATTTTGGAGAACTAATTTAATGTTTGGGCTTTTTTTAAGATTTGTTTTAATTATTTCGATCTTTTCAAATTTTTGTATAAGGTTATATTATTAAATTTTTTTTAGGCCTTCCAAAATTATGTTGGCATTAAAATTTTTCAAAGTGAGATTTAATGTTGGGAGAGATCTAGAGCAGTTGCACACCTTGCACATGCCCAAGACATTCCTGCTCCTAAAGTGAGTTCCGCATCCCGAGAGGGAACTTTTTATTACTCACAAAAAGCACACTTGAGGAACATAATTCCCATAACATGAGTGAGTGAGCAACAAAGAGAAACATTTACAATTTGTCAACAAAACTGTGTGAGAGAGAGAGAGAGAGAGAGAGAGAGAGAGAGAGAGAGATGTATTAGAAACTATGTAAATTCTCCTCATCATTACACTGAGATTGCATGAAAAAGTTTTAATCTTCTCAACCAAAATCGTAGGCGCCTTTGTCGTTGTAGGAGAGATAACGCGCTAAAGGGTTATGTTTTTGGGGAATTTGGTCTTCAAGGAAAGAGGTAGAGAAAGAAAAGAGTTTTGACTCAAGTGCATAGCAAGAAAATATTTAGAGTTAAGAGAATCTAAAATAAAAAATAAATAAAAATTGTAAGGGTTCAAAACCTGCTGTGTTAATATGTTATGAAATCAACAAAAGGTTAAGAAACCTTAGTTTTACATATAGTATAGATTTAGTCATTTATGGTCAAATAAGGGATTTGAGTGTAAATCCTGCTTACACAAAAATAAATAAATAAATAAATAAAATTTGATGTTTTGACTTAATAATAAAGAGTAATCATTATGGAACAAACATAATATATTTCTAATTCTATCATATCTATAAAATAAAAAAAAAAAGGGTTATTCTTCATACCGTTTTTTTTTTTTTTTTTTTTTTTTGTGGGTATGGTGACTCTAACAGACAAAATATTAACATCATATTAGATAGTACCAACATCACATTTGATGGTAACAATTGAATGGACTGGATATCATACCCATAAAAAGACTGTCAGTATTGTAAAATGATCCAATAAAAAATAAAAACCGTTTTACTCTTGTCTAATAAACTTAGCTGAGAATTGCCCTACAAAAATAAATTTAGTTGAAAATTGAATCAATTAATGTCTTGGCTTAATAATAAAGAGTAACATCATAAAAATTATGTAACATGTTTCAAATTCTATCATATTTATAAAGAAAATAAAAAATATAAAACTTGTTACTCCTGTCCAACAAACTTAGCTAAGGAAGTACAAATAACACTAAATATTTTTTTTTCCCGGTTATTATATATACCATATGCACATGTGATTTGGACCAACTAGAGATTTTAAAATTTACATTTTACCTATCCAAGGTCAACAATATCATTATAAATCATTTATTACCCACGTTATGCCCAGATGTTGATACTCAACATAAAGGAAAACATTTGCATCAGATATACCTCCACAAGCCAAAACCCACACACATCCGCAACCATAGCCATAGCAACTTCAAACTCTGAGCATCTTTCGCTCATATGCCTCAAAGTCTTAATCGTTGTTGATACATTTAATAACAAATCCACTATTGGATTACATTTTTAATACTAATTTACCATCTCAATTTAGACTTAAAAACTAAATTTTGAAGTGGGAAAGTATTGGACACTTTGTTACACCATAAAATATATATATATATATATATATTTATACATATATAAGACGGTCACCATAGCGTGTTAATTTGATAACCATGAATCCATGATTATGTGTGTTATAGTTCGGAGTCCACAGTTGGGCAGGTCGTGTTTGGGGTAAATGAGTAATCCATCTTAAAACAGTGTCAAAATTTCCAAGAACGATCCTCAATTGGTTTTTTGTTAGAATATTCTAGTGTGCTTTTGTTACTGATATTGTTTTCAAGTATGTGAAGGTTATCTCAAAAGACGAACTTTAGCAACCTGATCCTTAATCCCTATTCGCTAGAATTTGAGACTGAGGGAACTAATCAAAGCCTCCCCGGCCATAGTTCGGAAGGACCCACATGATTCAAGAACAATCCAACAATAATTCATTTGTAAAAATTATCAAACTCTTCTTTAATCCGCCCAAATTTTCATTTAAATACTTTTCTTGCATAATTTTAATGCGTTATTCTTGCATCTATTTATAAGTTTCCTTGAGTTATTTTTTAATGAAAAAAAATTTGAAAATCCCATTTTAAAGGCTTTACATTGAACTCAGATTCTACATTATTGAGAGCCAAGTTCGGGCGTATAGTTGAAAGGAAACAACGTATTGCTTCCTTTTGGACAACTTATGTCGTTTCTTTTCAGCCATGGTCATTCTGGAAAAGACAAGTAGTTGATGGTTTTTAGCACTTTCACCATCTTTTTCATTTTATGCTATTTCTTGTTATGCTAATCTATACTATAATGTAAAACTGAAACTTTTTCTCTCTCTTTAATAAGAAAAATGAATCAGTAAAAATGGCTAAATGGGTGTGTTGTGTTGTTTCTTCAGCTATGAACATTCTTTTGGGCTTTGTATCTGTGTAGGAAAGGTTGGAATGAAAGTATTACCGTGAAAACATTTTATTTTTCAATAATAAGATGTGTTATATATTGCCATGAAAAGTTTCTATTTTTGTTTCTAATATGAAGGTGAGGATGGGCTTTCAATGGTGGGGTGACATGGACGTGGGTGGTGGGTCATCGGCGTTGGGCTGGTGGGTGGTGGTGCGCCGGCTTTGGGCTGGTGGGGGTGGGTTTCAGATCTAGCCTCTAGATATTTTAAAATTTTAATGATTTATTAATATTAAATGTAAATGTTGAGTTGGTAATTTAGTGTTTTAATTGCTGATATGGTACCCTTCACATAAGATGTCATGTCAATTTGTAAGTATTTGATTGTAAAATGAGTTGTATCCCTAGCATTACTCATATTTTATATATAAACACAATAATAATAAATGTCTTTTAATAAATATCCCGATTATCAATTTTTATATTTATATAAAAAATAAAAGAGAAAAAAAAAATCATATTATGTTAAACTTTCTTGTACCTGGCACAGGTTACTGACTAGTTGATATGTAAAATAAAACCAACCGATGTAATAAGCTTCATATTCAAGCCAACAACTAACACAAATTAATAAGCAACTCATTACTCACCATTATTCTCATAACATTCATCGCAAATATGGTCTTAATTCAAAATCCAAAATATGGTTCAATTTGGACAAACCAAAGTTTAAAGTTTCTACAATTTTAATGGAGATCAAGTTTAAGTTTCTGATCTGTTGAAAATTGGATTATTTGTTGTTTTTGTTGTGATTTGGGCTGGTTTGGTTGTGATTTGGGCTAAATTTTTTTTGTTTAAGGAGAGTTGTGATTTAGTCAGATTTAATTGTGATTTAGGTTAATTTTTGGTTGAAAGGGTCCAAAAATTATATTAACAGGGGCCCAATTTATTTTTATTTTTGTCCAACATACGTACCTACTATTGTTTTTTTATTTTTTTTAAGAGCTAGCAGGGCCATGTAGCTCCGTCTGCTTGCAACAGCTAGACACCATAGAAAAAAACAAAAGTGAAATAATTGTATAATTCAGTCTCAATAGGAAGGGTCGTTAACATTTAAAAAGAAAAGTAAATGTTTGTCAGTATGATTTTTTTTTTGAATAAAAGTTTGTCCGTATGATTTACACGTTGAAGCTTATGGAATCATATGACAAGTTGGGATTAATTTGTTTTCTCATATGGAAGTGCGTGCTCTTCCATATGGAATCATTTGTTTTCTTATTTTATCAAAAAAAAAAAATCATTTGTTTTCTTATATTAATTCCACTATCTGTTTTGGAACCCAATTTTGTCCTCGTTGTGCTCTTCCTGAATCCCCATTCACATCCTTCGTGATTGTATATCACTGAAGACAAAGACAGTCTAGAATGGAAATTTAGCAACCCAATTTCGAACTAACCTTTATAAAATAAAAGAAGATAAAGCTTAAAAAAATTACTATGGTATTCAACGCCTCGTTAGCGAATAAAGTCTGAGTCGGTAATATTTGTAATTTGGACCATGCACGATGCATTTTTTTTTAGCTCATGCTGTGTACGGTGCATAATAGAAATTGATATATATTGGCCTTAGTTAGTTCTGTTTATGTCAAAAACTCCTATTGGTTTGATTAATATTAGCTTGCAACAGCTAGCCATTGTCCATATATGTGATATGTCCCACAGAAGAAAACAAAACCCCGACAATTGTACAATTCAGTCCCTTTAGGAGGGGGTTATTGAGATTTAAAAAAAAAAAAAAGTAAATGTTTGTCACTATATGGAAGCTAAGTATGTCTTTCATATACACGTTGAAGCTTAAGGACTAAAAGAACTGTCAATATTTCTCGGTTGCAGACTTACAGGAGCAAAAAAAATACTGTAGCAATAGCAAATATAACAGGTCATGATGGAATTTAACAACCCAATTTCGAACTAACTTTATAAAATAAATAAAAGAAAAGAAAGCTTAAGAAAATTACCTTGGTATTCAAGGTGCTTCCCTTAGCGAATAATGTCTGAGTGGCAATATTTGTAAGGCATAATGCCCTGTTTGGAGCAATATTTGTTAAAGATATTATAGTCTCCATGAAGTTTAAATTTAGTGTAGGTCCATGTATTTGTATAATAAGCAAAATAATTGAAAACCAATTTGTTTAGGTGGAGAGTAATATAGATATAAAGAGATGAGAGATTAAAAGTAGCCATTTAAAGAGATGAGAGAGAGAGAGAGAGAGAGTAAGAGAGAAAATGAGTGAATAACTTTTGAAGATCTAAGATTGTTAAAGTGATAGACGGTTAATACATAGAGGAGAGTAAAACATTTATTTACTTTTACCTTTTTTTAGGCTGATTTTATTATTGTTAAGACTTGGGTGGAGAAAAAAATTATTGTTGAGCATATTTTAGAAAACTAATTTAATGTTTGGGCTTTTTTTAAGATTTGTTTTAATTATTTGGATCTTTTCAAATTTTTGTATAAGGTTATATTATCAAATTCTTTTTAAGCCTTCCAAAATTATATTGGCATTAAAAATTTTCAAAGTGAGGTCTAATGTTAGGAGAGATCTAGAGCAATTGCACACCTCACACAAGCCCAAGACAACCCTGCTCCTAAAGTGAGTTCCACATCCCGAGAGGGAACTTTTTATTACTTACAAAAAGCACACTTGAGGAACATAATTCCCATAATGTGAGTGAGTGAGCAACAAAGAGAAACATTTACAATTTGTCAACAAAACTGTGAGAGAGAGAGAGAGAGAGAGAGAGAGAGAGAGAGAGAGAGAGAGAGATGTATTAGAAACTATGTAAATTCTCCTCATCATTATACTGAGATTGCATGAAAAAGTTTTAATCTTCTCAATCAAAATCGTAGGCACCTTTGTCGTAGTAGGAGAGAGAGCGCACTCAAGGGCTATGGTTTTGGGGAATTTGGTCTTCAAGGAATAAGGCAGAGAAAGAAAAGAGTTTTGACTCAAGTGCATAGCAAGAAAGTATTTAGAGTCAAGAGAATCTAAAATAAAAAATAAATAAAAATTGTGAGGGTTCAAAACCTGTTGTGTTAATATGTTATGAAATCAACAAAAAGTCAAGAAACCTTGGTTTTACATATAGTATAGATTTAGTCATTTATGATCAAATAAAGGATTTGAGTGTAAATCCCGCTTACACAAAAATAAATAAAATAAATAAATTTGGTGTTTTAACCTATTAACAAAGAGTAATTATAATGGAACAAACATAATATGTTTTTAATTCTATCATATCTATAAAATAAAATAAAAAGGGTAATTCTTCAATACCCTTTTTTTTTTTTTTTTTGTGTGTGTGTGTGTATGGGTATGGTGACTCTAATAGATAAAATGTTACATTGATGGTACCAATGTCACACATGATAGTAATTACTTCACATATGATGGTACCTATCATCATAATGCTTGGTACCCTAAAATTTTGTGTATGTATTTAAATTTAATATATATATATATATTAACATTATATTGGATAGTACCAACATCACATTTAATAGTAACAATTAAGTGGATATCATATCCATAAAAAGACTATCGGTATTGTAAAATGATCCAATAAAAAATAAAAGCCGTTTTACTCTTGTCCGATAAACGTAGCTGAGAATTGCCCTACAAAAATAAATTTAGTTGAGAATTGAACCAATTAATGTCCTGGCTTAATAATAAAGAGTAACATCATAAAACTATGTAACATGTTTCAAATTCTATCATACTTATAAAGAAAATAAAAAATATAGAACTTGTTACTCCTGTCCAACAAACTTAGCTAAGGAAGTACAAATAACACTAAATATTTTTTTTTTCCCGGTTATTATATATACCATATGCACATGTGATTTGGACCAACTAGAGATTTTAAAATTTATATTTTACCGATCCAAGGTCAACAATATCATTATAAATCATTTATTACCCACGTTATGCCCAGATGTTGATACTCAACATAAAGGAAAACATTTGCATCACATATACCTCCACAAGCTAAAACCCAGACACACCCGCAACCATAGCCATAGCAACTTCAAACTCTGAGAATCTTTCGCTCATATGCCTCAAAGTCTTAATCGTTGTTGATACATTTAATAACAAATCCTGGATTACATTTTTAATACTAATCTACCACCTCAATTTAGACTTAAAAACTAAATTTTTAATACATGTTTCAAGGAAGTACCTTGAACTATCAATTACACAACATAAATTCTTCATATGAATAACCCACAATCCATTCTTTTGTTTTAACCAACACACTTTATAATTTTCTAACACTGTACACTTTTTTTTTTTTGGCAAGGTAATATTATGAGAATTTATTTACAAAATATTAGTGGAACACATGTATAACCAATATCCATCCTACCTAGAACATCAAGTGGTACATTATAAGCCTATATTCCATAACATGAATGATAAATACTATTCAACAATTTGTTTGGCTTAACTTGCACTCATAACCAAACCCTAGGAGACAATTAATCATGCTCCGTGGTGTCTTGTGTTTAGAGTGATTATTCAGTAGTTTGAAACTACAAATAAATGTGTAATCCACCTCTTACATGAATGGTGAGTCTCACCTTATAAATATAGGTCCCACTAATTAAATTCATGATAGGACCCACCATTTATGTGAGAGGGTGACTACGTATTTTATTTGTAATTCTGAACTACTAAATAATATTCCCTTGTGTTTATTGGCATGATTTCTCGCGTCCTGATTAGTTTATTCAAACTTTTGTGTCTAGGTTATTTTTTTTACTATTTTATTTTATAACCTTGGGTGTCCGGGTCAGCTAGCACACACTTCGATTAATCTTACGGGATTCGTGCACCGTATTCTTGAAAATTTCCTTACACAGATCAGGGTAAATCGCGGGCTTTTCACGGGTGTGGCCCCAACTTTTGTGTCCAGCTAAGATCAATAAAGTTGTGGTCCTACATTTACTGATACTAGTAATTAATGTAGATCTTATTATAAATAAAAAAATAATAATAATAATAATGTAGATCAGATTATTATAATAAATAAATTAATTAATGTAGTTCTGATTGAATGTCAACTAACCACATGGTGTTTGTTATTTAGCGAAAAAAAAAATAGCATTAACTAACCACATGGTATAAATTATAACCGCACTTTATATCAAAAAAAAAAAAAAAAAAAATTATAACCGCACTTTGAGTCTTTGACCTTTTATTTAGCATTACCCCAAACGCCGGGCTGTGAGCTTCTTCAACCTCTTCCATGTCCTGCTCGACTATTTTACGGGGTTACAGTGAACCCGATTTTCCCTGATATTATGCGGCATTATAATTGGATTAAGAGCTCAGCGTCGATGAAGATATATATATATATATTTTTTTTCCCATCAAATTCCAACAAAAATCCTGCATTTTTTGCAATCAAATAGTTAAAACATAAAAGTTTACGTCCTAGAAAAAGATCTAACTCAATTTAAACGTATTTAAAATGATCTAAGAAGGAAATATTGAATCGTTTGAGATTTTGTTATACATAAGATAATTATTGTCAAAAAAATAAAAGAGAGAAAAATTATTTCTCCTACGTTTCACACGTTATTAACTATTTGGGTTAATTACTATTTTGGTCCTCCACCTTTGGCTTTTATGTCAAATTGGTCCTTAACCTTTCAACTGTGTTAAATTGGTCCTCAACCTTTCAACCTTTTGTCAAAATAGTCCTTGCCGTTAAGTGATGAATGAAAAATGCTGACATGGCTAACAGGTTTTTTTAAATATTAAAAAATTATGACTTGTCATGACAACTCAGACTAAAAATTAAAAAAATATATATTAATATCTGACTTAGATTAAAAAAAAAAAAAATTGATTTTTTTTCTTCCTTCCTTCCATCTAAATTGTTAGGATACGATACAAAACAAAACCCTAAAACACTGCTCTCTAAAATCCCTTGCCCCATCGCACCAAGCTGCATCACAAAAAAACCATTGGGAAGTGTAAGGTAATTTCTAGCCCTTCAATTACCCCTGCTTGTTCGAATTTACTGGAAGTGTTTAAAAAAAAAAAAAAAAAAAAAATTGAAGTGTGACTTTAGTTTGGATGAGGAAAGAATTTACTGGGCATGAATTATTGTTGGTTAGATGAGGAAAGAATTCTGACATGCTTCAATGAAGCTAGAAGAACCTGAAGATGTGTATAACCATAGCTTCAAATTTTTTTTTTTTTTTTTTTTTAAATATGAGTCAGTGTTTTAGGGAGTGGCTGTGCAATGGGGGCAGTGGATTTTAGAGAGCAGTGTTTTAGTGGCTGTGAGATGGAAGGAAGGAAGACAAATTTTAATTTTAATTTTTTTTTTTTAAACTGAGTTGTCATGCCACGTCATAATTTTTTAATGTTAAAAATAATCCGTTAGCTATGTCAGCATTTTTCATTCATAACTTAATGACAATGACTATTTTGATACAAGGTTGAAAGGTTGAGGACCAATTTGACATAGTAGAAAGGTTAGAGACCAATTTGACAAAAAGGCTAAAAGTTGAGGACCAAAACAGTAATTAACCCTAACTTTTTTTTTTTCTTAATTTTTCAATGGGAATAATACAAGAAATTTAACAATGAAACAATCTAAGATCCTAGATCCCAAATACAATAATCAAACCCAATTTATGAAAATTCCATAAAATCAAAGAAGCAATTGGAGACAAAATAGAACACTTGGAACCCACAAACCTTAGAACAATAACATTTTTAAAGAACCTAGAAACAAGAACACTCAAAAGAACCTAGTAGGAAGAACACTCAGAATTCAGAAACCCAAAAAAACCCAGATTGTCAACGAGACCCATCCAACCACAAACCCAAATCATCTAGCCTTAATCACCACGGAGAAACCCAATTTCCCAAAACATAACCAAACGGACCATTTTTTTTCCTTCAATCATCATGGCCGAGACCCATCCAACCACAATCACCGCCACCAAACCAAGCCAACACCCCATCATTAGTTGCAAACCTCATCACCATTAGCTTTCCCTAAATTGTTGTTTTCAATTCATGCACCACTTGGATCTCTTTAGAAATTGATTGGCGTGAAAATTCTTTATCACATTGAATTGAAATCAAGTATTAATACACATTATCCCTGTAATTTTAGGTCATTAACTTTTCACCATCCACCTTCCATAGATAGAGAGAGAATATCAACGTGGATTTCGTGGTCCCACCGCTGTGTATGGTGGTGGGTCGGACTCAATCTCCAACAGGGTCAAGAAGCATGACTCCCACCATCTCTCTCACAACCATTGTAGAGAAAGCACTTCCAAATTGAGTGCATTAAGTGGAAAACCGCAATGGTCCGATGACAGATCTGTCGAGAGATTGAGATCGTTTTTGACGTGGACAACCCCAAACTTGGTGAAGTGCCATGACATGTTTGACACCAACGGCGAAATACAGATCGATATCCTTGCGTGACTCTCTCTCTCTCTCTCTCTCTCTCTCTCTCTTCTTTGCGATATGAACTTCGTGGGTGGTGGTAGAGTTACTGTCACGCCCCAAACACACTAAGGTCCAAAGCATGAAAAACTAAACCATCAAGAGAAACTGTGGGAAATTTTTCCTTTATGTTACACCATATACACAATATATATCTATATTATTAGATATCCACATAATCTCCACAAAGTAAGTCAGAGCTCTAGAAACTGTTTACAACAATATAAAGTACATATCATACATCTCCAAAATATAAATTTACAGTCGAGATGTCTCTAAAAACTCGACCACCACTAAAGCAACTATTGTCTCTGCAAAAGATAGAGATTACAACTCAACTGATCCACCAGACACAACAAGTCTCCCAATCTAGTGTAGTGCTCCAGAACTTTAACTCGAGGTATAGCTAACATATCTGAAAATGTGGTCAAATAAAAGAATGAGCTAAAGTCCAGTAAGTAGATAAATAATGGGGTTAGGGGAAATGCAAGTTTATTAACACTAAAGCATGTTACAAAACATAATGTAGATTTGGAAACTTTTATATAAATTCTCTCAACATTATCTTCCTTGCAATAATTTGAAAGATTTGAAAGAATAATGCAACACCAAGCTTTTCAAGATATGAATACTGAAACAACATAATACACCATGTGAGCCATATAATTTTCCAATACATTTCAAAAGCATAAAACCGCAAAACAAATACCAAGGCCACTTGACAAGGCTTCTACTAGGAGCTTCGTTAGGCCCACAAGTAAAAGACCACACAACTAGACTTCTACCAGGAGCTTCGTTAGGCCCACAGGTAAAAGACTTTATAACTTGGTTTCTACCAGGGGCTTCGTTAGGCCCACAGATAAAAGACCAAACAACTTTATTTCTACCAGGAGCTTCGTTAGGCCCACAGGTAAGTTGTGTTACTACCAGGAGCTTCGTTAGGCCCACAGGTAAGTTGTGTTACTACCAGGAGCTTCGTTAGGCCCACAGGTAAGTTGTGTTACTACCAGGAGCTTCGTTAGGCCCACAGGTAAGTTGTGTTCCTACCAGGAGCTTCGTTAGGCCCACAGGTAAACGGCATCCAGCTGGGTAATCACCATATAATCACAATTGTCGTGGCACAAGGGTAAAACAACGAAATAGCTCATAGGTTAACATAATAAAAATACATAGTTCATTTCCAAGTGGTTGGATAAGACCTTTTAACATTCAAATTATTCACAAAGCTTGTCACTTATCCAACTAATTCCCAAACATTTAAAAGTTTCCAAAACATATTTCAAACCACAAAATCAATGATAAAGCATCTTTAGAAAATCACAATAATCCAATAACTTTATCAAATAACTCCCCAAGGATTAATGAAAGATGCTTATAAAATTTCCAATCTAGCAAATCATGCATTTCCCCAAATGCAATATCAAATATAATGCATTTTCTCATAAATAAATAAATACTAAGGTTTATACACAAAACCCCTTAGGAAAGTATAATTTCACAATAATTTCCAAAATGTGTTTATAACCTTAAAATAAATCTCATATGCAATGATGATTATTTTTCTAAAAATCCCATTAAGAATCTACTTACCTCGCATGATCACCAGTTTTACCTCGAGCGAGCACTACACAAGCAAGCCAATCTAGTCACTAGGTCCATCATCAAGTACCTTGGAACCTAGAAACATAAATCAAGCCTATAAATAATCTTACCCATCACAAAGTAGAACATCACACTTATCTCCATAAACTAAAAGGATCCCCTAAACTTCAAACCAAAGGCTCTAAAGCCTAAGTTGACCATCCTAAGACAGAGATCCATTCCCAATTGGGAATCAAACAATCATACAAGAAATCTCTAGGATCATAATGCTACCAAGATATTTAATGCCCCATTGCAAGCAATGTGCATTAACTACAATAAATACAAAACACATCCCTGAAAATCAGGAATATCAAACAGAGCAAGACTTATACATTTCTTTCGGTTACCAAACGAAAGAATCAAGCCACAATAAAAATCAACCAAGTAGTACACACATCAAGGAATACTCATATGAAATTTTAACTCAATTCAATAAATAAAAGCTTGGGACAAATTCTGCAATAATATCTGTTTTCAGATTAAAAATGGGAGCAGGTCAGCCCTTTGCAAAATTCGTTTGACCCACTTAGAGTCATCCGATTAGCCTGAAAATTTATAAGGATGTACTTCTATATGTGTATAATGTACCACAGAAATTTCAGCTCAAAAAGAGTTCTACACAATTTATTAAAAATCCCGCACTGTGGCTGACTCAAATCTGACAGATTTGGAGTTAAGAAGGAGAAATGACTACTTGGTACAAGGAAACACAATTCAAATCAAGGCCATGGATTTTAACTTCCTAAAAATAGGAAACTTCAGCCCTTATAGAAAAATCCTTTTTGAAGTTTTGGTTTAGAAACATCACCTAAGAAATTTCCCATTACATTAGTCAATACCCATAACACCAAGAACAACTCTCAACAAACCTTGTATTGATATCTTAAGAAATTAGAGAATGGGTCAAAGATTTCACCTTAGATTACGTAAATATGGTCGGCGTGAGAGAAAGACGAGCTTTGCCGGCGGGTTGTGGAAGACAGCTGATCCGGTGGCATGATTTGGTGGTGGTTAACCGGTGTGAGAGAGAGGGAGTGACCGAATGAGAGTGGGAGGAAGTGAATGTGTGTGCTGGTGAAGACAAAAAGAAATAAAGTGAGAGTGAGGGAGAGCTACGGGAGAGACATGGAGTGTTCTAGAGAGAATTGTGTGGTGGGGAATGGTTTATAGCAAAATATCTAATAGGAAAATTTACATAAATACCCCCCACTTTACACTTAAATTTCTGGGGTGTTACAGTTACCATGAATGGTGGTCAAAAGGGAGGATGTGTAGAGAAAGTGAGAGAGAGAGAAAAGAAAAAAATAAATGTAGAAAAGTTTGTTTAAAAATTTTATATTTTAAAAACAATTATGATAATAAAAAATTATTTATTGTAATTTATTTTTATATTTAAATCTTAAAAATAACCACTTAACGAAAAATAGTGACGAAAGCTAAGCGAAAATACAGAATTGTAATGAAACGAAACATAGAGAACTGAATTGACATGATCAAAACTCAGAGCACTGAATTGATTTTTAACCAAACTTAATTAAATATGCAATTTGTAATTTAGCCCCTTTTAAATTAAAAATAATCTGGTTCTAGCCTAACATGAAGCTTTAATACCACATGTTAGATTTTGAGAAACACATATGCTAGATACTAACACAGACAATCAATAAAAGGTTGTGGATATCATGAGCAAACCTAAATTTTTCAAGACGGCTATCGATGGAATGAGCCAACCTATTCTTCAAAAAACAGTGATATTTAGGGTTTTGTTTAACATTAGTAATAGAGAGAGGGCTTAACCTTATATTTGTAGTGAGAATCCACTCATCATGGATCAGGCTTAAACCCATACTCTATCTCAATATCATACTAAACATATAAACAAGATATACTAATGCTCATGTATATTACCTAACTCACATCAAACCCATATATTTTAAGAAAACAAAAATCCAATTAGTGGAAGCTCAATTCTAACATATTCGTCCTCATTAGATTTTTTGGAAAATCTGGTATATGATAATTGAATCTATGTAAATCTATCAAGTTTGAACCGAGTCTTTTTTTTTTTTTATTAAAAGGTGAAACAAGTCTTTTCTTTCTTAAGAGTTTTTTTTATTGAATGAAAAGAAATTTATTGAAAATCATAACACTGGATCACTTCCAAAAAAAAGTTGGAAGGGAATCATGTTGATTACACAACAAAGCTCAAAACCCTACAACAAATGCTGCAAAAATGACATATATCATAGTACAAGACCCTACAACGAGGGTGCCACAAACCACAGAAAAAAAAAAAAAAAAAAAAAAAAAGTACAAAAACAACAAACAACCCAAGATTTGACGACAATCCGGTAACTGGAAAAAGAGCAACAACAACTAGAGATGTCCGATGCGGCAGAAAGTTTGGAGCCAAGATGTCATCCAAGCAAACAAAAACAGAGAAATCGAATTGGATGGTCCATGGCATCAGATTCCATGCGATTCGGGTTTTGGGGCTCTCCAAAAGGAGGAGCTTTGCAAGGTCTTCTCCCAAGACACCTAGAGGGTAGACAAGAAAAACTCGAAAAGGGAGGAGACCCCAAACCCACTACCAACTGAGCATCCACGGCCATTGGAGGTCTTGTCACCTACTAGAAGATACAAATCTTGTCTTCAAGAAAAGGGGAGAGAATCGGAGAAACGAGTCATCCATGGACTCCGACGAGCAACAAAAATACCAACAAGAAAGTGATGCAGTGAGTGTTAATGGATGGTGAGCAACTCACACAACCTTCCTACAACTCGTTGATTTCCTTCACGGAAATACCAAGAACAAGGGCGTTTAATGATCTTGTTAATTCTTAAGAATACACAAGAACAAAAGGAACAGAAAACTCTGTTAAGAGAAATCAAATATATTAATTCAAAAACTAACTTGCCTAACGGCTTTATAACATTGCTTATATAGGGAACTTAAAACCCTAGTTTGAGAAAAAATAAAGACAAAATATCAAAAGTTCCCTAAATAGGGAAAAATGCTTTTCGGGTCCTAAACGATAGAATTTGGCCTAAAACCAAAAAGTCTAGGACAAAGTCCTATGTTTGATCATCTTGTTGTTTCCAATCGACCCACCAAATTTCATGCGATCTTGACACTGTTACTTAAAATTTAGCCTGTAATCTACTGCGCGATGCACATTTTACATCTGACGCTCCCAACATTCCATAAATGAATTAGTCATGTTGCTACTGCATTAGAAAGGTGCGGGTCGAGGAGAAGAAAATGGAGGGGGAAAGGTGGAGGAGGAGGCTCGCGAGGGGGGCAAGGGCCATGCGACTCAGATCGGATCACCTTCGATCACGATCTCTCTCACACGGCGGTGAGGGTGGGCTACATGACCCTGGAGAGGAGGCGGAAGGCGGATCAAAGGAGGAGGAGGAGTGGCGACAACATAGGTAAGGGAAAGGAAGAAGGTGGCGACGGCTAGGCAAGGGAAAGGTTGAGGCCTACGGCTAGGGTTTTCTTTTAGAGGAAGAGAGAGTTACTGACATATACTTCGTTAACATATATGTAATGCATCTATTTTATTTGGTAAAAAAACTGAATTTAAATGTTTATAATTTAAATTAAATTTCATCATGAGAATTGAGATAATGACGGAAATGAAGTGTGAATATCGAATAGAACTTGAATAGAAATTCATGCAAAAGAATCAAACGCTATTGACTGGAGTAGGCTTCATTCACATTACATATTCAACGTGAGATGTAGAAAGGAACGTGCGTGATCTGCTGCAGACCTCCTCCATGTGCATGCATCAATGTAACAAGTGACAATTCCTAGTTAGGTAAAAACTTAAAGAAATATGGAACCCAAACTATGATTGTTTCACCTACAATTAATAAGCTAAACAACGGACCAGGTTAACGCAAAATAGACTACTAAAAACCAAATTGTATTTAAAAACAGCCACGTACCTGAACACACGGTGATGTCCCCCCATTTTAAAAGTTTTTATTCTTTTTTTTAATATTTAAATATGTGCATTATTTGAAAGAGAGCAGTATAAAATTTCAACCTGAGGGTTGACATTTTAAGAGTAACAGAGAATTTAAACTCACAGGTAGTATTAGAATTTTTGAGAGTTCACATTTATGTGTGTTTTTTTCTTTTTAATATAGATGGAATTTGAATTTATAACATATTTTTTTATAAAAAAAATTATATTTAAAAATATATAAATTTTGATTATTTAAACTAATCTTATATAAACTCATGGTTAAAATATTGTTTTCATTCCTAAAGTTTGTATAAATTTCATTTTTCATTGTTAAACTTTAAAAAGATCGTTTTGTATTCCTATTGAAAATGTTATATTTTTTGTCTTTAATTTTTTTTTTTTTTCATCCCTAAACTATTGCAAAAAAATCTATTTCCGACCGTATTTATATCCCTAAGCTATTTAAAAAAAAAAAAAAAAAAATCATTAAGAAGTTTAGAGATGAAAAACAGAATTCATACAAATTATCTTTAAGGATGAAAACAATATTTATAACCTAAACTCATTTAGTAACTTAAGAATTAAAAATTTAATCATCATGGATAAATTTTTTATAATCAAAGACAAAAATACTCTTGAACCTTGATAAAAATCTTATTTGGATGAAAATAAGTTATTTATTTTGTAAAATTATCATATTAGTAAACAAAATGCCTATAGACACACTCAAATTCACAACTTATTAAGGTGACAAGTTATGAGTTATAAACCATCATCAATATATGGGTTTACCATTGGTACGTATCACTTGTTCTTTATTTTTTAATTTCTCCACTAATCACAACCTGCCACTTTAGCACGTTGTGAAAATGGGTCTCATCCTAAACTTATTCATTAACAAACTTCACAGATATAGAAAATGCCAAAATCAACATTGCTTACATATCCGACGTTTGATCATGGGAATCAAATTTTGTAAATAAAAAAAAATCAAATTTTATTGGGATTAGCAAATTTTGGATGTTCCTTATTGGTGCATGGAGTCCATAAAATTACTTGTGGATCTTGAACAAATAACAGAGAGAGGCAGGAAGAAAAAGGCTGATGGGATCTAATGCCTCTAAACAAGAAGGGGGGCAGAAGGAGACTTCTTCACCTGTAGGAAAGAAGAATCTGTCAGCTTCTGGGCTTCTCCGGGATACAAAAAAAGAAAAAGGCAATGAAATAACAGGTGACAAAAAAGAGAAGACATCCGCTTCTGGGCTTCTCCGTGAA
>BKZX01031248.1:254053-265262 GCA_014362285.1 Fagus crenata
CAGGTGACAAAAAAGAGAAGACATCCGCTTCTGGGCTTCTCCGTGAAACTGTTGCAAAAAAAGAAAAAGGCAATGAAATACCAGGTGATAAAAAAGACAAGACATCCGCTGCTGCGCGTATCCGTGATAATGAAAGTGTTAAAGTCCAATCTCTAACACAAAGAAACAAAGAAAACCATGGTACAATAGCTGCCCAAAGTGAGGGAGGGCCATCAGCTCCTGATCCGCTCGATGGTGATAAAAGAAAAAAGGTTGAGCAAAATAATACACAATCTGAAATTCAGAAAGCGTCAGATGGTGAAACCGCAATCAATCCTAATCCATCTGAAAAAACCCAGAAAGCAACACCAAATGTGGAAAACGATGGTAAGAAATCTGCATAAGTAGGTCTTCGCTCTTTTTGTGATTCAGGTTGAGTGGTTTTTGGCTACTCGACCAAAAAATTAAGTGGCATGCATGGTTGTTTTTATGTAACAATGTTTATCGCAGCTGTTGTTGTTCTTCTTTTCTTTTTAGATCAATAATCCTCTATCAATCCTATGGGTTGAATGAGTAGATGAAAATCATGAAATGATTGTTGTGCTATTTTCTTTTCCTTTTATGTTATGAATAAAATTATATTCAACAAAGAAAAAGTATGGTGGTACCTATACAAATACAAGTAATTACTAGGCTGAAATCTCTTACAGCCATGCACCCAGAACAACAAAAGATGAATACTAAATAGTAACAAAAGCTCAAATGAATACAGATAAAGGAATGCACCATTTTCTATTATTTTCTTAGCTTAGGAAGATCTTTTCAAAGGCTTGCTAGAACAAATAATGTCTTACAATTTCTTGATATTTTGAGAAGAGCAATGTTATAGATACAACAATTTCACAACAATACTGAATTGACGGGTTTTTATTAGTTCTCATCATCTTCTTTTTTTAGAGTTATTAGTTCTCATCTTATATCGCTTTATCATTTATCATTAGCTTGACATCTCAGAATTGTTATAAAAGTGTTGTGTCCGTGGTTTTATTGTTTTGAGAAAGCACTACCTCACTTTTAAGAGTCCCAGCAATATGATTCCATCTATACCTTTCCAACCAAATATGGAAAATATGGACAAACAAAGGTAAATGAGTTGAACTTTCCTTGAAGAAGAGAGTTTTTCGGCACCAGGAATTTATCATTGCTGAAATGTTATCAATCAATGACTTGCAAACTTGAGTAAGTCACTGTTGGATGTGAAATAATTAAGGTATTTTTTTTCATTAAAATACAAAAATCTTCAGTGATTAATCTTGGGACACTTACACCATTTTTAATTTTTATAATTTGATAATTGGGGGTGGGAACCCTAATTCTTCTCATAAAAGAGACTATTCCATAGCAGTTTTTCTACAAAAATCTTAACGACACTTACACCATTTAAAGTTAACGTTGTTGCACCTTAAGGTTAAAATAAATATAAATATCATATGATGAGACGTAAAATGACAAAAATGTCTACTCATTTCCATTTTGCCCAAGATAGGGGGAAATTGAAGGTACAACTGCAATTTTATGATTTTTTGTTAATCATTTTAGTTATCTACTGCATTTCCATAACCACAAATGTATGACTTCCTGAAAGTAAATAACAAGAGAACTCTATGTTTCAAGAGTAACTATTCAATTCTCCAGGAGAACAACAGTTAGCACCCGCAAATTCTTGAGGCCCTTTCCATTAAGGAGGGAACCTCTCATACCAATTTGAAATATGTTGCACCACCTGAAGTGGGAAATCGGGTTTGCCCTCTCAAGGACTAGAGCGGAGAAAGAATCGCCACCTAGTTTAGATCGAGGAACCAACATTGAATTCCATACACAAAGGTACTAGTCTTGTATAAACATCCTATTTTGCTACCTACATTCCATTCATAACATGCATGGGAGTTTTATGGACTAAAAATCCAAAAGCGGGACTCGACACGGAAATCCACGCATAATTAGGGTTTTTTATCTCGTTTTGTTCTAAGTGTCCAATTGACATAAAAATGCATTCAAATGAGTTGTTAGGTCAACATGATCACAACGAAGCAACTTGCACTCTATTTAGTCTTCGGGCGCCCAAGCACGAATATCCATGCATCTCTAGTGTTTCGGTTTGATTTTGTTTCGGCTATCCCATTGAAGCTCAGATAATTTTAAATAAGTTATTAGGTTAACACGATCAAAACGACCATCGTGCATTCAAATCAGATCACAAATGGAAAATTTATCGCCGTTCGAAGTTCTAAAGCTTTAGGTCCACAATAATTTAAATAGATATGTATACATACAATTATATCTCAAATATACATGCCAAAAACACATTTGGAAGGATAGAAAATTCAGTTTTTGTACCCATGCACATTCAAAATTGCATGCCCCGAAAAGAAAAATTCCAAGTCACAAAAACAACTTTTTGTGCTGTTTAGAGCACAGTGTCATACAACATTTTTTTTTTTTTTTTTTTTCCAGCTTGTGGGGGAGACAAGCATTGGCTGGCATGCATGTTTGGCAGCCCATAGGTGGGTAGGAAATCAGCCTCACCTACCCCCCATTGACCCCTTCACACCACACATCTATAAATAAGACCATATGCAACAAGGTTTGGGGGGTCAGCAAGTAGAGAAAGAGAGAAATAGAGATAGTTTGCTAAAGAGTTAGAAAAATTTTGCGAAGCAAAAACATCATCTTCAAGATTTTAGAGCTCTAGAAGGTTGAGAAATCTTCTAGGTTAAACTCACCTTTCATTATCTTTGAAAACAAAACTTGTAAATCTTTGCGCTTTAATCTTCTTAATTGATCAAGATTCAATTTGTAAAAGTATCAAAGCTTTTGAAGATTGAAAATCATTTTTATTTATTCACCCTTCATCATCTTTGTAACCTAGGTTTCGGGATCATTTGTTTACCAACCCATACACACACAAACACATTTTTAAGAGTGTTGAATCACAAAGATTACAACACAAGTTGTGAAGCAACTGCTTGGGTGTTTTGGTTATTTGAGAGGTTTTCAAGGGTATATTTGCTCATTTTAGTGGTTATGGTGGTATTTTGACCTTTTTAGTGGTGTTGGGGATATTTTGATCATTTTGGTAGTTCTGTGGTTCATTTGGTCATTTGGAGGTTCTAGGGGTATTTTTGTCATTTTGGAGGTTTTGCAAGTATTCTTGTCATTTTAGAGGTTCCAAGGGCATTTGGTGATTTAAAAGGTTTCAGGGTTATTTTTATCATTTTTTAGGTTTTAAATGTATTTTGATCATTTTAAAGACTTTAGAAGTATTTTGTTCAATTTTGAGGTTTTAGGAATATTCGGGTAACTTTGGCGGTTTTATGGTATCATATAAATACATAAAATAATTGAGTAAATGTGTAGATTGAGTTTTACCTTAGATTAGATTGGGTATGGGTATTACTTACTTTGTTGAATGAGTATATATGGGTAATTAGTTTTAAGCACTCAACCTATTTATTACCCACCCAAATTCATCCATTTTCCACCCCTATTAAAGAATAAAGATGTTTTTATCAATGTTCATATTTTGGCCTAAACCATATCGTACACTTTCAATATTGTCTTGATCTAGTGACACTCCTTTTGTGTAGCCATGCAACAAATTAAATTATCTTCCCAAAAAAAAAAGTGAGTTATGCTCGATCCCCCTTTGCTTTCCTTAAATTTGTGCATGGTCTTTTTCAAGGGCGGGGCTAAGTACAACTCAGTGGGGTCAATTGATCCCACTAAAATTAAAAAAAAATAAAGCTTTCCTATGTATGTTTGTATAAAAAAATTTAGGATTTATATAAGATGACCCCACTATTTCTTTTTTTTTAAATTCGTAGAGATGGGGTTAATATGAAAATTGTTTTGTTTGTTTGCCTATTAAGTCAGAGTTACTGACTATTTGTATAATTGTATTGGTTGATTTTTAATGCTTTTGTGTTATTGTGTTACTATGTGTTAAACTGTTAATGTGTTATGTTTATAGTCCACTACTTTTCTTTTTGTATTGATTGTGGAGTTGAGATTTTTATAAAAACAAAGAAATATTAGTGAGTTTGTGGTTTGTCATTATGTCATATGTGGTCTATTGCCCGGCTACTATTTATGTAGGTTTAAAACTTTTAAATTAACTTAAGCACTAATATAAGCGGAAAAAATCAGCCTAACATACATAAATTACTAGTAACCCATTTTTTAGTCATTAAAATAAAATAAAAAATAAAAATAAAAACCTTAAATTTTACTTTACTTTACTCGTTGAACTAGAGAGAAAGAGAGAGTATTGTTCCTAAATCTTAAGCGCAATAAGCAAACAGCATCAATGGATTGACCCTCCCCTTGCAGCCTTGCTCACCATTGCACACTCGCACTGAATGACCCCACTGAGCCAACTTTCTGGCTACGCCACTATTCTTTTCTCACTCTGCCTTTCATGAAACGCTTTATTTGAATTAGCAGTTAACAAAATATTCTCTCCACAATATTGATATTATTCTTTTTGATAAAACAAGGTGTCATATCATTTTTAATGTTTAAAGCTGTGAGTGATGTTTTGAACTCTAAATAATTTCAAGACTGAGAAAATCAAAATATGAGAAGGAGATGAAAATATGAGGCAAATAACAAAAACTTGTGCTTACCGCGTACATCCTAACGCTAGCATAACTGCATAAGTGACAAATAGCTCAACTTGTTCTGCTACACCCCACTCGGTAATTTTGGTCAATTCACCATGTCATAATGTCCTAATAAAGCAGCCGTCAAGAGTGGTTTCATCCTGCCTAGGTTTACCAGGTCTTTATTTTGCTTCAGCATCACCTTGGCAATTTCCACACTTCCCGCTGCAGCAGCGTAGCACAAGGCAGTTTTTCCAATAGTGTTTAAAGCTTCAAGTTTGTCGTTCACATTCTCTAGTAAATTTTTTTACAAATACCTCCTTTTTGGCCGAAGCAGCAATATGAAGAGTGGTTTCATTGTTGATAGTAATTTCTTTTTGAATTATTATTATGCGCTTATTAGATTTCCAGTCACCTTTCAGTGCAGCCAAATAAAGCTGCGCACTCTATACCGGTACTCATTGGCGAAGCCAGAAATTTTTTCTAGGGATAGTCAAGATAAATAAATAAATATATATATATATATAAATTTAATTTAAAAAATAACCTATCATATTTATATTCTTAATTCTCCACAACAACAACCAAGACTTGGTCCCGATATTTTTGGGATCCATAAATTGCTAATTCTCAACGAAATTCATAACTTTTCTTAAAAAAATAAAAATTAAATAAAGAAAACTTCTATTAAAAAGATTTACTTATTTATTTATAGGAACATATATTTTAAATATGTTTGTATGACATAAGAGTATTAAGGGAAAAAAATAATGCATTAATCATTTATATAAACTAATTTATTTTTAGAAAATATACTTTGATCTAATGAGCTACATCTAGTATATAAGTAATATGAGGAAGACAAATGGTGTACCAATCATTTACATAAATGTAATACAATTTTTTATTTTATTTAAAATCTAAGGGGTGCATTAATTAAATTTTATAGCCAAATTGATATTTATTTTTGGATAAATTACACTGACATCCCATTTTTTTGGAAAAACTAGACTCTCTACACTATAGTTTAGAAAATGACATTCCGCTCCCAAATTTACAAAATAATTAACACTCCGCCTCTTTTGTCATTTCCTTTATTTCCTTTTGAGTATCTACACTTCGCTTACTATGCTCTTATCCTACGAAAATGATTTATGTATTAAAACATTTTTTTAATATAAAATGAAAATAGTATAATAATAATTCACACCAAATTGTCATTTCCTTTATTTCCTTTTTCCTTTTAATCAAATGTATATTCATTTTCTATCTTTCCTACTAAATAGTAAATGATTTATGTATTAAAACAAAAATCTTTAACTTCCACTGCCTATTCCAATATATTATTTCATTACCACTTTTAGTTAAATATAGTTCACGATATATTTCATTTTTGAAGCAAAAACAATTCTATATAATTATAATTCATTTGCTCCACTCTCACGCTCTCTCTCTCTACACATTTGCTCTCAATCTCTGATCAACGGCCCACGACTTCTCCATTGAAGTTCCAGAGCTCCGCTGAAGCTAAACCCAACCCGAATACCAGATTTGCTTCTTCTTCTTCTTCAGGAAATGGGTATTGCTGCTGCTGTTAAATCAACGAACTTTCTTGCTTTTATATTTAGAGTAAGGCTTCCATTTCATGCTTTTACTTATTCTACTATTAATACTGGTATATTTAAAGATAATGTGCAAACCCAAATCAGAATAGGAATCAGTTTTTGCAATCTGTGAGAGATGTGTGTAAAGCTTGAGCCTTCAGGAATCTTGATCATGCCTTACACAATCTAATGAATTAGGATGAACACTTCAATTCCCTAATTATATATAAATAACCATAACTTAGAAATTCAATCTTTTCTAGAACTGGAAGTAATTAACCAAATGAAACCCACAAGCATTTCAAAAAACACAGCTATAAAATAGCAAAATTCATCAGACGATCTTCAAACTCAAAAGCAAACAAGTAGAGTTTATACCACTAATGGCATCATAGAAACCATGGGACAAATAACAAACCTTGCAAGTGTGAAGCGTGCATAATTACAACAAAAAAGAACATGAATTTCAACACCATGACATACATAAAAAACGTCGTACCCATTGCACAAAGCTTCCACTTTTGTGGGATCTTGGGGAAAGTGATTGATTCGCAACCTGATTCCCAAACTCGAACCTGCAACTTCTAGGACAGACATATACATATTATACAAAAAAATCATCAAACACAAGCCAAAGTCTCAATATATTGATAAGCATCAAGCCATCCAAATTGCAATGAACTCTTACTCTCATTGCCAAATTGTGTTAACTCATAAACCTTCTTAAAACTCTTGTCCATAAGATTATACGATATAATCTTACCAGGTATATGCAACAAGAGCATTGAATCCTCTTCATTCTCACTCCGAACAATAAAAACAATAACAAACGCATAATAACAAGAGTCACAAGTATGAAGATAGTCCCGAACCATCTCCGGAAATGTCGCCACAATTTCATCAAGATCCACCTCGTACTTCACTTACCACGTAGAATAGTCATTCTCCATCTTATCAAGAAATTTTTTTTAGGAGGAGTCAAGATAAATAAATATATATATATATATATATATATAAACAAATTTAATCCAAATAATCTATCATATTTATATTGCTAATTCTCCACAACAACAACCAAGACTTGGTCTCAATATTTTTGGGATTGATAAATTGCTAATTCAATTCTCAATGAAATTCATAACTTTTCTTAAAAAAATAAAAAATAAATAACAAAACTTCTATTAAAGAGATTTACTTATTTATTTATAGGAACATATATTTTAAATATGTTTTGATTTATGAGTTATGTATAACATAAGAGTATTAAGGGGGAAAAATAATGCATTAATCATTAATATAAACTAATTTATTTTAAGAAAATATACTTTGATCTAATAAGCTACATCTAGTATATGAGTAATATAAGGAGAAATTATTCAGTCCACTAAGGAGGCGTTTGGTTCGCTTGATCTTAGATTATACCGTAATGTAACATTCTTATAATCCTTGAATTATGGAATCACATCAAAGGAATGTTGGATTATGATGTTTGGTTCATTAATTACATCCCCTTTACATTCCAAGAATGTAAAATTCCAATGCTTATTTGGTTGTATCACATTTCTAAGATTCATTACAATTTTTTATAATGAATTCCAAAAGTACCCTTGTGTATAACATATAATACCCTAACATTAATATCTTTCATATAACTATTAAAAAATAATTCATATAGCTATAAAAAAAATTATATAACTGTAAAAAAAAATAATAATAAAAATAAAAAATCATTTAATTATTAAAATGACTAAAATAACCCATAATAGCTATAACTATTAAAAGGAGGGTGAATAAAATTCATTAAACTAATTCTCAAAGTTACCTAAAAAAAATATTCTAAATTATAAGTAAGTAACTAAGTTATTCTAAAAATATAACTAATAGCTAGAATACACATAAAGTGTCATTAATAGAAATAAATTGGTCTACAAATAGTTCCTATCTATTCATGTATTTAACTACAATATTAGAAAAGAGAGGGAAAGAGACAAAAGAAGAAATAATGTTGGTTTTCATGAGTACACCAAGCAAAGCTTTACATAACTAAAGCCTCTTTTAAAGCAAGCTGTACACATACAACTTCTTGAAATGCCCTCCCAATGTGAAAAAATAATCAGTCTTGTTGCAATCAGCAGTAATAATCCCTCCAACTTTCACAATTTCTTCATCAGTCAAGCCCCCTCCAGCAAAAATAAGCTCCTCATGTACTTTTATTCTTCTATCTGCCCCATCTGCCTCATGCTTAAAAGTAGATTTGTGGTGCCTAAGCAGTAAGGTAGAGAACCATAAGCTGAAAAAATTAAAGCAAGAATCAAAGAACAAGAAGTACCAAACATGTATGTACCGCAATAAATAAATTAAAAACCAAGCTGAAAGAGTTCCTTAATAAACAAAGGCAGCAAGGCTGTTTCAAGGAGTACATCCTCTACAGTAAGGCAATTCAAGAATGCAATGTTTGATATCTATTAAGAGCAGTATTTAACAAGTAGAAAGATTTCTAATGGTTTTAACTTTACATTAATGGAAACTTAATGCAAAAATACTACGGTTTTCTAGTTCTGAAGTCTATATGGGTTTGAATCTGTCTTAGGATGTCTTGGTGTTGATGAGTCAGCAAGTTAGCAGCAGGAAGTGAAGTGGGTCAGAGCAAAGTGTAAAGGCTGAAGGACTTTGAACTTTGAAGGGTTGGTGGCAAATGCAGTTGTCTTCCTTCTTGAAATTTGATCTCCATCTGGGAAATTAATATTTAAGGCTCTCTTATTACACCAAGCTCTTTTGTACCTATACTCAGATTCCATTCAAGAACCCAATTAAGTTCTTAGAGCTAAACATATTTATTTACATATATATTTTTTCCTTTCATACAAGGAAAGATTAAAGTGGCACCAAGCTGTACTCTTTAACGGTTACTTCTCCATCTCTCTCTCTCTCTCTTCCAAACAGCAGTAAAAATAAAAAATAAATAAAAGAGATGGTAATGTACATAGTTTGCTGACTGATTACTTTACCTTTTCCTATACTTGTCTTATGCCATGTACATAGTTTTGTTTTATCCCCTTCTAAATTTTAACTTAATTAAGATGAAAATCTTAATGAAGACTTTCGTGATAGTCAAGTAAGATACAGCCATAGAGGGAACTAGATGTTTGGCCTTTCTCAACCTAAAGCCATTATTGTGAAACTCTTTTATCAGTTTTCAATTTTCATATCGAATCTTAAATATAATATCTAACTAATGCAAGCTGCATTGCAATACAAGAACATGCAACATGATTTCATAAGAAAAATTCAAACTGTCATCACGTTAGTATACTTTATTTATTTATTTTTGCTACTCATCATGTTAGTATACTTGCTTTGAGCCTTCTTAGCCCTTTCATGCTCTTAATCTCAAAAAAAATAATTGTTAAGTTCAAATGCACAAAAGTAAACAATTCAATTCTCTTAAAATATCTATAAAAAAAACTCCTAAGATGTCAGTTTCAATAAGTCTTTAACAAGAAAATATGTTTGATTCAATGCCAAACTCAATATAATATTTTGACTTCAATGGTAGACCAGACCTCATTGGATTATACTTGAGGTAACCATAAAATTAAAAATAAAAATCAACCAAAAAAATATTAAAGTTGACTTGTGTTGCAGAGCTAGTGTATTTTCAACCCATTAAAAAGGTTTGAATCAAAAATAAATTTCCTTTCTTCGAATGTGGGTCTACTCTTTCTAAGAAAGATCGATCCCCCCCAAACCACAATTACCCAAATTTTAATAGACTAATAAGTAATAAGCTAATATGGCTCATACTCATTCCTAGAAATGATGCTTAGAATTGAATAACCATCATAAGGAAGCAAGACTTAAGTGGGTATATTATGTAAGAAAGACGATGGCGTGACAAAGGGATTACGAATTTGTTCATTATCTCAGCATCTTATATGACTTTCAAAAGAGAAAGCTGGTGGTCTTTGTCCAAGTCATATTGGGTTTAGAATATTTTGGCAATGCAACCTGATATAGCAGAGGCTTTGCTTAAATTTGGAAGGAAGCTATTACAACTGTAATACCCATAATTCCAATTGAGAATCAGGGCAAATAAGCAGTAAAAAAAAACCCTACAAACCCAAAAAATTTAAAATATGCATATAACGGTAAAAATCACAAGAAACCCATAATTTTTTTTCCTTGCAGGACTCGTTTTGTTTGGCATCCAAGAAAGTAAAAGAAATATGATAAAGAGAGAAGCAGATTGGTACCTTACACAAAGCCGGCTAGATTTTCTCAGGAAACAAACAGAGGCTATGAACCCTAGAAATGAGAGAGTGATAGTAGTAATTAATTTCTAGTTTACTTCTTGGAATCCAATCGGGATACAATGAAAATCTCACAAAGAAAATCACAAAAATACAATGTTATATACAGAAAACGAAGGAAAGCAAAAAAAAAATTGAGAATTGAGAACTTACCGATGAAAGCTTCGGTGTCTGGAAGTTAGATGACAATGATTCCGGCGAGATTCCGACGATCAAGCACTGTTGAAACCGCATGATGAGCCATTGTTAGAGAGAGAGGCAGAGAGCCATATGCTAGAGAAAGAGAGAGGCTGAGACGGCTAGGTTTTAAGAGTTTGAAAAAAATTATAACAGTGGCAAGTTTTGTAAATAAGAGTGATTGGGCTGGACAATTTTGTCAACAACGTAAATTTTGCCCAAATTTGAACATCAGGCGTGTTTTTAAAGAAATGGAATGTGAGATTCTTCTAATGTAATAAAGTAATCTCATCACACTAATTTTGGGTGATGTGATTACTTTTGTAATGTTACATTACATATATTTAAACGAACCAAACACCGTGATGTTCCATATTACACTAATGTCATTACGATCATAGGTATATCACGCGAACCAAACGCCTCATAAGTGAACTACGTCATCCGTCCACCATTCTAATAATTAAATGACATGTGT
>BKZX01031260.1:0-12828 GCA_014362285.1 Fagus crenata
TCTTCATCTGAAGTGAAGGGTCTATTGCCAAGGCTATCTTACTCTGAAATTCAGCTTGCAACAAATGGGTTTGCCACAAAAAATTTGATAGGTAAAGGAGCATTTGGATCTGTCTATAGAGCTGTTTTCAATACTGGTGAAAATGACACTCACACCACAGTTGCAGTGAAGGTTCTTGACTTGACACAAAGCAAAGCTTCCAAAAGTTTTGATGCAGAATGTGAAGCTCTAAGAAACATCCGGCATCGGAACCTAGTTAAGGTCTTCACTTCTTGCTCTAGCATTGATCATACAGGAGCTGAATTCAAGGCTTTAGCTATGGAATTCATGTCTAATGGTAATTTGGATAAGTGGTTGTATCCGGAGGATGTTGAGTGTGGATTAACTCTGAGCTTAACCCAGAGACTCAATATTGCCATTGATGTAGCTTCTGCCTTAGATTACCTACATCATGACTGTGACCCACCTGTAGTCCATTGTGATTTGAAACCTGGAAATGTGCTTTTAGATGAAGATATGACTGCTCATGTCGGAGATTTCGGGTTAGCAAGGTTTCTCTCCCATGATTCATCACAGAATGAAAGTAGCACAATTGGACTAAAAGGCTCAATTGGTTACATTGCTCCAGGTATGTAAATCCTATTTTTTGAAACATAAAAGGAACCAATAAAAAAATATATATTGACCCAAAGAACATATTAGAAAATAAGAAATAGGAAATTCTTGATCCTAACATCCTGAAATTCTGTTGTAGAGTATGGGTTGGGTGGAAAGGCTTCAACCAGTGGAGATGTCTACAGTTTTGGGATACTTCTGCTTGAGATGATCATCGCCAAGAAGCCCACAGATCAGATGTTCCAGGAAGGCTTAAGCCTAAACAAGTTCATCTCCGAAGTGCATGAGAGTAAAATCTTTGAAATTGCTGATCCAAGGCTTCTCAAGGATAATGAATCTTTAGCACGAAGCTGCAGTACTAGTTTTTCTACTGATGAAGATGTCAGCAGCAAGAACAAAAACAACAACAACAACAACATTGCTTTGAGAGTTGAGGAGTGTGTGGCTGAAATGGTTAGAGTTGGATTGTCTTGTGCTGCTTCTTCATCAAAAGATCGTTTTATTATAAGAGAAGCCTTATCCAAGTTGCAAGAGATTAAAAGATGTTTTATTGGACTTTGAAGAATTGTGCAGAGTCTATGACTAGAGCTGCAAATTGATATGAGAGTCTCTTTAATGGCCAGTTAATGTGATCATATGTAAATTTTATCAATCCCAAAATTGAGGTAGTTCAGAAATTTGCTTAAATGTATGATTGCACAAAGAAATAAGATTGGACCAAGGATTTAATGAATGCAACATCCCCTTGTTTCATAATGAGCTATCTCTTATTAATTTTCCTTTAACCTTATGGCTTCACATTCTCTAGAATTATTTTTCCAGTGATCTTTATAAGAAATCAATCGACGTCTTCCCTATTCAATTATTGACAGTATATTCCTGCTTCCCTAAATGCTAATTCGGTTCTTGACTTAACAGTCTTGACACTCAAAGCATACACATAGATCCAAGTAAGTGTGAGTGATTTTATTGGGGTATTTCTATGTATCAAGAACATACCCTCAATAATTGTATTACTTATTACATACCTAAGACCTCGGGGTAGAGTCAAATCCCCAAAGCAGTCGTACAATATGGTTTGTATGTATTTTTAGATGTTCAATTTCACTATTGGAATTTTTTTTTTTAATTAAATCAAAATATTCATGAGTATCTTTAAACTAGGAAGGAAAACCAAAAGAACTAGCTGGACACAGGCAAAGGCTGCCTGCATCCAAAACCAGTGCCAAATATTGATCCATTCTCATACCATAAAAATAAAGAAAATAGTAGATATTTGAAATAGCTTGATTAATTACAAATTTAAAATAAAATCTTATTAATATTTTCAAAATAGAGTAGACATGCACTTTATCAAAATGTCAACCATAATCTATTGCCATATTACTTGTTTTTTAGAAATAGTATATTGTAAAATAAAAAACTAATCGCCTAACCATAAATCAAGATACCTTTAGCTCCAAACCTTCTATTTATCATTAATGCATGAAAAAAATATGCTTGATTCCATCTTTCTTTTAAATAAACCAAAACGATTTTACTCAAAAAAACTGTCACACTCTAAACTATATATAGTACGTTTTAGATAGGGGCGGAGCCAAGAATTTATTTTAGGGTGGGTTGGAATTGGACTGGGCTAAGATTGGAGTTTGTGATTGGAATTCAAACTGGACTAAGGTTAGGACTATTTAAAAAAAAAAAAAAAATAGCTATAAAAAAAAAAAAAACAAAATAACCATAATGGAAGTTGAGATTTATAAAAGTACATAGCTATCTGGCTTACTTGAATTGCCAAATAGTTTTTTCACCTTGCAAACACAAATTAGAAGATCTGCACTCTCTTACAATCAAGGTTGCTAAAATTGGAGTCTTTTGCAAAATCGGTAGAGATACTTCACGGATCGGATTAAAAGATATGAGCAAGAGGATTATAAGATCTCACTTTTCTTTGAAAAAATAAAATAAAATACAAAAGAATATTGGTAGTGACTTTATATGATGAATAAATATTTATATAAACTTATCTATTTTTTTTTTTAAAAATATATATATATATATACATTGAATACACTTTGACTTAATGAACCACATATGATATAAGAGTAATAAGAAGAAAAGAAAAATGATGTTTTAGTTATCATTTACAATTTTATATCAATATAATAATAGATAATTATGCAAAAATATGAGTGGAGATATTGCTTATATAAAATAGATTTTGTATAAACAAAAATATATAGAATGTGATGTTAAACTCGTGGCCTCTTCAACAAATTGTAAACTATAGAACGAAAAGATATGAGTTTGTAGCAAAATTGATTCCAAAAACCTATCACGTAAGATTTTCACATGTTTACTAAAGCAGGCCCAAATATTTCCTTGTACAGCCATGCTTGGACCGTTGCATTGGGGCCTAACATTTAGTTGGATTTACATTAGTCATCTATGGGTTTGTTTTTGGCTAGCGCATACTGATCGTGGGCTCATGGTTGCTGACTCAGCAATAACGGCCTTTTAATGAAAATTTTACTTTTCAACAAGGTTATTAAAATCGGGATTCTACCTTGAATCGTTGGGAGGGTTTCGCGAATCGAATCGTAGAATCGAATCGTGAATCGTAAGATTCTACTTTCCGTAAATAAATATATATATATATATATATATAATTATAATTATAATTCATAACATAGGTTAAAAAATTATTGAAAAATAAATAAGTTTTAACATAAAATTTATAAAATGCAATAAGTCATCAACTACTAAATACTAAATTACAAATTTTAAACTTCAAACTTTCAAGTTCCAAGTTTTAATACCACATAACCACAAACATACATAATGTTCCAAATAATAACACTACATAAATCAAAATATTTTCCAACTATTTTCCACAATGGTGATTTTGTGACAAAAATAACACATTACTTATTGTTCAATGTGAATAACCAAGATCTAAAAACCAAGATCATCATTGATTTGATGAATGTTGTCCTTAATGGGAGACCTTCACCATAAATGTCGTTACTTCCACCTAAATCATCCATGGGAAGATCATCAAAATCTCTTACTTCATTTTCAAGTTCACAATCACTAAGATTATGAATTTCTTTATTTTTATTAAATGGGCGGGCTAGTTGGCTGGACTACTAAGTACTAACATTAACATACTAAAATGGGCGGGCTTCTCTTATAAAAAAATTAAAAAAAAAAAAAAAAAAAAAAAGGGTGGGCTACTAACATACTAAAAAGTAAAAATCAACCAAATACAAGCTAAATTTTCATTGGAGGCCCAAAAAAAAAAAAAAAAAAAAACCCAAAAAATCCGAATAAAACTTGTGCAGTAGAATCGTATAGAATCGGAAGTAAATCGGGATTCTAAAGATTTTAAGATTCAAATCGGGATTCTATTAAGATTCTACTACCTTTAAGATTCAGTTAAGATTCGAATCGTTTTCATAATGTTGAATCGTAAAATCGTAAGATTTTAAGATTCGAATCGGGATTTTAATAACCTTGCTTTTCAAATACATAGCATAAAAAGTTACTAAAATTAAAAAATATATAAGAATTTATGGTAATTATAGATGAAATCATCTTCAAAATTCACATCTTTATCTGAAATGATTTCAAAGTATGATTACTTTTAACTGAAGTGTTGTCTTAAAAACATGATTTTTAGTTGCATTGCGACATGTTTAAATGTATTATACATTTCTAAATAGTTTTGGAGTTAGCTTTCTCCAAACCTCCGGAAAGGCATGAAAAAAGGCTCGAATAATACGATAATCCAACCAACCAAATATGTATGATGAAATCAAATGGATTCTAACTTTAAGCATTAGATCTCCTGTTTCTTGATCTAGTGAAATTCATGGGTATAGGAGAAGTCCTGTCAAATAGAGATTTTTTATTTCAACCATCTTTCGATTATTAATACGTAGTGTTTTTTCACTCTCTCATAACTATCAAATTATAAAAAGGAATTATAGTGTTTTTCAAATAGCAATTTTTGGAGAAAAAAAAAAAAAAAAAAAAAAACTCCTATTGCTATGAAATATTTTTTTGTAAATAAAAAAAGTAGGTGAGCGGCGACCTAAAGGTGACTCCCCTCCTTGGGCGCTACCATGGGAGCCTCCTACTTGTAGGGAAGCGAGTCATGAAGGGTCTGTCGGGAAGACAAACAATTTCGCAAGATAGTTTTGAAGTATAGTTTATTCCCACCCAATCCAAGTGCAAGGAAGGTTGGAGAGTTGAACTTGTACTTTATAATCTGTCAAGAGTTACAAGTCTATTCCACTAACTGTTGGGCCACCCACTTGGATGTTCAATTTCTTAGAAAAATCACTCTCCCTTCCTTAGGCCACTCCCTAGTTTAGATGAGATTCTATTTTAAATGTCCTAGCCAGGAAAGGAGGTGTTTGACAATAATAGAACTGATTTAGTTTGATTCAAAACGAATCTTAGAATAAAAACAATTCAAATTTAAACTAAACCATTCATAATTGTGTCTCATTATTATTATACAAACATGATTTCACAGTTATGGGGGACAAAAATGATAAATTAAGAAGCGGTTCTGTATTTTATGAACCTCGACAAATGCAAGGAATCTAAAGTATATTATATTATACCATTCAAAGACAATCATGAAGTTAATAATTTACTAAACACCCATTCCCCGATTTTTGTAATCAAGAGTTGGCAGCCAGGTCTTCATCAAGAAATATATTAGTTCATCCAGGTCTTCATGAAAGAATTTTTATTTTTATTTTTTTTAAAGGAAATAGGCAAGCTTTAATTATTAAGAAGATTGATTACAATTCAAAGAAATGAAGAATTAATATATATATATATATATATATATATATATTAGTTTATTTACTATGTATACGTGTCAAGAAAGTTTCTATACAAGCAGGGCCGGCTTAAGGCATTTTGAGGCCTAAGGTGATAATTTTAAGTGAGGCCTTATTGAGAAATAATAATTCATATTTTAAGTGAGGTGATAATTTTGAATGTAGATGTGTGTAGGAGATTCAGTACACATATGGAAAAATCTAAATAGTCTAAAATAAAAAAATAAGATAACGTAAAATGCAAAACCTATTAAGATGAAGATTTTAATTCACTAACTGAAGAGAAATTAAGTCAAGGGACATAACTTTTGTACCACAAATTTTGCAACAACTTTGAAGTGGCAAGCAATGAGTGGTCGACCATCACATTAAAAAATATTAGGTTTAGTTTGTCATAATATTAAAACTATAGGGATTTTTTTTTTTTTTTTTTTTTTTTTTTAAAATTCCCCAAAAGGTTTTATTAGGTTATAATTGAGATTTTTATTTTTCCAAAGATTATACTCTATTTTCTTTTTATTATTTTTTTTTTGGGCCTTGTGCCACTTGGGGGCCTTAGGCCATGGCCTAAGTCACCAATGGGTTCAGCCAGCCCTGTATATAAGTCCGAAAAAGACATGATCAGCATCATTGATATTAGTTTATTACCTTTGACTCGAGGGAGTTAGTGAAGAAACAATCATATAATAAGCTAAAGATTGCCATTATTTTGAACCATTGGAGGCAACTACTTGTAAAAAGATTAAAGAAATAAACACAAGAAGATTTTTCTTCTTCTATTTTAGGTGTCATTATAACTTGGCGTTTCTTTTGCTACTAGTTAGTCGGTGGCCCGAAACTAAGACTTTTATTGAACTTGAGATATTTAGAAAGGAGAAAACTTATAACTTATTTGATATTTAATAGCTTCATTTATAAAGAAAATCAAAGTATAAATTTCCTTAGGCACGGCCATACATAACAAAGAAATCACACTTGAAAAGGGTGGACAATTAGCTAGAGCAGCCGTTGTAGCGAAACTGATTGCAAAAGAGAGGAAATCAATATAACTTATTTGACATTGAATAGTTTCATTTGTAAGGAGAATCAAAATATAAATTTCCTCACCCTCAACTAAAAAAAAAAAAAAAACCAAAAGAGTTCTACTGTGAGTTCATGTCCTATCCTATCTACTAGATCAGAGAAGGACATGTCATCAGAAGATGGAATAAGTCGTATACTCGTATGCCACAAAAAGATAATAATAATAATAATAATAATGTGTGCATCAGATGTATATATAGACACACACGAAAATAGTGTTGTGTTGGGTTGTTGCGACTAGAGATGGAACCAAATTCAGACCAAGGGTGTCGCTTTCTCCTGAAAGTTTGATCTTTTTAAAAAATAATTATATATATATATATATATATATAAAAATTTAAATCTAAAAATTTTATATTTGACCCTCTAAAAAATTGAAAGTTGACCCAAAAAATTGTTGATCACTATAAAAGTTGATTATTGATTACTTCTAGAAAACAATGCAACATATGAAGAAGAAGAAGAAACGGCAGTGAGAGTGCGAGTGAGTAGCAAAAAGATCATAGGAGTTGCCATGGGTCACAATATACACTCAATTTGTCTCGATATGAGAGTTTCTAAATTCACAATAAATAAATAAATATATATATATATAATTCTAGTTGTATATAGGTATATACAAATGTCGGTTGTAAATTTGTAATATATATGAAATTTGTTTTTAGAAGTAAATGAATAAAGAGAAAAGAAGCTTTTAATGGCTCATTCCAGTGAGGCCACAGTGCAACAAGATGTGAATCGAGAAACCGAGTGCACAAATTGACAATTAAAATAGTGCAATCAGCACTTTGCCAATCCTTCTTGAGCGACTGTTGAGTGAGAGAGATACATGTAAGTGTTGTGTCTCTAGAACTTTGTAGAAAAACGAGGACAATGAGACCTTTTCAGTCTCTAAAGACTGGTAACATCTAGAATTTGTATCAACCAAAGCGACTATTCATAAATGTCTTTTCAAAAGGAACTCTTTATTGTTATATATTTGATTATCATATATTCAGTTTTTTTTTTTTTTTTTTTTTTTTTTTTTTTTTAAATACAGATCTTGAACCATTAAAAAGAAAGTCACAAAATTTTTCAGCTTTGCTACTTGAAGATTCTAACTTTGTTGTATCTTGGAGATAAATTTACCTACAAACCTTCAGCAAACTCTTAGAGTGGTAACAAATACTTTTTTAAAAGATAACAATACAATCGTGCCTTTAAGCCATTCGAATTTATGATCTTTCCATTGTTTTCCCACATAATTCCCGCTTCGGAATTTTGGCACCAATGATTCTTGCTGATCTCAATACTAGTTTACTTTCATTTGTCCTTCATATAATCACCCTATTCCACTAAACTCTCAACATTTGTGTGTAGGATGCACAATCACGTAAATAAAGTTTCAAGCTCAAAGAATGACTTGACCAGCACCTTTGGTATTTTATCTTTTGTATTGCTTAATTTAGAACTCATTCAAAAGACGAATCCAAAGAAGAAAATATACGTAGTGGGAAAATTTTGAAAGAAATTCTTTGAAGAACATTTGATTATTAAAATGTATTAATTCAATTCGATAATCAAGTCATTACAATACTGCCACAGTAGCCTCACATATGACTACATTTTATGTCCAGCTAATAGTTTTATTTAAACATATACTGATATACACTTTGTGCACACCAATAATCTATAACATTAACTTGCATACACACAATTTCTGAACTTGTCTTCAAATAGTAGATATATAGCATACATCCTTTGCCTCCAATTTTGTTAATTAGGAACGAGATCAGTCTTATTATATCGTAGATCTCTGGCAATTATGGGTGCGTTGGGGGAAGATAGGCTCCTCCAGCGGTTGGATAGGAAGGCAGGGTGTTATAATCATCAAGAAGTTTTCGTCCTGCAACATGCAATTAAACCATGCATCTATGATCAGCTGCTCTCTAAGATAATTAATTAATTACAACATGCTTTTGATCAAGCTTAGTGATCTTATTAGTAACCACACATATGTATTTATGTAACTATGTATATATGCCAAGAGTTCATAAATTAAATCATGCACTCTTATATTTTGTGAAAAGTAAATTTTTTTGGAAAAATAAGGTTTGATTTAAAATTCCACGGAAGAAGAAAAGTGAATATTTAAAGTGACTATAGTATTGGATAGATAGCAAAAGAGAATGAATATTCTCTATTCCACTTTTTGTGTTCCACTTTACAATATAACACGTGTCAAATTTGTGTTTGATTTGTTTCCATTTTAAATTCTAGTTATTTTATGAGGAAGAAGAAGAAGAAAAAAAAAAAAAACGTGGTAAGTTATAATTAGTGAAGTATAAAGTGGATTACAAAAAGTAGGATGGAAGATTTATATTCAGCAAGAGAAGTGTACATTTTGGCACAACAACAAATTAATTAAAACAATCTAATAAGTAGGGTTTGTACAAACCGAGTTTGAGATTTGGTGTTGCATCATGAATTATTGCAGCAGAGAACACAAGCAACACGAGTGCTAAAATGATGGTCATTGCCAACACTTTGAAGGCGGTAGAGGACATGTTTTCTGTACTGATATTATAAGATGAAGGGAGCAGAGAGAAGCTCAAGATTGTTAGAAGTTGAATGTGGATGAGAATGGATTGTTTTAGAAGAACAACTACTTATAAGGAAAGTTTTGAAAGTTTTTTTTTTTTTTTTTCTCTGAATTTTGGACTTGTCAAACATAACAAGGAAGAAAGTTAGATCAGGAAACAAAAGTATTAGAGAATGAACTTTATTAATTTGAATTTCCATTTGACTTAAACGGTTTGACAGAGTCAAAAGGTCTGCCTCCACCGTGATCAAGTGGAATAGGAATATGTCAAACATATTATTTATTTATTTTTGGTTAGTAAAGGATTGCAACAAATTAGTCTACAAGATACAAGGTAAACTCACTAAACATATCAGAACAAGAATCCCTAAAGAGGGACATGAAAATACAAACAAAATATTCAGCCAGTCTATGAGCCAACCAAATTAAAGAATCAACATGTCATTGGTTAGCTTCCCTAAAAACATGGGATCTTTTCGAACTACTTCATACGGTTATATGTCTCTCTATGCACATTTCAACCTATCTATTTACCTACCTATAGACTATAAACTAGTTTTCCTTAAATGAACAAAATATTCTACTGCACTTTATCCAGATGTTAGAAATTCTTCTATATATTCAATAAGTCTAAATGCACAATAAAATCTCACTACAATTTTCATAAACAATTAAGATAGTATGTTATGATTGGTGTAAAATAAAAGTGATCATTATAGTGATTCCATGTGAAAGTGATGTTATACTAATCATAATCTGTCACCTCAAATATTGTAAAAAATTAAGTGTGAAATTTGTTATGTCTGTAACAAATTAAAATACACATTGCTTTTAAATACTTTTCGGGATTTCTGTATTCAACCTGTCCTAGAATAACCCAACATATTAGGGGTACAAGTGCGACATTTGACAAGACGTCTAGGTAGTTAAATTGCGTATATTGAAAAATTAAAACATTTTATAAGAATAAGTCTAGGGATACAAACTTTGTCCACAACCTTTTTTCCCATCTTGTTGAAATGACATATAGTGATTGGTGGAAAAATAAGATAGTGAGACCATGTGATGGTGATTTATTTACGACTTACAACTTGTCATGACAACAAATTGTGGAAAAAATTGTGTCCATTACACAACTGTTTTATAAACATGAACATCGATTGAGTATCAACCCCAGAAAGAATAATTATTTAAAAATAAAAATGAATGAAAATGATAAGAAGAAGTCACCACTTGTTTGCTTCATCTTCTTCAATATATATTGTAATTTAAAATTAGGTAAAATACAAAAATCACCTTTGAGGTTTAGTTTAATGTCAAACACTATCAAAACTTTTAAAAAAGATTCAATTCACTCCCTAAGCAAAAAAAAAATTCACAATTTTTACAACAATTAATCATACCGACACAACAAATTTCATAACTGTTAAAATGAAAAATTGTGATTAGGGTAATATCACTTTTAAATGGGATCGTTGTTAACATCACTTACTATACACCAATTATAATCTACCACCTCAATAGTTGTGTGTTGTTATGTTTATTGAGGATTTTGTTGTGGATTTAGACTTACTATTATTTTTATAGGTGATATTTTAAAACACAACAAATTTCACCTTCTGCCTTTTTTTTTTTTCTTTTTTTTTTTTTTTTCACAATTTGTTGAGGTGATAGATTGTGAATAGTACAATATCACTTTCATTAGGATCACCACGAACATTACTTTTAATGTACACTAATCATAACATGTTACTTCAATAGTTATGAAAAATATTGTGAAATTTGTTGAATTTTTGTGGAAAAGTACACAAATAGTGTTAAGTGTCGTAGGTTCTTAGGAGGCCAATTCGATATATATATATATATTTTAATTATTGGTAGTGTTAGGTATTAGCCTACACCTCATGGTGGTTTTTTATTTTACAGGTAAAATATATTATCCTACTTTTAGATTTAGAGAAATGTAAGAAAACTATTTGGACCCTGAGCTTATTACTTTATTTTAGGGTAAATTATATTTTTAAATCTTTGAGTTTGGGATATGTTTCTTTTAAACTTTAAACTTTCAAAACATTTCATTTAACTCTCAAAATTTTCAAAAACATTTCATTTAAATCTTGTGTCACGAATTCCTCTAATCACATTAGAAGCTCACATAACGACGGTTATTTCAAACTATATATACCGTTTAGATGAAACTATATAAAACTATCTGAACATAATTTTTAATGAAATTATCTGAAAGTATAAGATTTAAATTAAACAAGACTATTCTCATTACGTATCATTTGGAAATAAAAAAATAAAAAATCTTTCCATCTCTTTTCATTAATAAGTTTGTACTTAAGTCTTAAGTACCAACTAAGCCATTGGTCCAATCAAATTATGCCACATAAATTAAATATCCCAAAAATAAATTTAAAAAAATATATATCTAAAATAAAAAATTACATTAACTAAAAATACAAAATAAAATAAATTTTCAGAATGCTTTGTTCAGAATTTTCTCGACGTCCAAACAGAAAGCCAAGATTCTCAGCTGACAATCACTACCAGAACAAAAGTAGTACTAAAAAAAAAAAAAAAAACAAAGGCAAGAAAATAAAAACATTATCATCACCCATCCTGGGACTTCCACATATCATTAATATATAACAATCATGGTTATTCAAAATCTTATGATAAACTAATCCACTTGTTGCTTCCGTCTATTCATATAGTCATGTCTATTGACCCAGACACGCGTTGGTGGAAGACAGGAAGAGAGACATGTTCAATGGACATATGAATCGTGTCTTTCTTCCAGTCAATTTCTAGTTATATCCATAATCAAAATCTGGTCAAAATTTTGCCTACAGAAATTTCTGTCATTAATGTAAAAAAAAGCAGCCACTGGTTCTTGAGGAAAGAAGTCGTATATGTCCATCTTCATTAGTCCAGCCGCGAGTTGGAAACATTTTACTCATGCCCAACATTACAAGAATGGAAAACGTTACATCAAATAATATAATTAACATGTGCATGCATGTATGATTTCTTAAGAATTGTTCTTGATTTAAAAGGTTTTCCTTGACCGTCACCCTTCTAGTCACTTTCTCTAGCACTGGAATTGGAATATGTCAAATACATTAATATAGTAATATACTCCTTGGTCTACATGGTTACATGTCTTTCTAGAAAAATTATTCAGTAGTCTAGGACTACACATAAATGCGTAATCCCCTTCTCACATGAATGGTGGGTTATACCATGAATTGAATTAATGAGACCCATATTTATGTGATTGGGATCTACCATTCATGTGAGAGAGGGATTACACATTTATATGTGGCCTTGAACTACTAAATAATCACTCTGTCTCTTTGTGCGTTAGAAAGAACATTTGCTACTATATATTTAATGCATATTGCATTTAAATACTTATTTACGCTTATCTATTAGGTCAATCCAAGAATAAACCCATCATATTACATGTATAAAATAGGTATTTAATGAATATTGAATTTAAAATGTGGTACCTGTCTGTTTCATCTTCTTGAAGGTACATAATGATTTAAAAGTTAAAGGAATCATAACATTTCAAAATCTTATTTTAGGATGAATTAATGATCCATTTGTTGTGGTAGTTTATTTTGTTTATTTTTTCCATTAATTAATTCTGATTGGTTTACTTTAGATGATAGACAAACTTCT